>JAVLVB010000286.1:69864-126185 GCA_032876305.1 Orestias chungarensis
TTACTTCAAGGCTGGACTATTGTAACTCTTTATTAGCAGGAAGTTCACAAAATGCAATTAAAAGTCTACAGTTGGTCCAAAATGCTGCAGCAAGAGTTCTGATGAAACTTAAAAAGAGAGATCATATCTCCCCAATTTTAGCTTCCCTTCATTGGCTCCCTGTCAAACTTAGAATAGATTTTAAGATTCTTCTTTTGACGTATAAAGCCCTTACTAATAAAGCTCCATCGTATATCAGAGATCTGATTACTCCTTATGTCCCTAACAGAGCACTTCGCTCTCAGACTTCAGGTTTACTGGTGGTTCCTAGACTCTCTAAAAGCACAATGGGAGGCAGATCTTTCAGTTATCACGCTCCTCTCCTGTTGAACCAGCTTCCAGCTTTAGTCCGTGAGGCAGACACCCTGTCTAGTTTTAAAATCTAGGCTTAAAACCTTCCTGTTTGATAAAGTTTATAGTTAGGAAGAGGTAGAGAAGACAGCCTAATCCGGTTGGGGAGGAACTCAGTCTTGACAGACGGTTCTCCTTTGCTCTACCTTCTTCATGTCTCACTCTATAGGGTTAAGTTATTCAAGTTTTTCTACAGTTATGCTGCTATAGGCTTAGACTGCTGGAGGACAATCTGACCACTTCTCTCTCTGCTACTTTCTTCCTTTGTCCAATCTACTTAGTTACCGTTATTTCAACCTTGTTAACCTTTTGTTTTCTCTTAGGGTTCTTCTCTCCATAGTAACCACACCTGGGCTGGCGTTCTGTTAGCTGAGACAGCTTCTTGGATGAAGACATGGGCTGAGATGCTTCCAGTGACACTCTATATTTGTAATCGGATTCAGTCAGACTTAAACTATTAACTCTATTATTTCAGTAACCTGTGCTTCTAATTTAGCTTTCTGTCATTTCAAACCCCCAGTTAGTCGTGGCAGATGGCTGCTTGTACTGAGCCTGGTTCTGTTGGAGGTTTCTTCCTGTTAAAGGGGAGTTTTTCCCCTCCACTGTTGCTACATGCATGCTCAGTGTGAGGGATTGCTGTAAAGTCAACGAAAACACAAGCCATTGTTTTGGTCTGCTGATTCAAGAGGAGTGAATGCTGCAAGTCAATGGCTCGATGCAATCTGCTGGGGTTCCTTAGCTTGGAAACTTTTTAAAATTGATTTGTTATGATGTATTTTAGATTTTAATTGATTTTGTGTGAAGTGCCTTGAGACGACACCTGTTGTAAATTGGCGCTATATAAATAAACTGATTCTTGATTCTTGATCTGCCTTCAACACCATGATTCCTAAGACCCTGATAAATAAACTCTCCTCACTTGGACTGAGCTCTTCTCTCTGCAACTGGGTCCTGGACTTCCTGACCAATAGGCCGCAGTTTGTGAGGATTCACAACATCTCCTCCCCCACCATTACCCTCAACAAATTTTATTTTACTTTTTTTACTTTATTTTATCTATTTTAATATTAGCTCTTGGGTGGAGCTGGACCGTGAGAATACAATTTCGTTCCAACTCATGTACCACATGTGTTAAGAATGTCTCCTTGAATCCTTGAATATAGAGATATGTATTGATCTTACATGTGATGCTTCACCTAAGGCTCTTGCTCCAACCGGTACACTGTCTTCCGCCATTTTTAAATTTGTCCACAGAGAAGGGAGGAGTTCGTAGTCATAAAAATTAGAGTCGTATTCATAAGACTTTGCACTCACAGCTTTTAGATTCAGGCTCAAAAATATTTCAACAGAATTTTGGATACAAGAACTTTATTGACATATAAATACGAATACAAATGTTAGAGTTGTGCGCGCACGTTTTTGACAGCGATCTTACTCCATATTTACCTCCCTGTAGTGATGGGTCCAGCAACACCGATGCGTCGGCGCATGTATCAAGCTCATAGACCAAAACCCGTGTCGGTGCGCGTATTGATTTCAGCAAGTCACGTAACTGATACAGCAACTGTTTCGATATGAACCTGAGGTGCCAAACTGTGTTTATAAGGAAGCAAATCTGTCAACGGGATGCATTCTGGATCTTTTTCGGTACAGCGTCAACTATGGAGCAGCCTCAAGGCAAACGAAAGATTTTCCGCTGTGTGGGACCATTTTGATGCTACATCGGAAAATTATTGTCTTCGTTTCGTTCTTTCATCCGGTTCTTTTCAGTTTGTACTTGATCTATCTGAATCCATATTCAGCTGAAATGGACTCTTAGTCGAAAAAGCGTAACAGACCAAATTTCAAAACGTTTCAAAAACTTTTTTTCAATATAAAAATATGTGAAGAAAAACCCCTGTCCACAAGCATCCTCATTTCAAACACTTTCACTTAAATGTTCACTTTATGATACATGTGCACATTATTTATTGACTGTATCTAAGAATATCACATATTTTCAATATAACTTAAGCTATGCAATAATACAATATATAACGTACCATGAGTTAAATGTTATTGCATCGAATCAGTCTATCTACGTTGCTTGTAGGGATTTTTAATGTCCCGCAGGTTTCAGTATTCAGTGACACAGTATCAATACAGTTTTCCTGTGTGTCGAAACGCTTCATGACGCCTCATATACCCATCACTACCTCCCTGGTAAAGTGTTGATGACTGTCTTCTGGATATCTGACCATTCTGAAATGTTTCTCATGACTGTCCTTCTGGCGCAGAGTGATAAGTTTATTTTTTGAAGACTCAGGAAACAGTTGCAGGTGTTATTAATTATCTGATTAGGAAGTGAACCAATGATTTTCCCCCCAAAAATTATCTTTTTTTCACAGTATTCAAATCTTTTGTGACACAACTTAGAAGTTTTTTGTTGTTGTTGTGAACCATTATCAGTTATCTTACAGAAGATAATTTGTTCAGTCCGATAGACATTTTCACTTAAGAAGTTGCTTGATAGGTTTTAACATTTTGGTATTGACTGAACCATCGAATGAGGCTATTTTTTACATCCTTTTAGTTGTATGAAATTCAGAATTGGCTTTCAGTATAATACTTAAGAATCAAGAATCAGTTTATTTATATAGCGCCAATTTACAACAGATGTCGTCTCAAGGCACTTTACAAGAAAATCAGTTAAAATCAAAGATACATCATAACAAATCAATTTGAAAAAGTTTCCAATCTAAGGAACCCCAGCAGATTGCATCGAGTCATTGACTCATCTGGAATCAGCAGACCAAAACAATGGCTTGTGTTGTCGTTGACTTTACAGCAATCCCCCAAAGTTTATAGTAGCAGTTTCAGAGCGTCACTAGAAGCATCAAAGCCCATGTTCTCATCAGAGAAGCTGTCTCAGCTTACAGTACGCCAGACCAGGTGTGGTTAAAATGGAGAGAAGAACACTAAGAGAAAACAAAAGGTTAACAAGGTTGAAATAACGGTTAGTAAGCAGATTGGACAAAGGAAGAAAGTAGCAGAGAGAAAAGTGGTCAGATTTTCCTCCAACAGTCTAAGCCTATAGCAGCATAACTATAGAAAAACTTAAATAACTTAACCCTATAGAGTGAGACATGAAGAAGGTAGAGCAAAGGAGAACTGTCTGTCAATTGAGTTCCTCCCCAACCGGATTAGGCTGTCTTCTCTACCTCTTCCTAACTATAAACTTTATCAAACAGGAAGGTTTTAACCCTAGATTTGAAAGTAGACAGGGTGTCTGCCTCACGGACTAAGTGCTTCTACCTTGATCCCCACAGTGTGTTCGAGCCTTTTAATGAGGATATTGTGATTGACTGTCAAAAGCAGCACTGAGATCTAACAGAACTAGAATAGACACAAGCCCATTGTCTGAGGCCATGAGAATATCATTTGTGACTTTAAAGAGAGCTGTCTCAGTGCTATGATGAGCTCTTCAGTTGATATAAATACAGTGTGTCCACAATTAAGTTTACTTTTGAGGACTATTTTTATTAATGACCGACTGCTGTGCTTTTAGGAGTCCCTGGAGCCGTATTCTAGTTCAACCGGATGTCTGACTGGACAGCTGCAGCCTGCAGCTCTAGACAACTCAGAACTCATTTGTTATGCTAGAAAGTTTGCACATGGGTATGAAATGACTCGTTTCAGGTATAAAATGCCAGAAGGAAGAAAACTGCAACAGATGAAAATAAAAAGGGGTTCAATTATGATGGTAACTGTGTAATGTTTTTTTGTTTTGTTTTTTTTACACCTGAGGATATAATTCCATTTAAATTGTAGCTTTCTTCCACTTTTAAATACTAAATACAACAGCTACCTATGAACTAATATAAATGATCAAATAAAATCAAGCGTAAAATCAGCAGAAATCATGAATGGATAAAAGATTAAAATACTATTTTTTTTTTTTTTTACATTAAAAAACGATATGGAATTTGATTTATTTATTTTCTCAGTATGGAGGAAAAATCTAAATTCCTGTTCTGTAGACTATATAGGAAATTAAAAAAGCTATTTTATGATACCTATGCAGAATTTACAAGCAGTTTGTCCCTATAAAATCAAAACTTGAAAAATGCATTAAAAGGAAGAGATTAATTTCATAAAATCAGGAAAAAAAAAGTTGTGTGAATTATACGTAAATTTAAATAGACCAAAATAACAACTTGTGAGCCTTGAACCTGGTAGGTTCAAGCAGGCGAGCGGCAGCCATGTTCTGCAACTGTGCTCATCATTACATGAACAAACAGGAAGAACAGCCGGTGGATCACTTTTAAAGTTTTATTTGTTACGCTGCAGTCTGACTACAGCATAAGTACAAGCATAAAATCTTTGACTACAACAGCACTTAGAGCGACATTTTTTCACTTTTTTCTTCTTTTCTGTAAAAGTATTGCAGTAACAGACCTTAGGCCTAAAACCTAGTACATCACAAATGCTTCTTAAATAAAAGGAGGCAAAAATACACAACAATTTTACCTCTGTGCTTTTTAATACATATATTAATTTGCACAGAGGGGGTGGGGAGATACATGAAGGGTTCATTTTGTAAATAAAGCAAACAGATGTTACAAAACGCATAAAGGAAGCAGTCCTATGGTAAATGTCCAGACAAACAGTTGAGACGTTATTACTGTAGGTGGAACGATACAAACAGCCACTTGTTGTCAGAACTTTAGTACAGACTGTTGAGGAGGGAGTGTTCTCCTGGAGACAAATCAGATAAAATCAGTCTTTTTTGTTAAAGGAATGAAAAAAAAAAAAAAACATCCATAAAGGAGGAGAGCAGAGGCAACTTTTTCCCCAAGAAGAAAAAACCCCCCAAACAACAAAACACAAGTGCCATTTATTTGGTGCTGTGAAACCCCCCCGAAATAAACAAAAAAAAATGGTACGTACTTCGTACATCGTCTATAGATAAGAATCAACATGCTCTGCAGTTATTGTACAATGGAGTTCTTTTTAGTACACATCAGAAATAAACGGCTGCAGGTTAAACATGATGCTCATTATACATTGTGCCACATTATACCGTTTTTTTAAGTAGAAAATAAGCAGCTAAATAATACAATAAAAGTAAATGATTGTTTGAGCTGCAGTTTAGCTTCGTTTTCTGCTGCAGGTGAAAACCCATGGATGTAACTTCCTCTGGAGCTTCCTCTGCTGTCAACCACCGGCCTGGATCAGACTTTCCTGCCAGACGGTTTCCGGTGACAGGAAAATGATTTACCTCTGGTGACTGAAGTTTGATTTTTATTTTTTTCTTTGATTTGGCAAAACATTTTCTATAGTTATCCATTGAAACCCCACTTTTAATTCACTTTAAGAGTCCAACAGATTATTATTCAAAATCCCCTGCTGCCTTAAACAGTTTGTGATTATTTGCACTTAGTGAAATTACCTAGGCTTTAATAAATTAAAAGACAGCCCACAGCATCACAGATCCTCTGCCTAACTTAAGAGTAAGCATGGCTTTCCTATATGCAACCTTTGTTACATCCCTAAATAGTTCCTCTAGCCAGGGAGTCAGTGGCTAAAGCAAAAAGTCCAGTGTGACTTCATATTTTTTCACCTGGGAATACAACATTATGGATTATTAATTATACGTTTTTTTGGGGGTAGAACATGTTGTGTCCAGTTCCTGTTTGATTGCTGGAGCTGTGACAGAGGAATCCCTTCAACAAGCTATCAGAGCTCAGCTCATCCATATAACAGGCTATTATAGATAAGAAAATATTAGAAGCTGTAAAATTTGCGCTGCAACCATGTTATTTAAAAAACAGGTTTTCATATGAAAAAAAAAAAAGACAAAGCACATTTTTAATTGTAGGCATTTACAAATCTGATGTTGCCCTCGTAAAATTTTTATATTGTCTATACATTATATTACATTATTCACAACATCTTTTTTGTGGTGTCTACCCATTGGGTAGGATATGTGCATAATATATTCAAGTTATATACAGCACCTTACAAACAAACAAAGAAAGACAGACTACTGAAAAAAGCACCGTTGGAAGTGAGGCACAACGAAGGTGGGAGCTTTTTGAGTGCAAGTGGGTTCCTATGTCTGCTCCACACTCCTGTTACAATCCCGCTCGGAATACCTTTGGGTGCTACCAGGTGACGGTCACCAACAGCTCAGAATGTCTCCAAAAGGAGGATGTGAGCTGTTGCTTCTGCTCCTGATCAAGAGTTGAGATTAAATTTGTAATCGGATTCAGTCAGACTTAAACTTGAGAATGCCTACGATTAACCAGAAGCAGATCATTCTAGAAGGCCCTTACTGTTGTTTTCCTCCAGACAGAGGGTGGGAAAGAACACACCCACAGGGATTCGGAGAAGCAGAGTGACAGAGGCATGATCTGCTCAAACATGAACATTAGGCACCATATTTACTCATATATTAGTAACATGCAAACCTCCTTGTAGAAAACATAAAATTTATCTTATTTATCCTCTATTTACAAGCTTATGACTGCGCAGTACAAACAAGCTACAGAAATAAAGTCGGGAGAAAAGAACAAGGAAAAAAAAAAGCATGGAATAGATTGGAGTCTGAAGCAGCCAAAGGCCAAAAGTAACGGGAGTTCCAAGTACTCACGGGTTTGACTGCAGAGGGATTCCTCTCCTAAGCTTAGGATGAGAGGAGTACGGTGGGATGGAGATGTGAAAAGCAGCGGAAGCAAAGACGGTTTGTGGTAGCAGCAGCAACGGCGACAGCAGCAGCAATGTAGTAACATTCAAACACACTGATGTGAAAGGGATTCAGGAGCTTTGGCTGGAAGGGAGCGAAAAATGTCCGTCTTTGTGATTGATGTCTGCGGAATGGAAAACCTGCCTTTAGGCTTTGAAGCAAAACAAGTGGAGGAACATGAGGACTTCCAGGCATATTTTCATGTTTCAATTAGTTTGATATTTCTAATTCACTCTAAGTGAACTCAGCTTTACCCCACCGGGAAATGTTACTGATTAATTGCAAAAGTAGATAAACTATAATCATCTCGTTATATTGGGGATAAAAATACTCCTCACAGCTTCCTTGCCATTCAACACACCTGATACTGCCCTTAAGAATGAGCTATACAGTAGTTAGGCCATGTTGCTGTTATTAATTACCTAAACGGATCAGAAAGCACGTCATGGCTTTAAAATATATTTTAATAAAACCCACTCAGACCCACATTAAAGTTAGGCTCAAAATCATTTAGAATTTTGGTAGATTTAAACTTAAAATAATAATTTCTTCTAAGCAAAAAAGTTTCTCCAACCAGAAGTAATAAAGTTTTTAAGTAGCCTAGCAAGAGCTTAGAGTTGAGTTGCCTCAAACACTTTAAATTTATTGCTAAAGATAACTGGGCATATAAAAAGGATAAATGGAAATTGCTCGTTCGCAATGAGAAACATTGATTTCTGAAATGCAAATGGAGGCTTTCTTACCGTTTGTAAAGAAGAGTACTGGGAATTTTAACGTTTTATTTTTGTTTGAATGTTAAAAAACAAGGTAAAAATATAAGAAATCTTGTAAATTGTCTTATTAATTTTTGATCTGGTGAGATGAGGTCAACCCTAAAACAATTAACAAATTTGAAAACCATATTCATCATCTTTTTTATGACTAAATTTTCAGGTACATACATTTCAAAACCAGCTAAAAAGCCGTTGATAGTATGCGTAAAACATGAAAGGAAGAATAAGTTTGATAATTGCTAGCATTTCCAGGCTGCGTGAAACTAAATAAGATGTTTCGTCATGACAAACCTCCAGAGTTGGAGGTAAAATGACTGCGCCTTGCCATTCCCCCTAACTCAGAAAAGTCAAAGCTGATTAAATTTGATTGATTTGAGTCGAGGTTCTTTAAACTGACAGGGAAGCTGCGACTAACTTTAAGAACAGCGGTTCTCACTTTGTGGCATGATCGCAACACATGACGACTAATCCCAAACAAGGAGATCGGATGAAAGCGGGTCAAATAACTAACATGTGACGCATGGACAACTGTTGCCATGGAGTTGTTTGCCTATGAACGAGCTGCTTAATAGCGTAATGAAAATGGCCGATAACTAAGACCAAATTAGTTTTGCTCCCAGATCGAGTGTCAAGACTTTGGACATGTTACTTGTGATAAAGGTCAGTTGTTAGGAATGTAATGAGATCCACAAGAATTTCTTTTTGAAGAACAGAGGGTACAGATTTCCTTTTGTTGTGTTCTGTTAATGTTTTTTGCCTGAGGCATTTTTCGTTACACTAAAAGACTTGTCGTGAGATATGTTGACACGTTACTGGAGTTTGAACTGAACCTAAAGCCAAATGTAGCCAAAGGTTACTGAAACCCTGTTGTGCAATCTCTCAGTCTACAGAGCCTCGTCCATCTCTGCGTTTTTAAGAGATGCCTTTTCTAAATTGTAACCCAAAAAAACCCCCCAGTAAAGTTCTTAAATCTTAAAACTCCAAGCAGACAGATAATAAATCACTCAGCCTTACACACATACAATACTCATGCAAGAGCATTAAGTGCTTTTCAGTGTTGCCAGGGGTCGCGGCCACAAACACGCCAACACACTGGTACTGCAGAAGGGAGGCTGCGGCATCAGCATGCTGCCAAACGACGACCCCAGTCCAGTAGTAGCTTTAAAGGGTTTGGCCGACTCTGCATCGTTTTTGCACTTGAATGGCAGGATAGAACAACAAGCAGTTTATCATTGCAGGAGTAAGGGGGGAGAGAAGGTGCACTGAATGTACTGAAGTGAGAAACAGCAAGCGCAACCGCAGAGATTGAAGGCAACAATGAGGAGATAAAAAGGCTAGATTTTCTTTTTTTTTTTTCTTATCAAAAAGGACCTTCTTGTAGCCCTTTGACTTCAACCACAGTCAGTTTTTTAGTGGAATCCTTATTTAAGCAATCTTTGCTTTGTGTTTGTGGCATCGCTTAGGTGAAGACGGAGACGTGAGCCTTCTGTTTGTTGGCATGACAGCGGCAGAGTTCGGATTTTCGGGTGGTAGAATGCTCCGTGCGGGTCGGGAAAGTAAAAAAATAGGTCGGGTGCTCAGAGAACAGGACAGATTTGGAAGGAGGAATCTCCTTTGACCAAGCCGCCGGAAAAAAACGTGCCGTTATTGAATAATAAGTTTTAAACCAGCACCTAGCTCATATTGTTAGTAATTCTAATATTTAACTTTCAGAAACATCTATGCTTGGTCACAAGGCAGATATTTCTTCCCGATTAAGCAGCAGACGGAAAGCGGTACATGGTTATTCTTACTAAGTTTCAGTGTGCCTGTGGTGTAAGCAAACATATTTTAGGCTGGGTTCAAGGATTTCTTACGCTTTTCAGAAAAGTAAGGACATAAGCTTATACTGATGTGTCTTTTTTTTGTTAGTTTTTTCTATTTTTCTTCTTTTTGCAGTTCTTTTGCTGCCTGCTGTTCGACAGACAACAAAACTTCAGTCATTCAGTCCATCAACGAAAAGAACTGATTGATAAAAAAACAAAACAGCACCCCGGGGACAAAAATAAAAAAAAGGAGGAAAAACACAAACATCAGCATCACATGACATCATGTCCCTCTTTACTGACGACAAAGAGATAGTGCAACTTTTAGGGAACTTTTCTTTCGTTGTGTTGTGAATGTTAGATGTTATTTGCCCTCCTTGCTTTGCTTCCTTATGAACCTTGGCACTAAGATTTGGGTTTGTGAGTCTCTGTTATGTTTTGTTGTGTTCTCTGTATGTCCTGGGTTCTTAGTTTTAGCGTTGTGCACAGATCCCGGTCCGAAAAACAAATCAAAAGACAAAAAACAAAAAAACAAAAAGAAAAACGTAACCTCCTCCATCCTCGTCACAGAACTTTCGCTTTAAAAAAAAAAGTCTGTGCTAGCAGAGTTGTTCCCTCTCCAAGAGAAGGGAGACATAAGAATTCCCCAGCGGCGCTGGCTGGATTAAAAGTGAAATGAAATAAATGCTCGGTTCGTCTTTCCTTGTTATTTTTTGTAGCTCAGGTCGAGATTTGTTTGTGCGTGGGAGTGTGGCGAGAGAACATGAGCGCAACAGAGCGACACAGAGACCGATGCTTACATGTTGGGGGTAAAGATATGAGACAGTGTTCAGTCTGGGGTAGTTGGCCCCCCCACCTGCCCCCTCACCCTCACACCAGGTCCTCTGGTTGGCCATCCTTGGCCTTGGCAGGTACTATTGTGCTTTCTGATTGGCTCTGCTGCTGGATCGTCCTGCTCTCCAGCCCCCCAGCTCTCCCGGTTCTCTGGTTATTGCTGTGCTGGTGTAGAAAGAACGTGGAGCCTGGGAAATGGCCCATCACCTCGCTGTATGCTGGCGGGGGGCCCTCCATGCGCCCGTGGCTGCAGGAGTTGGCCACGCTGATGCCAGAGTTACTGCTGGGCGGCCTCGGCCCACCGCCACCAAAACCTCCCCCAACCCCCCCTTGTCCGCTGCCACTACCTATGTCGATCAAGTCACTGTCATAGATGGTTCGGTTGGGCGGCGCCCTCACTGACTCCCGGTTGAGCTCCATCTGCTGCTCGGGATCACGAAGCTGCAGCGTGCAAGGCCCCTGGTACGGCGGGGGCTCCTCGCCGTCGGACAATGATATGGTGGGCGGCAGGTCGATCTGGTGCTGCATGTAGGGGTAGGTGGGCTGGAAGCGGCTGAAGCGGTCGCGTTGCATGAAGGAAGAAGCAGTGAAGCGGTCCCTGGCCTGGGGCGCATATAAAACCTGGATCAGACACAAACAAACAGGAAAAACACAGATGTTACAAGAGGATAAGAGAAACTACGAAAAAAATGTAGTAGCATTGACAGTAGGCAAGCCTATTTTTTTGTATAACAATAAAAAGTAAAATCAAGATAAAAAAATAAGGTCCTCTCAGCTGTGAAATAAGCTTTTAAAACGTCGAGGTGTGTTTCACTTGTATTCTACATTTTTAGAGCAAAACTGAGAAGCAGCTTAAAGAACTTTTATTTGAAGAGCATCATCAACGTGCTTCACAAACATAACACAACTACAATTAGCGATTCCCCAAAAAAGGTTATCTCACCACAGCTCCTGCTAGAAAAGGTTACAATTTCAGAATCAGAGCGACGGCATTGTGTCAACATAAACGTCTCATTCTGTGTAGGTTTATTCCTCCATGTTTTTGTAGAGCATTTTTTTTCAATACCACGAAATGTTGCATTGTGGTTTAAAACCTCGTTGATTGCAGGTCAGTGTCAAAGTCCAGTCTACCACTTCTTGGGACCAAAAAGAAAGACTTCTGTCCATGATCCTGTGGTGACGCCATAAATAATAAAGTTATGCATCGTTAGGAGAAAAGCTGTAGCAGGGCGAATACATATGAATACATACATATCGTAACATTCACCAAAGTAGTGCGCATCCTAGCAGATTTAACAATCGACGTGATCATCCTGATGTTTTGGATCAACTTCCCTCTATACACTGAGGCCTGGTTGTTCTCTTAAGCATGTTAAGCTGAAAATTCTTAAAAGAAGAACCCAAGATGGTCCCCAGCACTGCAGGCCTAACTCGCCACAGTTAGGGTCAGAGTTCATGATTTAGCATTACTACCCAAAGGTGAAGACCACAGCTGACACAATGCAAGGTCCACAAACATATTTGTCAATGTTTTGGGAAATGAGCTGTGACGTTAAAATGTTTTTGCCCAGTGTGAGTCTCGTCCCATCTTGTTTAAAACTAAAAGCATTTCAGAGAGAACCGAAGATCATGCTGTGCTGTTTATAATCTAATCCCAACCTAAAGCTAAAGTTTGAGCCAAACAGACGAGCGACGCCACTGTGTGGTGGCTCCCCCCAGCTAGAGGTACAGGTACACTCTCATGCCAAAGGTGTTGAAACTCAAAGTGATTTAGCTCAAGCAACCAAAATTAGGCAAAGACGACAGATAAGAACATTTCCCAAGACAGCGTTTGTCAGTCTGTACGTCTGTTTTTTAACAAAACAATGATAAAGCCCAAGTCTTTAGCAACCAGAGGAAGAATAACGGAAGTCAGGTTGGTACTGAGTAAAAAGCTGCACCGAATTCATGCTGTTACTGACTGATCAAAACTATGTTTTGATCACTTCTGTCGGGGTGTGAATGAATATCTCAACTGCCTCTCTGTCACGTTACTTAACAAAGAAACTCCTACCTAAAAAATACAGTTAAGTACAAGCTTATGCATTAATGATTGATTTAATCACTAAGTCTACAGACCAACATTTGGTAGTAACCATCAATGAGCTGCTCATGAGGTCGACTGCAAGACTGGATTCATCGTTCACTTTTTTGTTTTGGCCATGTTGGGGTTTTGGAAATGAATACATTGAATTCCGTCCTCTGAATGGTTACAGGTGTCAGAATCACAGGATTTACACTGTCGACATTCTGCTATTTTTTCAGATTTTTCAGCAAATCCCCGTAACTACGACATGTTCACAATGATGACCCTCAACACTTGAGGTTAACAGAGACTTGTTACTGGCGGTAAGAGGCGTTTCACTTTAAGGCAAGTTGCTACTCCCAACTGGTCAGCAGCTCATTGGTTAATGTCAACCAGCTATCAATATAGCCAGTTGATGTGAATTAGTGGTTACAGTTGCATCTCCTACTTCAATACGGAAAAAGTCGAAAATTCCATCTAAAAACAGGACAGTCGTCAACCCACTGGTTCATCTGCCAGCAACTCATCCTCATTTGACTTTGAGAACTAGTCTCCAATCATCAAACCCAACTGTGGTGGTCTGGGTGAAGAGAACCTCAAAAAAATGAGGAGAAATCTAGAGAATCTGGAGGCAAATGAAAAGGAGAGACCGACTGAAGCAGTCAATCTGAAATAATAATAATTTAAAAAAAATACAACTGTAATAAAGAGAGAGAAAGGAGAATGATAAAGAGAAAAAAAAAGAAGAGTGGAGAAGGAAAGATAGAAACGGCCGAGGGGGGAGAGAGGTGCAGAGCTGAAAGCAGGAGCAGAGCGCAGCAGAGCAGGGCAGCTCTCAGACGGATGTCTAGACAGTGTCAGGGGAGGTGTTGCTGATTAATGACGCACCAGAACCCCACCCCCCACCCACCACACACACACTGAAACACACAGATTCAGACAGCATCCCTGCATCCATCAGCCACCCACTCTCCCTGGCCGCGTCTCTGCTCGGTCTATTCCTCCGTGTGCCATTCTCTCCAGCTGCTTCAGCTCAGACATTTCCACCAATCGTCACACTCTTGCTCTTGGGCCACCGTATTCTCTCCAACAGGATTTTCTGTCACTTTGGATTTTTCTTTTTGGATTCTACATTATTTCAGGTTCACAGCGTTGCAGCTGAGATTAGTTGCGTCCGCATACGTGACACCATGTTTCAACTTCTGACCTCTCTAACCCGCCTCTTTCTCACCACGACTCATAAGCTCCATCGCCTGGCAAACCAGAATTAAGCGAAGCTCGCTACGAGTCAAAGCAAATACACAGGCGTTTGTTTGCGTATTTGTAGCCATGATTCTTTGAGAACAAGCCAGCTTTGATTATGTTTGAAGTACAACGCCAAGCTTGCCCGGCATGAGATATGAGCTCCGTTCCTGGATGATCAAATATTTACAAGCGACTAGATTGCAAATGTCAGGCTCCTTGCGCCCTGACTGTATTCCTTTAGGCCTTGAACATTTATTAAATAAAAAAACAATGCCAGACAGAGTACTAAAGGGAGATGAGAAACAAAAGTGATATTTAAGGTGTATATCTGTGAATGCCACTAAAAACACTTATAACGGCTTGTTTTAATAGCTTAGATACAAAATATGTTATTTTTTATTGATGTGCAAAGTGAAAACTTTGAATAACTACAAGAGCTCAAAGTTACAGTTTTCCTATTTCCATCTGTCTTGGTGCTACATCCAATTGGCTCCAAGGAAAATAAATGTAGCTCCTTGTTTGGCTGCTTTGTGCTTAGTTCTTCCAGCTTCCCAGTTCTTCTCAGAATTGTAGTTTATTTATATATGCGATGCAAAAAAATTCTGAACAGGCGAATGAACATGAATAACTTGAGAGTTGCTCTGACAAAAAAAACAAACAGCAAAAACTGAACCATATAAATGCGAGGACCAGCTCCACAGCAGCAGGGTAGGTTGCACTGATTTGTTAAAATGCTTGAATACTTTTCTTAGCCGTCCATTTCTTACAGAGCTCTCAAGGATAACCAAATTTTTGAGTTTTATATATAGAGGTGGACCTTTGCAGATGGACTAATAGAGCACCGTTATTGCGCTGCGGGCATCCAGGAAGCTTAGATTAAACCTAAAATTCAATTTAGTTCATTGAAGTATTTACATAGCACCAAATTACAACAAACACCATCTCGACGCAATTTACAAGAAAGTCCTTTTCATACAATCTCACATATGATCCAACTGATCGACTTATCAAACTGCATTAAGTTCAGTTTGTTATTCAGACCAATGTAAAAAGTGTTTTATCTTAGGAAACCAGGCAAATTGCATCAAGCTCTTAATAGTCAGCATGCAACAAGCGTGACATCATTATAACTCTTCAATAAGTGGAACCACAGGAATAATTGTTATTGCTCATAAACACAGTGTTTGAACTGAGCCAATCATCTGGGACGCTACGTTAGGGTGTGGCGGCTGATATAGATCTAGAACCAATAAGGAAATGGAGCTGTGATAATGTTACATGTGAACAGCAACACTTAAGTGTTAATCTTTGAATTTATTTTGCAGCGATTACGTTTGAAGCATTAATAAAATTGCTCAACCTTGTCGTAATGCATTAAGAGGCTCTACTGGAGTACAAGTTCATTTATCTGCTCTGTGTGGGAGAAGATCCCTTGTTGTGAGAAAGAAGCAATTTAATGGGAGCTGTTTGATCACTGTCTGGCTGTTTCCCAGCGGTTTAATTCTAATAGGGGATGCGGAATACAACCTTTTTTCTGAATAATCCAAATATTAACCTGCACGATCCTGACTTCATTAACAAATGTTAAAACTATATTGTCATAATATTCATTTCTATTGATTCACAACCTAATTCTAAGGCACTTGGGAGTTCATGAGTGTGGCATCTTGACACATTTCGAAGGAAAACAATTACTTATGCAAAACCGCGCGATAACTAGGATGTTGGTCCTGTTTTAACACGTTTTAACTTGGTTTCATACATGAACAACCACGAACAATGAGGAACCAGGCAGACATACCTACTCCCATCAACCACAGAATCATTAAGTAAGTGATCAAAGCCTCCCTTTGCCTCAAAAAAGGCGGATCTGATCACAAAGTTCGTCACAGCCATTATTTAGAAGAGTCCACAACCACCCAGAATGAATTGACACTAAATGTTTGTTCACCATGGCTGCTTTTCGGATGCATCACACCTAGCCTGTTTTATGCTTCAAACAGGACCGGTGAGGCACAATCTGAAGATTTCTACCCTTGCGATCAACGATAACCTTGTAGTGCTACGCTGCATTTACAGAGTAGCTGCATTTGCTCTTTTTCTGATCAGTGCAGACATCTTAGCAGAGCAGGGAAAAACATTTTTTTTCAAGCTAAGACATCTGAGGCAAAATATTTGTTCTTTAAAAACGTGTTCCATTCAAAATGCAATCTAAAAGTATTACAGCTTCAGCTATATCCTGATATTTTTTTCAGGATCTTCAAAATTATTACAAATTAAAAAAAATACTATTTCAATATTCTATCATGGAACTCAGCACTGGGTCTAACACACAGCAATAGCGGTCTCACCTCTGAGGCACCTTGTCGAGAGCCCCTGTCTGAAGGCCACAGACAGCCGTCCTAAAGAGAGAGGAAAATAACAGAGGTTAATCTAGTGCTTTAATCGATCAGGAGCTTACAAGTTTGGGTTTTAATGTTTTTACACATTATATGTTAGGTAGGTCTACGTCTACAAAATCTGAAGTTTACATGTAGCCGCTCAGTTTTATGGATAATTGCCCATTCACTTTAAACAGTTTTTTCAGATGTGCCCATAAATTCTCTATAGGACTAAGATCTGTGCTTTGTAATGGTCATGACAATACATTCACTTTGTTGTTCATTTTGGCACAAATAACTTCCTGGCTGATGTCTTTAAATGTTGCAACTGTTTTCCTCATAATGTTCTTTAGTCGGGATTTCATCAGTCAATGAAATGCATCAGATTCTTCTGCACAAAAGCAGTCCCACAACATGATGCTGCCACCTCTTCACACATACACATTCAGTATCATGTTTTTTGGGCTACAAACATCTTCCTTTTCCCTCCAAATGTAACCATGGTAACTGTGGCCAAACAGTTCCAGTTTAGCTTCATCAAACCACAGGACATGTCTCCAGAAATTAAGGTCTTTTGTCTCTGTCTGCATTTGCAAACATTTAGACGAATAGCTTCCTCCTTGCCGAGTGACCTTTTGGTCCAGGTCGACACAGGACCAGTTGCACTGTGCACACTGACACTATGTCACCAGCTTTAACCGACATCTTTACAAGGGGTTTTGCTTTTGTTTTGGGGACAATTTGCACATTTTGGATGAGAACTCGTTCATCATGGGAACCTGTCTTGTTTCTTGACAATCTCATCATAGATTATGTATTATTGTTTGAACAGAGGAACATGGTAACTTATACCATCTGGAAATTGTCCTGCAACTCCAGTTTTATTTTTTGACATCTTAGGTGATTTCTCTTGACTGTCACATCTTGTCAAACAGGAACGAACTTAAAACACATCCACAGGTTTGCCTCCAATCTCTAATTATTCTGTATGTAAACTTCTAATTTTGAAGAATTTATTAAATTAATCTGATATATGCTGTCATTCCTGTGGCATTTAACAGATAGAATAATGTTGGCAATTCTGTCAGACCTAACAAAAAAACAAACAAAAAAAGTTGTTTTCTCTGATTCAACTTCAAAGAGAGAGAAAAAAAAGATGTATATGAACTTCTGGCTTCAAAAATATTTCAAAAGCGTCACAATAATGATTTCTTTACAAGCCCTCACTTGGAAAATGCTGTGAAGGGAAATTAGGTATTACACATTCTGGACTTCACTACCCAAACTAATGAAAATGTTGTAATCAAGCTGATTTAATTGAGCCAGTTTGAATTGGAGAATGTTTTGCTGCCAATAAGGCACAGCTGTGTAGTAAAAACAGTGGAGACAGGTTCCAGTGAATCCACTTCAGCAAATTCACTCAACAGACTGCAGCCAAGCTGTTACCACAGTAAAACTGGGAGTAATGCTCCAAGTGGGATAAAAAGAATCACTTAGCTGCGCTATACTTCACTGGGAACATACTGGTGAGCCATGTTTGTCCAGTTTTACAAATGGAGAAATGTACAAACACAGTTACTATACGGGAACATTCAGTGAGAACAGATGAGGAGACAGTCAGACAGAAAGGAAGTCATTCTCTATCAGCTTGGATCAGAGTGGTGCCGCATTAAACAGATACAGAGAACAGCTCTGCCAAACCTACGATTTGTTTCTTAAAATAAATTTACATGTCAAAACAGAATAAAGACTCTTTTTTAAAGATCCTTAAATGAGATGAAAAAAATCGACCCCAAGTGAATTAAAACAATACTGTTTTATTTATTTCTTTCCCGTTTTGAGTATTGTTGACCGAACATTTGCACTGTGACTTATTTTGTCTCCAAAGGAAACTTTTGAAGGTATTATTATAACTATATGGTGGCAGGCTCAATTTTTCAGCTTCTTGGTAGTTGTTGGATTTGCGAGAAATCTTAAATGGTCCAGGAGTTACGCTTTTAAGGAGCACGCAGTTTCGTCATCAGATGGAATCTGCTACTGTACGTTGGACATTTGTTTGTGTGATTGGGTCAGGTAAGCCAGAAGGGTTGTAATATCAGATGTATTCATTTACGCTAATCTTTGCATTGGTGTTCATGTGCCTAATTCTAGCAGCATGCTGTAAGCAACATTTTTGATATGATCAAGCTATTTATGAGATATATTAATTAGCTCTAAGCCTTCCTGAAACGTGAGAAGTATTCATAGCTGTCTAGTTTCCAGTACTACTTTAAAAGTTGTGGTGTATGATGACAGATGCATAGTAGGTGGAGACGATGTTACGACAGCTTTTACATCATATCCGGCCTTAATGTCATTACATTCGAGTAAAACACAGACTTTGCTTATCCTGTGCGAATGCGCCACAAGTAACACAGAGCTGGGGGGTAATTGGTGAGAACAGGCACTACGGGATTAGGAAAAACATGATAATGTTTTGACTACATGCTTACTAACCAGTCAAACCAAAAAAGGAACCATTAAACTTAAAAGTAACAATTGAAACCTAGAAGAACTACGAGAAAACATGGTGAACTGATATACAAGAGTTTCGTTAAAAATACGCGTCCCCCTCCCCTTTGAGATCAAAATTTCGTCCATGCAAAATACTGTACTATTCTTGTTTACAGTCTGCATTTTGTCCAAATTTCTATATGTTTGAAATCATTGGAAAGCTTACTTTATACACTTTTAGAATCAGTAAATAAGCCTGAGAAGTTTGAATAAGTAAATAACCCTGTCTTGTGCTCAGTCTTCTCAAACTCAACTCAGTAATGGCGGTCAACCGCTTACAAAGATTAGGGGAAACTGAGTTTAAGTACTTACCTATGAAGACCACAGGGTAGAATAAGAACAATAAAAAATAAAGAGTACAGAAGAAATGTCCTTTATTCTCCCACAAAGAGGGAAAAACAAGCTATTTTATTCTATTCATCAGTATAGAAACTGGATCTGTTTTTCTCGTAAAATGCCTTAAGAATAATTTTGTTGTAAATAAATTAACTAAATTGAAATAAATTGCACTATGACTGGAAACACAATAAAAAAACTAAAGAAGTTAGTTGTACAGAGACAAGCACCAGTGCTAACCTGGTGCATAGCGTGGTCGTGTCTGCGGGCCTGGCTCTGCCGTGTTATGAAGGACCACGTGGAGAGTTTGTAGTGGTTGAGCAGGCAGATGATCACCACCACCATCACTGTCATCACCACGATGATGATGACGATCTGAACAAACTCCAGTTCAGCTGCACAAAAACACACAGAGAGAAAAGAGATCAAACTGACTTTGAGGTATTGAATGAATAACAGTTTTAGAAGTTCAGTTGGGAAAAGTAAAGTTAAAAACAAAGACTTTTTTTTTTTGGGCATGTAGGATGCAGAGTAGATGCTTATTTCTACTTTGGCTCTAGGAAAATTATTAGGCAGATTTTAATTCTGCTGACTGAAAGCTACACATTCTAAGCATTTTGTCTGAGCTACTGCCAAACTTGTTGGGAAAGCTGTGGCTAATTTCTGTTGCAGATCATCACTAGAACAGCAATCATCTTTCCCCTGCTGGTTTGTTTCAATCAGAGGCTGAGGTTCAAGCAACACTTTAGGAAAAAATCATATTTTAACATAAAAACAACTCAGTGTTGCATCTAGATAGTCTGGTTTAACCGATACAACAAGCTGCAGTCGACGATTTTCACTTTTCTGTCCCTTTCTGGAAAACTGCTTTAAGGTTTATCTACCAGTAGGGGGCAGCACAGGTTAAACTGAGTAAGACTGAGTGATATGCTTTACATATCATACAGATGAATGTTCATGGGTCATTTCGTTTTCTTTTTAATAGCACTTTTATCCTTGTAAGGTCATTTTTTTTCTAACAGATACCATGTTGTGAAGGAACCACTGCTCCTAATGGATTCCCTGGCTTTGGGTCCCATAGGGAGCTGTGAGTGGTTTTGGTGTAATGGTTACCGAAGAAGACGTGAACTGAGTTTAGGAAAGACCTGGGGTTTGGACATGAAATTAATTAAGATTAAATGGAAGTCAATACAAAGTCCTTGTGAAGATGGAAAATAGTGAAATTTGTGTGCATTTGTTACACTTTAAGACCCATTTACCCAACAAACACTATGTTGTGAGGACCAACTACTCCTTGTGTTGCCACAAGAGAAGTAGAGCTGTTGTATGGCTCGGTTTAAGACTAAAGTTTGATTTGAGTTTACGTTAAGGTTAGAATTAGGTATTTACTTGTAATGGTTTTGTTAAGATTAAAGGTCACAGTTAGGCCACTTAAATGATTGAAAAGTGGATGGAAATGAAAGCAAAGTCTTTGTTGAGAGAGCATGTGTCTGTGTGTGTCTGAAAAACACCAGGCATGCAGCATTGTAACAAAGGAACAACTGTATGCTGGGTCACTCACTCCAGATCTAGATCTCTGCTTTGGAGCAATGACATGTAAAGTCCTTTATAATGTGCAGATGTGTGCGCGCGTGCACACACACACACCTAGAATGACCTTCCAGACCGGGGTAGACCTGCCCGCCAGTCTAGTCTGCATCCTTTCCTGTTTGTGATTTGCCTCACATGCCTCAAAATTTTTTTTGCCTAATGGTTCACTTCCATCCTTCATGGTATTTTCTTACTCAAAAACCTTCATCAGTTATCTTGCATCCCTCTCTCACCTACAACCTCTCCTTGAGTTGTCCTTAAATTTCCTCTGCCTCACTTTCTTGACCTCGTCTGAGCCTCTAGTCTGATCTCTGACTCACGCCCTTACTCCCTTCTGGAAACTGTGTGCAGTTCTAGTTGCTTTCTTTGTGTGTCTGTACGAATGACAAATTGTGGACGCATAAACCTGACGTATTCTAGTTATTGTGGTGCATTTTTACTCCAAAAACAAAAATTTTTGGGTGCATCATCCAGAGTCCATAAAGAAGGTTTTACCACAGCAGATCAAAGAAAATAGAACGATACAGTTGCAATATAAAGCGACCCAAAAACTTGCCTACATTGTTTAACATAGGCCGTAAGAGGAGTGTGGCGGTAATGGAGCTAACTCACAGTTAAGTAGGAAGATAAAAGAACTGAGATAAAAACCAACCACAGACATAAAGTTTAGGAATGTGGTGCCAAGCATAAACCGGGAACAGGAATGTTTCCCCTACTTTCCTTTAGTAGAGAAGCAAATATCGAGTGACTGAGAATAAATACTGGATCAAAGTAGGTTTTCATTTAATCTCGCAAGTCCTTGCTAACAAACTGATGCTGAACAAAGCAAAGTGATGACCCTGCGAAGCAAGAAACCCTAAAAGAAGACCCATTAGGTCTTCTTTTAAAAATTACTTAGAACTTCACAGCGCTTTATCTCTCGAAATGAATGATATCGAAGGTCTGCTGTATTAATTATCCAAATTGAGGCATCAAACTTTGTATTATCATTTTAGTTATGTTGAATGTAATCAGATCCTCTCTTACAATGCTAGCAGTCTGACAAACTTTTAACCAGTGAAAGAGACAAACCAGACCAGCTGCTGTCAGAGTACAAGCATGTGGAGGAGTGTCCTCCCAGTCTCCCTTGTCTTTCTTGTGCTTAAGTCCAAAGTTCTCTTTAACGGTTTTGTTATCCCAGCCTTCTGCGACGCATCTGAGCCCTTTTGGTTATGGATTGACATATACCAATGAAATACAGTCTAATTTCCAACCTGAACACTCGCAAGATGTTTGTTTGTAAAACTGAGAGTACAAGGCTCCAGTAAGTCAAGCTTTATGCCAAGTTTAGCAAAACAAAACCAAGAAAACCTCTAATTTTTACAAAAGTCCAACTTCAATAGCGTGCAATTTTCACAGCGTTTGGTATATGGCATGATTTCAGTGCCAAAGCTGTAGCCCAGTGGACCCTACCTGCCACACGAGGCAGTACCTCCAGCCGCCACTGATCTGATGGATGACATGCCGACACCAGCAACAGAGCCACCGGCACTGGTAAATCACAAGGAGAGCTCACCTGCATTAGCTTTCTGATGTACTGTTGACCAGCAGGGCTAGGCTGGTCCCCAAATATGATACGCACATTCTTTTTTAAATTTACTTTTAAGTATCTTGCTTTAGGTACCATCACGTCAAAACAAAATAAATGAATTAGTCGAGTTAGTTTTTTTTGGATTGTCCTTTATTTTACCCTTTCTGCTAAGTTGTTAAATTGCAACATATCATTTTGATGAAGTTCAGAACTAAACTGTGTATAAAAGGTACCTGGAATTATATATTGAAGGATTTAAAATGAGGAACAGGGAGAGAAACAATAAGTGAACCTAATACTATGTAATGTCGTTTCTCTACAAGTATTTGGTCTTGTATTTTGGTCTAGTTGTATGTTAAATGTTGCTGTATTGGCCAGGTCACTCTTTAATTATTTTCCTGGTTGAATAAAGGATATAAATACAACCTGGACGTCTATATCAGCGATTCACGATAAGAACTCTAAAAAAAAGTATTTAACTAAACAACTTTCATTAACTTTTCAATAGGTTGCCCATTATACTTGTTTAACATATGAATTTTATTAACCAACAAGTTTTAAACACTGTCGAGGATAAAAGGCATATTTAATATATGTATGCTGCCTCGTACTCTCATTTTAGTTGTCTCTGATTATTTTGCTTTTTTGTAACAGTGACTTCTGGTCGCTTCCTTCCTTTTTCTTCTCAGAAACTCCGTTCCGTGGTCACAGCGCTAACTGGAGGACCTCAGCAGCTTGAGTTTGAATGGCAGCTAATCAGAAACATGAGCGTAACATGTCAATACATTACTATATAGGATATGTTATGATAAGGATTGAAAAACAGATTCAAAGAAAAAAAGTATTGGATGGTTTTATTTGTGCAATTTCTTCAAATCTTTTTCTCAAATTTTAGCATAGCAAAGTCCGATACAACACAAAGTCATTGCAAGTGCTTTATATTGTTGCATGATTTGATCAGTCCAGACACTTACTGTAACCTTCTATTTCCTATTAACTAAAAAAAAAAAATAATCTCCAGTTTGTTCTATATATTTTTGATGTTCTGGGACATAAAAGCAAAATAAAAGCATTTCAGGAAACTTAAAAAAAAATTCTGATCAGTTGAAAATAAAGTAAAAAAAATAAAAAAAAGGGATTTCAATCTGTTGATTAAAGGTGCCAATCATATTTTCTCACAGTACAAAGTTCATCTCGGACAAAATCTGATATTGTTCAATTTATTCTGGGTGTAGTTGACATTAACGTTTGCATTGTCATCTGAAACATTAAATTATGACAAAAATTAAAATAAATAAATCTACAGGGTAAGGGAAATGTTTACTTTAGATAACGATTGAGTACTTCCGTCTGTGTTAACGATACACTGTCTAAATATAAAAAATGGCAAATGGGAATATAGAGTAAATACAAATGAAGATTGAAAATGTTTTGTTTTGACCCAAGCGCTTTAGCCAAAAGATGAGCAAACCAAAGCAGCCGTAGGGAGGGGACCGAGAGAAGCTTCACAGAAAAAAATAGCCTGAGAATCCAAGCTGACCAGGCTTATGAGACAACTGATCAAATATCACAGTTTTTTTTGCCCCACTACAAGTTACTAGTTAGTGTTCAAGCACAATGAAAGTTACCAAGTGCAGCTACAGTAACAGTTTACTCTCTAAATATCAGTTAGAAGTGAGCCACGAGGAGGGGTGAAAGAGAAAAAAAGGGAAGGAAATATCAGGAAGAGGAGGAGGATGAGGAAGAAAGCGATGAGGCCTGTGCTGCTGGAACAGCAGTGTCTGCTGAAGTCAGAGGCTGCAGAACTTCCTGCATGCAAAACCGAGTGTGCTTGCAGTCTGCATTACAAGCAGCAGTCTGATGTTATTACAACTGTAATCCACTTGTCAAAACAATATCAACCAAGCGTCTGCAGCTTCCTTTATCTTTAACCAGGCTGAATCATTTGCACTGTAAACCTACCGCCTCTTCCTACTATCACCCCCACCCCCCCAACCGTACCCCGCTCCCACTTTGCTGGTGGAAGAATGGAGGCCATGTACTTTTAGTTATGTCTCTTTGAGGTCTGTACTCAGAATGGCCAAATCCACTGGAAGCGGTTGCATGAAAAAAAACAGGATTACAGCCAGACCAGCACCCCTAAAAGTTCTCCGCATTTGTGACATGTGAAGAGAAAACTAGGAGGAAGTCAGCAGAGCACAAACCAAGAGAAAACAGTTTACTTCTTTTAGAAACCACACCATGCTTGACATAGAAGTTTAGCATTAAAATAGTAAACTGAATTTGAATTTAGCTTGTTTACGAGTGTCTGAGCCGTTTCAAGGGATGGGAGAAACTCAAGCTGATTAACATACGAAGATTTATTTGGCTATTTTTTAGGCGTTTGTCATTGGTTACAGGTCAATAAGTGAAATCTTTTGAAAAAGTTTTGCCTGACAAGATAAAGGCCAAAGGAGAAGAAAGGAGAATTCTCCACACTGCAAAGTTCTAACGTCCTCCAAACATTCTTTTCATAACAAAATCTCGCAGCACAATAAAAATGAAAAGAATATAATATTAAAATAATGCGCAATAAGAGGCAGTTACACACAAAAAGGAGTTAAAAGTTGTCTACCTGTATCAGAAATCAGCTTAGCACTACAGACAAATGAGACAGTGACCAAATAACAGAGAGAGAGAGATATTGTGTGTGAGTGTGTTTTGGAAAGAGAGATGAAAAGGGGCCAGCATGAGGTCAGACAGTTCAGCTGACCTGCCAGAGTAAAGATGGTGTCAGACACATGGCAAACATCACCAACACTATGAGGACACAGCTCAATCTGAAGATCCACAAAACTCAATTAAGATGTCAGTCTTTGATAGCATGAGGTCCCCCAATTTATAGACCAGTCTTTACACGTTTAAATTACATATACCCAATCATTCTGTAAGCCCTGTATACAGGAAATGTTTACCTTTATGGGTGGAGTGAGTTAAAAGATTTTTAAAACGTGTAGGAATTCAATATAATCTAAAAAATAAAGGCAGAATATGCACGGTTGCTACCGCAGAGTAATCTCTTTCACTTTCTGTACTTCTCTTGAAATACAGAAATAAAACACAAACACAAAGGTCAGGAAAGCACAGCATGATAACGATACGGTGAGTTAACAGCTAAAAGCCTGAAAAAAAGAAGTCTGAAAAAAAATGCAAATGAAAATCTTCAGTTGGTCCAAAACGCTGCAGCAAAAGTGCTGATGAAACTTAAAAAGAGAGATTATATCTCCCCTATTTTAGCTTCCCTTCATTGGTTCCCTGTCAAACAGATTTTAAGATTCTTCTTTTGACATATAAAGCCCTCATTAATCAAGCTCCATCATACATTAGAGACCTGATTTCTCCTTATGTCCCTAACTGGGCACTTCGCTTTAAGACTGCAGGTTTACTGGTGGTTCCTAGAACCTCTAAAAGCAGAATGGGAGGCAGATATTTCAGTTATCAGGCTCCTTTCCTGTGGAACCAGCTTCCAGCTTTAGTCCGTGAGGCAGACACCTTGTCTAGTTTCAAATCTATGCTTACAACCTTCCTGTTTGTTAAAGTTTAAAGTTAGGAAGAGGTAGAGAAGACAGCCTAATCCGGTTGGGGGAAGAACTCAGTCTAGACAGACGCCTTCTTCATGTCTAACTCTACAATGAGACATGAAGACATGGTTATTTAAGTTATTTCTATAGTTATGCTACTATAGGCTTAGACTGTTGGCGGACAATCTGACCAGTTCTCACTCTGCTACTTTCTTTCTATGTCCAATCTGCAATAGTTTCAATATTTCAACCTTGTTAACCTTTTGATTTCTCTTTGTGTTCTTCTCTCTATAGTAGCCACACCTGGTCTGGCGTTCTGTTAGTTGAGACAGCTTCTTGGAGGACATGGGTTGAGATGCTGCCAGCGACACTGTACAGTCTTCTACAGTCTTCGGTCTCTTCAAATTCCCAGTCAGTCGTGGCAGACGGCTGCTTGTACTGAGCCAGGTTCTGCTGGAGGTTTCTTCCAGTTAAAGGGGAGTTGCTGTAAAGTCAACGACAAAACAAGCCATTGTTTCTGCCTGCTGATTCCAGAGGAGTGACTGCTGCAAGTCAATGACTCAATGCAATCTGCTGGGGTTCCTTAGATTGGAAACTTTTTCAAACTGATTGTTTATGATGTATCCATGACATTGATTGATTTTCTTGTTAAGTGCCATAAGATGTCATCTGTTGTAAATTGGCGCTATAATAAACTGATTTGTGATTCTTGGTTATCATCAGATTCCTTCCTGCTGGTAATCAGACAGTTAATGCAGGGGAAAACTTCCTTCTCTGAATAATGAGGGCACGCACACTTACTCTGTTTGGCCCTGAAACAAAAATCAGGCTAATGGCCATCTATGGAGACTGTGCTCACTCAGCTGGGGCCTCTAGCATTGTTATTGCTCAATAAACTTCACATCCGAGATCGGCTGACCTTAGACACTTCAGTAAGAGAACCAGCGTTGTGCAGTTTAGTTTGCGCACTGAAACATTGCATTGTGTGAGACTCAGGTCTGAAAGCAGATTTGGGCTGCCAGCAGGAAGAGCACACTAGCTGGTTGCTAATTTGCACTATAAGAGTTCCTCCTACCAGCAAAGGAAATGCCTTCCCTGTAAACTTCAGCTGTCATAAACCTCAGTCCCAGAACTAAAAAACAAAACATAAAAACAAAGTACAAAGACTTTACACATTCTAAAGAAGGAAAACCTTCCCGATTGGCCGCTGCCCTGGCAGAACAAAAAAAGGCAGGTAGAAATTACAAATATAACTTTAACTAAAACTAAGCAGCAGTCTTAAGTTCAGATGCTATTTGTACATATAACACCCTGCAGCTGCCTCATTTCCTCTGTTGCCGATTACGGTTTCCTGTTGCACTCCAGATCTCAGTCATGAGCAAAATGAAAAAAAAAAAAGAAAAAGTTCTCATCCAAAGCGCACTTGACTGTAAAAGGCTGCACATGTGCAGATGTGCCGGGTGGCAGAGGGGTCTCACTGTCCGGGTGACTTGGAACTCCTGGGGGCAGGGGTTCATGCGAGGCCGTCACATCATACCCTGTTATTTGATGCGTGCGTTAAATAAAATTTAATAAAAAAAGATAGTAGAGCGAATAGAGCCCGCTTTGTTTGCTCCAACTTGCTCGCCCTTCTCTTGCTGCCCAGATAGAGGCCTGCTGAGTTCACAGCCTGCTGCCCACCACACACACACACACACACACACACACACACACACACACACACACACACACACACACACACAGAACTCTGTCTGCTGCCACTGCCGTTGCCATGGGAACCCTTTGGGAACGGTGCAGCGATCAACAAGGCCCGGAGCTGCTGGGGCGCCATGGCAGCGACCTGGCTGGCACACAAACACACAGTTATCCTGTGGCACAGAGGGGATGGAAAGGGACGGAGGAAATGCACAGACTTGTAAAAACTGGCTGACTGAGGTGGAAGGAGGGAGAGTTCAGTGAGGAGAAGACAGAAAGAGTTGGTAAAAAAAGTAGGAAATTATATGACAGACATATCTTCTGAGAGCTGAGCACTGCAACGTCGAGATGACATGAATCAGCCTGAAAGTGGAACCTGGTGCCGTTTAGGCAAACGTGTAAAACAGTGCGCTGTAGAAACCAGCCTAATTAGGGCCGCCGTGCTCTCCGCTGCAGTCAGCCAGACTCTCTCAGTTTGGTTCTGATTAACCCTAAGAAGAGGGTTCCACACTTGTGTGTTTGTCTCTTCCGCCCGTTATAGACGTAAGGAGATGGAAACAACAAGAATAAACGTGTAGGGTTGGATGTAACAAGAGAAAGAAACGGAGAGACGGCGACAAAGATAGAAGCAGGGAGTGAGTGAGGTGCCAGACAGGCTTTGGGGACAACAAGGGAAAAAAACAATTGCGGCTCCGTCTCTTTTTCTCCGTTCCTCTCACCTCGTTGACTTCCGTCTATACATCGCTTCCTCGCATGCTCACACAGCACAGAGCAGCCAAACGGCACATCCCGTACAGCACAAAAGGCTGTCTGGATTACAAAACAGGCTGGTATTGACTCGTTTTGAGTCAGAGACAACATATCCTACCATCATTAGTAAACTGAAAAAGCAGAACTTGATTCCAGACGTTACATTCAAAGATTTAGAGCACCAGCCTCTATTTGGTAGATGTATGATATACTGACCCTAACATCAGAATGAGACAGAATAATGTAAGTCCTTTTTAAGTTATCGGCATCTGACTGGTAACTGAAACTGAGCTGATATCAACAACCAACATTTTTTTCATGAGGTGTGTTGCTGTTTCTCATGTGTTGCTGTAGCGGAGGGGATAATCATGGCTTTTTTTGAGCATTTTGACAGTGATCTCATGAGCAGGTATTTTAATGTATGAAAATTTTAGATATAATAGGCCATCAGACACAAATGCAATTATAATATCCAATATCGGACAAAAATGTCATATCGGTGCATCACTATCTTAAACAAATCAAACTGTTACACTCCACCAGTGTGAAAGCTTAGGCCTGACGTTGCAGCTTCTAGTAACAGACCAGTTCAGCAGCCATGAGGAGATCTTTCGCCGTCACATACGATATTTTGCATCCCAACTCATTGTATTTTCTACACCGTCCTCCAACAAAGCTGGACTTTGTTTCTGCTGATGCAGCCCATAGTGATGAGGCGTAATGCTGAGCCGGCATTAAATAGTTACTTTGCCTAGTGAGAAGATCCAACGTGGTTGTATCATCTCCAGCTGCATGAATATAACATTAAAAAAGATCAGGAAAAAGCCACGGCTGTGATAACATATCATGAATATTACAGAGTCATCTAATATTATCAATATTCCAGTGCTGTAATTTTAATGAACAGCAGTAAGGGACAGTGTTGAAGAATTAATCTTCCTGGGGAGTTGTCGCATGCGCTGAGGCAGGCTGCAGGTTCTCGTGTCAAACTGCGTGGGTAAGATCAGAGCCAGACAGGAGAGTGTCTGAAAGCCCAGCCTCCTCTGCCATAAAGCCAGACTGACTACACTCTTTAATGTCTGAACCAGACTAGAGGGTCAGACTGATGTCAGGGTCAAAGTGCG
Source organism: Orestias chungarensis (assembly GCA_032876305.1). NCBI lineage: Eukaryota > Metazoa > Chordata > Actinopteri > Cyprinodontiformes > Cyprinodontidae > Orestias > Orestias chungarensis. Next base: position 99,263 of record JAVLVB010000286.1, read on the forward strand.
CGCGCGCGTGCGTGCGTGTGTGTGTGTGCTAGTAGGATAGTAGGTGTGAGGTCAGCAGGGGTCAGCGTGCAAGAGGGCATTCAAGCAGTAATGTGCTGTTCTCTGGGCTTTAGGATTGTTAACTGCTGTATGTGAACTTCACTCTAATGGGACATAAAACTGTTAGGTAAATACCGTGGCGAGAATAAATTCTGACGCGCAGAAAAGTTGGTCTCAACATGGCTGCTCCGTGTGCAGAAACGTTGATAAGCTACAAAAATGCTTTTTTTTATTTTTTTTTGTCTTCCCACTGGGACACCACAGTCACGTTCAGCGCTGCAGGTCAAACGGCATTTCATACTTGTTTCCTAGTTAAAAACAACCAGTAGCTTATTTAAATGGCAGGAATACATATTCTGAGGAGCCAAAAAATTTAAAAAAATTTAATTGTTCAAGCCAGCTATTATTAACATTCTATTGTTCAGTTACTTTATGTAAAACAAAAGTTGTACATATTTGTACGATGGAAAAAAAATACACTTTTTTTCCCCCCAAGTAAAATTTATTTCAGCCACAATAGCTTTGACAGCACTAAATGCATTTAAATGACCAACTGGCTTCAGAATACATGAGTTTAGTGGAGGCCTCAACAGCTCAGATGACATAAATTTAAAAAAGGGGATCGTGAAGAAAAAACAAAGCAGACACACCATGTATTTAGTTCCTGTAAGTCAAACCTTTGCAGAACAACGGCCCCTCCACAGTAAACTATTCCGTTCCGTGACAATCTTCAGAGAAACATAATCACAGTTCAAAGATGGCCCGAAGAAAAACATTGTTGAATGAAAGCCGTAACCTGCACCAGTTCTGTGTCCAGGTGAGATCCAATCTAATCTTTTAGGCCTGCCAGCGAAATGTGACGCAGACAACAAACGCTGAACATCCATCGCTAAATGACAAGTAATGCAACCCTTCAGACATCGCTCCTACTTATTGCTGCATTGTTAGCTTGTTGTTCGGCTCTGCATGCTGGTTTCCAGCACTGCTGGATAGTGATGGTAACAGACTACACGCTGAATTTAAGATTTTAGATGCGAGCCGTTATAAACCAACACTCATTGTTTTTACTAATCTGGTCGTCATCGCGGATATATTGTCATCCGAATATCTGTGTGTGCAATATTCATATCTCAAAGGAATGTTTGGAGTACAATAATTGTTTGCCAATATATTTTATGAGCTCTGAAGTTGTGTTTTATTTTTTTAGTTACCAAAAAATGGCAAGGTTTCCTAATATCATCCAGCCCTAACGAAGTCAATATCAGGTTACGACAACATCGAAAAATAGAAGACCTAATTAAGATGCAGAGCTAAGACATTTTAGCACGTTGTTGTTGCATGGTTGAAGGAAAGGGAAACCAAAAAAATAAAAATAGAACGCAGCAGCCAATAGCAGCCAGACTGGCACAGAGGCAGAGAGAATTAGCCATTAGAACGGAGAACATAGAACTCAGACTGGTGCGGGGACAAGAAGAAAGATAACATAGGGGGAAGAGAGCGTAAGCTGTTGACTGAGGTGCACCGAGACGGTGACAAAGGCAGACAGATGTTAAAAGGGTCTCATCTCTGAGCCCAGACATATGAAGATGAGAAAGAAGTGGAGGAGGAAGAAAGGAGTGGGAGGTGGTTGGTCTGTGTTCTAGGGACGTGTTCTTTTGGTAAACCAGAACACCCCCATCCCACACACATGCACACACACCTCCACAGACTGATTTATAACCCAACATCAGCGAGTAGACACCTCGCAGACGTAGGCTGCATGATGCATTTGCGCAGCGAACCCTTCTGTAATCGGCAGGAGATGCCGTGGGTGGAACACGGGAATGAAGATCGGAGCTGATAGGTCTCGTGGGGTAACACGGACACACTGGGATCACACCAGACAGGCTGCCACAGTGACAGGGGTGGGAGTTAAACTGAGGTTCAACATCACATGTTCAGGTAACAGGCGAACCGGCAGGGCCCAAACATTATCTGACTGCCTTAGTTCGATTCAGAAAGGTTTGTATGTGAACTTTTAGACAGTAAAGTTCAAAAGGTTAAGACATCACATTTAAACCAACCCATGACATGCTGCCAGTCACAGAGCACACAAACACTATATAGGGACTTCTTTTTACTGGCATCCAGTCACCAGGAAGACTGAGACAGTTCAAACAAGCTTTCTTACCATCATGCAGATTCATACACGTTATTAAATGTAATGGCAGCTATAGATGTAGTTTCTGTGCAGCAGAAGCAAACTATCCTACTCACTCATTAGGAAGTGGACAGATTTACGTTGCTTTTTAAAAGGTTGATAAAGATTTTCGAATCTCTGTAAAAACTATACGCAAGGTTGTTGTTTTTTTAAATCCCTGTCTAAACATTCGTAACTAGTTTCCATTTTACAGAAAGACGGCCCCTCAGCCGCAGCATATGCTTGTGTGGCAGTTTTTCAGCTATGACTCACTGTCACACTGGCTTTCTCTCCTCCAACAGGGACTGTCTCTCTGACTCTCTATTTTAGTCTGTCCTCTTTCTGTCTCATTATGTCTGTCCCTCTCTGTGTTTGTCACACTCCTCTCACTCTCCTCCATCTGAATTTTTGTTCAACCTATCTATCCTTTCCTTTCATCATATATCGCTCTCCTCCTCTTCTTTTCCTTTCAGCTTCTTCTGTATCCCACCTCTTCTCTTTCCATTCACTGTATACACACACACACACTTTTTGTCATGATTTCTGCCTCACTCACTTTGAATCCCACCTCCTCTGTCTCCCACTTCTTCCTCCTCTCCCACTCCCTCCAACTCTAAGATGAAGGGGTGTAAACATGTCTTCCACATGCGATCTAATTGTGCAGAGCTAACAGAGCAAAACAACCATGCTTATGTTGCTCAATAGGCTTCAGCAGATGACCAGAACCTCCTCACTCCTCCCGTTATTCGCTACGTTTTTCTTTCTTTTTTTGCGGCCCCTTCGGGCTGAGATGCATAACAACCATGAAGCAATGCCTGGCAGGCAGGATTAGGCAGGAGAAGGAAGGAGACAGAAAAGGAGGGGAAGGAAAAGAAAAAGAAAGCAAGACCAAAAGACAGTGAAAGTGAAGCAGGGATAAAGAGTCTGGGAGGAAAGCATAGAGGGTAAAAGGAGGGAGCAGTGTGTTAGTACCAGGTTATAAAGAGCAAGATTAAGGAATGTATAAGTAGGAGAGGGAAAAAAAAAAGGTTTTTCTGGCTGAAACACTTTGCCGTGACCTTAAACTGAGCTTTAGTGCGGTGCTGAGCAACAGCTGCCAACAACAGAGGGAAGTACACAAAAAAAAAGAAGGCGGCAAAGGAAGAAAAGGTAGGCAGGCTGGTAAGACCTGGGGGGTGGAGGTGGTTTAGTGATGATAATGATGGTGGTACCAATAATCAGATGTACAGCGCCAGTACTGCAATGGGACTCTTTCGGACCATTAAAAGTGGAGACCTTGTTGTGCCTTTCTACAAATAAAAAGGAAGAAGAAAGGAAGAAAAATCTGGGGGGGAAAAGGAGGCCCAGACGGAGCTACAACGCGGTGTAAGTGATTCCTCGGCAGCTGACAGTTTCACACAGCTGGAACTCAAGCAGGAACGGAGGGAATTTTACAGCCCTGATTCAGGAATTTACAAGTCGTATATAGGTCATGACATCATGGCAGAAATCGAACGCCGGGTTTCATGATGCAGTTTTTTTCAGCACCATCTTGACTGATGAATATGCTTCTGGGTGGCAGGAGGAAAGGGGGGGCGGGGGGTGTGTCATTCTGATGCCTTGCTAAAAGGTAAGGAGATCCTCTTTAACGTCAAAGGTGTAAATAATTGGGAAGTTAAAACGTCTGGCTCTAAACGTTTCCAACACATTAACAACAAAAGCACGATAAAATGTGTTCATAAACACAGTTTACAAAGTTCTCCAGCAAGTCCAACAGGCACCTAGTAGTAAAAATTTTTTTATAGTACTTTAAGTACTTCATGCCTGCCTGTAATTGTATACAAAAAAAGTCTAAATCAACTTTTTTAGTCATCAGTTTATTTTCTTTATTTTTCTAACATAAGTACGAAGTTATCCTCTTAAAACACAGTGTAATCCTGTCTACGGCTTAATTTCAGTCGGGCCTCGGTTCTTGAAAAAAACATGTTCCCACAGTTTAGGTTTGCCCAATAGAAATCTAGAAAAACTAACACTTCTCTTCTAATGCCCTAGACAAAGCTCGATCTATGGTTGGCACTGAAATAGAATTCAACGGAAGGTATGGTTTTGGTTTGTTATGAATAGAGAGGCACCCTCTCTGTCTATTATTGGTCCATATACTATGAAGTTTACAAGGCGTAGGTGTTGGCCCAGTCAAAGTCCACACCTCAACCCAACGCTGTGGTGGGACTCTCAGGGAGCTGTGCGTACGCAAACAGATGCAAAACTCAATGAACTGAAGCAATGTTGTAAAGAAGAGTCGACTAAAGTTCTTCTACTAACACTTAAATGATTTGATGCTAAGGCAGTTTAGGCAGCTGTGGAATCATGTTCAGGGTAACAGAAAATAGAAAAGTGATATAAACCTGTTCTCTTCTCTCATGAGATGAGCGTGAGAGTTTGCTGCCACTAAACTCTGTCAACTGGCTGAATACTACAAGCAGAGTTTATGATTGTGGTTCAAAATGCTAGAAATGAATAACCCAACAATAATCGAACAATTCTTGCACTACAAATATCCCTTCCCAATATGAATATTCTGTTTTGTGAGACATTGTGCAATTTCTGCATTATTTTCTTGCTGGAGTTTTCTAACGACTTTCTAACAGCATTTTTTTTTTTACCACGACTGGTGCTGGATTTACTATTGATTCCCAGAGACTAATTTGAGACGCATCATCATCTCTATTAAGGTTAAAATATTATTACTATAAGCGCTACAAACCCCATAGTAAATAGAAAACAACTTTATGAAGGTTTTTTTTTTCTTTCCTTCTTGTGGAATAACAGCCAGTAATTCCAGTTAGCATTCCAGTCCACCTTTACTCTTAAAAGTGAAGACTTTCACTGCTTTCAAGAGGGCAGAGGTCAGATCGAGGCCATGGTTTAGCTTTAAACACAGGAGGTACTTCACAGAGAAAGCCTTAAAAAAAACGACGCTGGTTCCTGGTTTGTCAGGTGAAAGGCGCTGTAGCCTGAGAGGCCCTGTCTGACTCAGAGTTTAACGCTCTGACATGTGATCCGACCGCTGATATTTAAAGTTCGCATTTACGCTCCACTACAGGGGGAAAGCTATCCAACGGTTCTCTGTGAAGTCACCATTCGGAATCCACACCCACTGCAGACATTGGTGCTTGTGATCCGCTGGGTTAATCTGGATGACAGATGGGGCAGGCTGTGGGTAAGCACAGGGTAAGCAGGGGCCGTGTACTGCAGTGCTGGGACAGCGCCGGGCCGGGCCAAGCCGGATGCTATGACTATGACCTATATTAATAATTTACACACAGGATCTCCATGCTGCACAGACTAGGAGACCTAATTATCATTAGCAACACTAGCCAGAAGACATGCAAGCCTCCAGGAAGTTGTCATCCGGGACTGCTTGAGAGTGACAGAACCTTTGCCGTTCCTGTACTTGTCTATCTGTTATAGATGGCCCAAGTAAAACAAAGAAAAAGGAAAAAAAAGGAAGGAACTAGGGATGTCCCGATCCAGCTTTTTGCACTTCCGATCCGATACAGATTTTGTTGCTTTTAGTATCGGCCGATACCGGCCTATCCAATTATCTATTTAAGTTTAAAGTTATTTAGCCTGCTTACTTTGTTGTCAGACTCATGTTGAAAAGAGTTTTACTCTTGATAACAACTAGCCAGCTGAATTAGGTGTGTTGGAATAATACACAATGAGAAACTGACCTGTTTATTCAGGGATAAATAAACACAAAATAGACAAAATAATAAATAAACAGAAATGGCATCAGTAAACCGAGGCTTAAAAAGCCATAAGTGCAAAAAATATTGCAAACTGTATTAAAAAAGCAAAACACACAAACAGCCTGAGTAGAAAATAGTCTAGTCAGCATCAGTTCTCTGCTCTTGAACAAGTGTAAACCAAGGCTTTAAAAAATCAGTGCAAATAATATTTAAACTCTATTTAAAGGCAAAAATGCCTTTTACTCCCCAATCTCCTCCCCACTTTTCTGCTCCATCTCCATCTACACATTCCCTTCAATGTCAACTGTGTGCCCTGACTGCAGTCCAAGCATGATGTGGAGATTCTTTTTTATAAAGACGAGCATTTCGACATGTTCAGGTGTCAGCCTGCTCCTGTGTTCATCAATGATAAGTGCGACTGCGCTAAAAAGCCTCTAGTCTTTTTTGTCCTTTAAAATAAAATAATCCCACACAACTGACTTTTTTACCTGGCCGTCTTAACCCTTTAGGCGCCTGAGTTTTTTTAACAATTTTGATATCAAGGTGACAAAAGCCTATAACTTTGAAGTGGTTTAGGTTAAAGGTTTACTGTCAGTGAGAAATATCTTCAGTATGAACCTAAATTTTGGATAGAAGTAGATTTTTCTTGTAATTAGATTGTTGTGACATCAACAGGTGGCGGCCAAATTGGAAAATGTCAATTCATCAGTCAGAAAAAGAAAAATTAAATCAATGGGCTCAGAATTTGTCAGATCGTCTCCACAATAACCAACAGCCACATCAAAATTTAGGATCCACTCTTCCTCTTCCCTCAAGAACTGCCAGCCATCATCATCATCACTGCTGTGATTTACACTGCGGCAGTGAACGCGGCAGGGAACGCCACCATTAGCTGTGTTTTTTTGCGCGGCTTCTTCCACGTCTGCCACGAAAACCGCGGTTGTTTTCATCCCCACTATATTCACCCCTATTTGCGGTGTTATGAGCCCCTCTGCCACCCCGACCACGTCCCCTGCTTGGCGTTTGCAAGACGGGGACGCATCACGAGTAAAAGGAAAAACACTTTTTCGCTACACTTTGCTCTTGTTACGCGCAACTGCTTCGCCGCCGCAATTCTATGCGCGGGAGGGTGTTTTACAAACTCTTCTTACTCAAAAACTTTGAATAGAACCACATCCACAAATGCAGCTCAGATTACAGGCACATATGTCCCCTAACTCCTGGTGAAAAGCAGTAACAAGATTCGACACCACATTTATAGATACAGCCTGTTTTATTTAGCAATGTTGTGTGCTGAAGGTGTGCTTGACCGGATAATAGGGAAACACAGCAAAAACTGGAATGGATTATCTAAATCGTTGTGCTGGACAACACGGAACAGATTTTTTTTAAAAACTGGATCGGGAGTTTGGATTGGAATTTTCGCGTGCCGGCCGATCCGGCACCAATACGCATTTTTTGTAAATATCGGTGGCCGATATCGATCCAAATATCGGATCGGGACAAGCCTAGAAGAAACTACTACAAACTCTAAGGTTGGGTGATCAATTATTTCCATGACAACCAGCTACAGGCTGAACCCTAACTTCCTATTTCAACACAGTGAACATGCTTACAGAATCTTACAGTCTGAATACAAACTGTTTACCCGAGGCTACGTTCAGGTGTGGATTCATGTGCAACTGGTGCATCAGTAACTTGGCACTGTTGTTGCACGAAGCATTTAGTGTCATCACTGGTAACCTTGATCTCCTGTGTATAACAACCCCCCCCCCCAAAAAAAACCAAACAAAAAAAAAAACCTGGTAAAGTTCTGAAAGATAGTTGATAATGATTAGCTGGCAAGATAATAATGATCCTAAAAACTTTGAATAACAAGCATCAGATGCGTTTATCGCCTCCGGCGGGCTGGACACTGCAAGAGCTGAGAGGTAGCACAGAAAAAAATAAATGCTACGTTATGGCTGGGGGTTGGGAGTCAGCACAGCAGGAAAGACCAGACCAGACCAGACAGCCTCTTATCTTCCTGACCCCCAGTCTGAGAGTGTGTGCGTATGTGTGAGTCCAAGAGAGGGTCCCCTATCCCCAGCCAGACAATAGGGAAGGCCCTGTGCCTGATTGGGGTCAGCTGGTGGCTGCAGAAGAGAGAGGAGGAGACGGAGGCGGCGGGAGATGGGGGTGGGAGGTACGTATCAGACACCACTGTCTGACTTGTGTGTCTGGAATTGGACGATGAAGGACTTAAAACACACACATACACACACACGCACGCACTCAGACAGCCCACTGAATTGCTAATGAACACACAGGAGCGGCGAGACAACGACAAGGCTGTGTGTCTTCTCTTCCTGACTGCCCCATTTGTCCTGTGCCACTTGACTCCCTGCTGTGTGGTTAAAATGGGTCAAATTGTGCAACAAATATATATTAGTGGGATTAATATGTACTCCAGTGGTCTTCTATGGTTACCACAAAGTACTAACGCAGAATAAATGATCATCTATCTGTATCAAATTGCCAGGTAGCAACAAGGGTCAAGAATGTTTTTAAATACCCAATACTACAGCGCTAATGTCACATTGCAAAGATAAGTGATTGAAACAACAACATGGGATGAGAGGGCAGTGACCACCTACAACAGGCGGCTCTAAAATCCTTAGTTAAGCTTTGCAAAAATTTGTAGGTGTGGTTAGATAAAGCAAAGTGCTTTTAGACTCCCAAATGCCTTTCTTTCACCAGATGCTGTTCTTAATTTACACCAGCCTTAAATTAACATTCAACAATACTTTCATAACTCGCACAGGAAAAATAAATATTGCAGTAACTCAAAGTTTCTTTAAATATTTGTTGTAGATGTAGGGTGCTGGTCTGATGATGTCCTGTAGCAGTCTGCATTACTGCAGATATAAGGACACCTCTGAAGACAATGTTGCTATACGACATTGAGATGCGGAGGATGCTCAGCATTTCCCAAAATGATCTTCATTTTATACATAATCCTTCTATGCCTACTAATCTACAGACAGTCCAGAGCTCGTTAGCTAGCGAGCTAACATTGATGATCAATAGAAGAGATGGCTTAAACTTCCGTCTTATTTGCTTCTACCCTGGATCCATGGTACCTTTTATTTTTGCCTTTTTTTTGTGTGGCTAAAGTTAAGGTATTACTTTAGCTTCTGCGATGCTATCACCTGCTCCAGTTGTAAAGCAACTTGTTGCCATGGTTATGAATCATAACAAATGTCCAAACAACTTTTCCAGCTGTGCAGTATCTAAATCTGGCAGGAACATTTGTCCAAAAATGTCCGTTTTCTGACAGAAACAAAGGAATTATCGTTTTTGAAAAGAAAAAAATGTAAGAAATAGACTTCAACATGCTGCCAAATTGATCAGCTCAATTCAGCAAATGGAGCAACCAAAATCAAGTGTTTGATAACTTGTATGAGTGTTTTAGCTTTGGAGAAATTTTGGTTTTAAATTATTGTTTTCAGCCAAATTAGAGGATTTTTTTTCATGCAACAGCATGTAATTAGGATCAAGATCAGGACTTTGACTATGCCTCTCCAATCACCATTCTTTTTTTTTTTTGCTTTAGTCATACAGGCGTGGAGTTGCCCTGTTTTGGACCATGATCCTGCTTCAGAACCCAAATTGATTTTAGCGGATATTCTCAGAATTCTTCCGTAGATCTACTATTTCATGGTTCCAATAACCACGACAAGTCTTTCAGGTGCTGAAGGTCCAGACCATCATACTATCACCACCACGTTTTACTGTTGGTATGCTTTTTTTTTTTGTAAAACGTGTTGATCCTGTCATATGAGATGTAATGAGAAAGATCCCAGATTAAGCTACATTTTTGACAGAATATTTTCCAAAAGGATTTCCAGGTTATCAAGATATTTTCTAGAAAATCAGATATTTTCTGCTCAGCAGAGGTTTTTGACTCGGAACTCTGCAGTGATGGACGTTATTGTCCAGTCTCTTTTATGTTTTAATGGAGGGGGGTAAAGAGACAGGTTCTGGATTTTTTCCACACCCTAGCGGCAAATAAAAAAACAGCAAGGCAATACCTTATTTACTTTATTCCAGTTAAAATAAGCATCTTTAGGACACCAGTTATATAAAGAAGTGAGATTTCTATCAGTTAACTTTGCACTGTAAAAGTATTTAAACACATTTTTGGATGTTTCTCGAAGCTCTAATAAAACACACCATGAAGAAAAAGTAAAGAAAAACTACCTTATTTTATTTTATCCATTGTATTTATTTGGATTTTGAGTTCAGGTCAACCCATAGAAGGAAAGATTAAAATAAAAAGCCCTTTTACTAAACAACTTCTGTTCTTTGTAATTAATAAAAACAATGAAAGGAATAAACTAGTCAGTCTTGTCTCTTTCTCAATCTTAATTAATGCACAGTAAACAGTACATGATTTAAAGTGTTAACAACTTAATAAATCAACTATTAAAATGTTTTTTTAGAGATCTAAAAGGGATGCCTTATTGCAAAGAATGTTTGTTTATCACATGCCAATGCCGATAAACATGACAGTTTGTCGTACTGAGACAAGATGAAAAAGTTAAAAGGATATAATCACCTCTGCACCTCTGTGCTCTTTGTTCTGAGCAGTCCCTAAACCGTCAGACGTTTTGAGTCCACTCATCTGTAGCTGGCTATTTGACTGGTAAGGACTCATGCAAAATACTTCCTTGTAAATGATATGAAAATGGTTGGCTTCCTTTGGCTTGTTTTTAGAAAGATTTCACATTCTGCTTGTAGCACTGAAGGCCTCCGTACTGAAATAATCAGAGGTTTCCAAACCGCCCCGCCACAGTGCCACTCCACTGGAATCTTTTCCCTGTAAGCTCCCCAAAATCCGAGGAAAACCCTACTAACCACTTGAAGAGACATGCCATTATTCCTCTGTCTGGGTGTTCCAGCTCACATAAACAAACAGATTAACAGAAATCCGAACAACAGCGGGTGGTACATCGTTTCTTCTTCCGCTTTTTTTTTCTTCCATTCTGAGCTTGTATTGTTTCATGCAATGAACTTTTAGTAATTTAAAAGCACGAAGGTTCACGGAGGCAACCATTTCATTTGTCTAAAGGCTGAGAAAAACTAATCAGCAACAAGCTGTAAAAAGCTGCCTTTGTACCGTCTGCCAGCATGTCTGGAGAACAGCATCTTGTTTGACTCTAATAGCTCCAATCCATGCCCACAGTCATGGAATCAGAAGAAAAGAGCCCTTTAACGTCTCAGGCAGCCCAACTGTGTGTAAATAGATGCCGACCGAGACGTCAGACTACTAGCCACCCCCCTCCCCAACAACCCACGCCATCACCATCATACGCTTCCTTGATGGATGGCCTGTCCTCAAACACACTAGAAATACAAATCTGTCCTGGTCCCAAGGGCATTTTGAGAAATCAGTGAGAGGGTCTGGGTCGTGGCTGAGAGGAGGGGGGGAGGGCAAATCTAGACACAAAGGGAGTCCCAGCAGCCAGTGAAGATGCCGTGTGGAGTTTAGACGCTATTGGCTAAAGTCACCCATGGTAAACCTTTACTATAGGACTTGTGTTACCGCAGCACGGCGGTCAGGAAAGTTATCAATGTGTGCGAGACGGCAGCTCATCAAGTTGGCTTGTCAGCAACCACCCAATTGGCGTTCACAGTTTCCTCTGAAGAGAAAGAAAGACAAGTAACAGAACTCTGCTAGGATCCGGAAACATAGAGCATGATTGCAATTTCAGCGGTATATATAGTTCGCCTCACTTAGAAGATAAATTTGGCTGCATAGAAATATTTATACTCCAAGAGAATATGGAGAGCCATTGAGTGGGACATAAAAACAGAGATTATCCTATATGACAGCAGGCTTTACCAAACTCTGACACTTTAAGATTAACTAAGTCTATTATGGTTTGGTCTTTTCTAACATTGATATTCTAAGTCAGCAGAAATCTGATAATGACTCACTTCCAACAATACTAAAGCTTTTGATATGTAACATTAAAAACTAAACCTTAATTTTTATCCATCATAGGACTATGCAACTGCCACTTTTTTTTGTTCATTTTTTACAAATAATCTCTTAATCTTGCACTTGTTTGTAGAGAGGTCTAAAAAAATTATAAATCACATGTTCCTCAGGCCAGCAGATTGATTGTACGTAAACTGTAAAATCGCAGAACTGTGGAGCAGAATCCTAACTTTTAACAAGGGACTCCTTTTGCTTCAAAGTTTTGAATTGTCTCCTTATTTAAGACTGTTGTGAAAAAAAAAAACTTGGTCAGCATTTACTGGAAAAATGACATGTCAAGATTTGTTTTTCTGTATATTTGGTTGGTAATTAGTTGGTAGAATTGTTTTCAATCATACCCAGAGACCAAATCTAAACTTTTACTTTTAAAACACAACTATCATTTATTTCATAGTGAAACTAAATTAAACAAAAATAAATACTTGTAAAACGCACCCAACCAACCTGAAGTATGACAACAAGAATGCTTTTGGCAGGAGACTAAAGCGTAATAAATAGCTGAGAGTGTACTATGTATACGTCTCACGTCGTTCAGGCGGGTGATCTGCTCGCCGTGGGGCAACCGTTTTGTTTTCAAACACAAAGACCTTCACATGTCTCAGGGTAAATGTCTGCCGGTATGAAGCGGGCACAACATGTGGAAATGATTCAGGAATAAATGCTGATGTGAGACAGAACAATGTTTTGTTGGACAGCGCTATATATCACTAAACAATGAATAGGTTGCCGTATCATGAAGAAATTACTTGTATTCAGGCTCTTTATGCCAATAAATCGATGCGCTGTATTTGTTTGATGCTGAATAAATACTGTTGAGGTAAAGAGAAGATAAACTCATGAATTCATTCAAAAAATTGTTGTTTTATTGCAAAAATAGCAATGGAACTCTGTATGTCAAAATGAAAGTAACAATTTATTTTAGAAAGGGATGAAAATATTAACCCTTTTATTGGCTAATCAATAATTACATTGGCCAAAGTTAGCCTTTTTTTATCATCAGTATCGGCCCATTAAACAAGACTGGGAAAATATTATTAACCAACATTTATTTCCATCTTGTAGCTGTTTGTGTGTCAGAAGGGAGGTTTCCATGTGGTATCTGTTTGATCATGTGACAGTGTTGACAACACAGTGAAGAATTGTGGGAGATTTAATTGAAGTAGGGAAGCAATGCAGGCGGTGGAGTCATTTTATACAGTGTTAAGAAATATGTGTAATATTACATATATATTAACTTATTGTATTATTATGTAAATACGTTTATTTATCATCTATTATCAGCAATCATTGGTGCATCGTGAGTAAATACAATTGCCATTTTTAATCACTGGTCAAAAATCTACATCACTCACCAATATTATTATTGCATATGGTTGGGCTGCAACTAACGATTATTTTCATAATCGATTAATCTGTTGATTATTTTAACGAGTAATTAATTAATTGCTTTTTATTATTTTTATTTAGCCTTCACTTTCCCATATAAGCTATTAAAAACGAATTGTCATAAAAAAAAGACAAGAGAACTTTGCCGTTCACTGCATTTTATTTAAAATTTATTTAAAAAAACAAATTTCTTCAACAGTTTTAGACAAAAAATACAAAAATGAGGTAGAGGTCTTTACAACGAGTGTACAGAATATTAACAAAGATCTCAGCCCTTATTATTCTGTACATTTAAATTCGCATTTTATTTTACCTTCATTCTGAATGTTCAGCGGGAGGCTGACTTAGTTGGACATTATTTTTTACAAATAATATGAACTGCTGTCTCTACCAGCATGTTTAGAACAGTTTGTAAGTGAGCGTCTTGATCCACATGTATTCGTTTATTGTTGCTTGTTTTTTTTCTGCATACCTGCAACTCTAAATTAATATTCACATAATTCCTTTGTATTTTACATATAAGGTTATTAGAACTTATTAAGTGGCTTACTTTACAACAACCCAAGCTTGCTCAACTTGGCGACTCTGCAACATACTTCCTAAATCCTAACTTTCCAGACAGTCTCTTTCTTAAATGTCAGTTTCCTTCATCCCAGAGATTACGGAGATCCGCGTTACAGAACAACCCTGTGTGACACTGCCTGTTGGAAATGAAAGAGGAATTTGCACTAGCTTTAAGTGAAACACCTTTAGAGCATTTCCCCGCGGGGCAAAAGAAAAAAGAGGCTGTAGAGTCACACAAGGCGATATGAATGATCAATTTTAGATTGGAGTCAGAACGGAACATGTTTGCAGAACACACTCATAAACTCACCCTGTGGGCATTAGACCTTCACACAACACAGCAACCGGGCATCTAGTTAAAAGCCTCCCCCCATCTGACAAGTAAGTGCAAGTTAACGGCAAAGAGTGCGAACCTACAACTGTTCGACTTTGCCACTCCATTATATTAAAGCTACAAGAAGAACATAGCGACAGCTAGGGAAGAACACTTGTTAAAGTGTTCCTGCCTTTCAAATCCTACGTATAAATCCCAACGTGTGGGCTGGGGTTCGGTTCCTGGCCGTGACACGCTGTTTGAGCCGTGTTCGAGGTCTTTTTCAATTTCCCTCTTGTCGAAATAAGAGGTTACACATAGCCGAGACGGCTCAATCGGGTTTTAAAGGAAAGAAAGGAGGGGAGGGAAGGAAGAAAAAAAGGAGAGAGACTGACTGTAGCTCTTTCTTCTTTTTTTTTGCCAGATAAATCATCAAAGCATGAGCTGCATTATTCAGCCCTGCGGAGTCTGCATGACAACACGGCCAACTAAACAATAGCTCTTTTCAAACCAGACGGCCACTACAGTAGGCCAGAGCTATTTCATACCGCTCGTGAATGGAGCTCCCTCCGACTGGGGAAACAGTGGGTCGAGCAATCTTGGTGAAAACACCCAGCCTGGCTCTTATCTCAGAGGACATGAACGCATGTAACCCTAAATGGTTTGCTTTTCTGTCCCGTGTTTGCAAACTCTTCAGTCAACACTATGATCCGACTCTTTCGGCAACCCCCATCTCTCAACATCCGTCCCTCCGTCCATCCTAAGTATTTTTTCCTGGCAAGCAGAACCATGGAGCCACAGAATAGTGGAACGTTGGCCCTTCTACCCCACACACATACACACACACTTCTTGGTTACAATGTGGCGTCAGCACAACCACGCTCAGCTGCCAGATCTAAATCTAATATCCCAGGTTCATCTCATGTTGCCCAGCTCTGGCATCAGCTCCTATGGAAATTACACATCACAGTAATTCTGCCTGTGGACTGTCTGTCAGGCAGTCAGTCAGGCAGTCTGTCCGTACGCCTGTCTGGCTTGGGAGGATCTCTGTGCCTCTCTGTTTATATCTTTGTCTGTACTTGTCTGGCTGACTGGTTATAAATCAGCCCGTCTCATCTGCTCTGTGGTCCTCCACTTTGTTTGTTTTGCCTTTGTCTGTCAGTGGATCTGCCACACAACCTGGAAAACACTCCTGTCCACGGCCTGTCTCCACTGTCTTCTGCATTTCCAGCAGCCTGCCTGCCCTGCTGACGCCCTTGCCTCGGTCATAAAGAGGAACATCTGCAGTGGATCAAGCAGGCAGCCAGCAGCAGGGCAGAGCTGATAATGATAGTTTCTCTCTGGGCTACTCAGAGCAGACAGACATAACATACCATTCCAGCGTTTCCTGTCTGCGCTGACAGGCCAACTATTTAACCCTCTGTGGTCATTTTTCCAAACATCTTCCTGCGCCGCCTAGAGTCACAAAACTAAAGAAAATAAAACAAACTACTGTAACTCAACAATCCCTGCTTAAGGAAACCTTGAAATGTTAATGTTACTGAACTAGTTTACAATAAGCTTTTACAGTTTTTTAAAAAGGTAAATAGTTTTGTTCTGTTAAAATAAACTGTAGGTTACATGAAATTAGATTAAAGTTTGTTCCTAACAGCGAAGAAAAAGTGCAGCTCCTGTTTAAAAGAGGCATTTACAGCCTAGAGCGTCTGCTGGTACAGATTTAACAGCGTTCGTGCTTCTGCCGCGACATAAAACGCATCACGCACTAAAAGTCTGCCGACAGACACCCCCCCCACCCTTTAAGGTCAGGAGACCGTGGGAGCGGCGGCCAATGTTACTCACATATCTCCATTCCCTGTGGCTGGGAAGCGGTGCAGTTGCAGGAGCAGGTGACATTGGAGTTGCCAGGGCCGCTAGGGGCCGTTACGTTTTGCATGGGGCTGGGCACACCGGGACACCGCTCCGGGTAGAGAGCCGCCGCCACCTCCGCTGCCGCCGTCGGGACGCCCCGACGGAGAAACCGGAGCAAAAACTTGCAGGCAGCGCGCAGGTCTGGCGCTAGGAGTAAACTCCCCCGACAACCTTTACGCCTTCTGTCACGCGTCTCCTCTCACGCCATGTTTGGAATGGGGCGTCTCGGACGGACAAGTGAAATTCGGGCTAGACCATCGCTTCAACGCATTCTGACAACGACTTTTTCTCTCCTTCCTCCGCCGCTGAGGGCAGCTGTCCTTCCCCTGTTAGAGCTGAGCAGACGCCGAGCGCTCAGGCCCCGCCCACAGCAGACAGACTTTGGATCGGGCCAATCACATTTCTCTGAGGGAGGGACTCGGTGGCTGAGAAGCCGCTGCCTTCAAGTACTTTAAAAAAATCCGATTTTTGACCTTGTCCCCCCCAAAAAAACTTCCCAAAGCGAAAAATATAGATAAAATCACGGTAATACCATTCATTACTGTGGCAAAAAGTCAGTTTAAATCTCTTTTTTTATGTTTTGCATAGACTTTTTTTCAATGTACAATCTTTACATAAGAAAGTTTTGTTTTTTTAAGAAGTCTAGGATTGTGTGATAACTTGGCATGCTCGATTGGATAGCAGTTATTACACTGCTCCCTGAAAGTTGATGCTAGTACAACCAGACATCAAAAGCCTCAAAAACGTGTGTAGACAAACATCAGGACACAATGTATCAATGTAGCATTATTGCTAGCTGTGTGTGTCTGTCTGGGTGAAGGGGCATGTTTGTGTGCCTTAGAAGATGTTGTGGGAAGATTGACCTGACACAGAAAGCTGGAGACGGCTGGGTCACAACTGACAATGGCTGTGGGAGAGCAAAACAGGGGAGATGAGGAGGGGAAGAAGAACTAGTTGGTCTGGTGTGTTATTTAGGGAGGGTGGGGAGAGCGTTTCGGGTTTCAATCCCTTCCTACGACAGGCCACAGCCAATGAAAACTCTTCTTTTAGGGATCTAACCTTGAGGTGACCCCCTCCTACCCCCACCAATGCTTGTCTTGTGATTCAGTGGCACATGTGCAACTGAGAGGGAAGAATCCTTACCAAAACACTGCCCCTATAATGTAACCAAAAGACTCCAACTCCCACCCAACACACCTTTACTCAATCATAAATCTGGAAATTTTCGCAGTCTAACAAAATAGGTTAGTCAGATCTGAAAAAGATTCTAGACTCAAATCTACCCAAACTTCAGTCGAGAGACAACATGAAGGAATTCGATTTCCAACATAGACAGCCTGGTTGATTTTTTATTTCAGACACAAACAGGACACAAAATGTATTGTCTACAGAGTAATACACACAACACAATTTAGGCATACAGACACCAGTCACTTAAACACAACCTGGTACTGCTGGGTTAGATCCTTTTTGTCTTCTAAACCGCCTAAACTGAACTGTGTAATTGTAATTGATTTAGCCATTGTAAGATGGATTCATTGTGCTCATCGTGGACTAGACATAGTAGCAATAATCACGCATGTTGTACTGATTAAACACATCCCCAACTGGTGTAATACCAAAGGGAACCAGGAAATTGGCCCCATACTGTTATACTACCACCATCAGCCTGATGCTTTGTTAGCAGACAGGATGGATCCATGTTGCAGCTCAAAATCATGAGACAAGCTTATCCATTCCAAACAACTGAACAGGTGTGTTTAATAAAGTGACCATAACTTGGCTGCTATTAACCTGTCCACAAATTGACCAAGAAAATAAATTTGCAATTACAAATTATTTGCTGATAAAAGCTGAAAATCTGCCTATGCCAGAATTGTTTCCTGACACATGTCTGAAATGTTACCTGGTGCGATTTGACATGCTGTTGACTGGCATTTGCAAAAGACTACAACTTGGTTTTTGTTTTCATGCTGATAAGATAAGCTGAGATAAGCAAAAGAGTGGAAAGTAAGTTGTGTGGTAATGCCAAGACAGTTTACGCCATGCATATTAATACATTTTAAGAAATATCTTATGTTTGATTATTATTATTATTATTAAAATAGGTAGTTACAAGCATTTCTCAGAAGAGGTTTCATGTTTTTTTAGATTTCACTTATCCACAGGTAGTTGTGGTCCACTTTACAGATCATACATGTCTTTAAAAAAATAATCCAAACTCTAAAACTCTACATTGAGATTACACAACCTGTTGATGAAGAAAATATGCGGTAAGATCAAACAATTAAGCATTTGGTTATCATTTACTAGCGAGGGAGGCTTTTTTAATAGCATAACTAATATGCAACATCAAATCGAAGAAACCTATTAGTAAACCCAACAGCTCGTGCTAAGAACACCACCCCAGTATGGAAGCAATGGAAGCATGGTGGCAGTATATTATGCTGAGGTAACATTCTTCTTGAAGAAGACATTTTGGGCTCTTTTTAGGCATTTGAGACTGGAATACAGTTTCAATAACCATAAAAACACAACAAAAACAACACCTCAGCTGAAGGGAGAATGTCCCAGTTAAATCACACTAATGATTTCAATTACAATCTCAGATAAATAATTTTCATCTTACTAGAAGGATACATTTATGTCAGATACTTTGTCTTCACATTTTTGTAAATTATAAAAACCCGCCAAGAGAAGGAGCAGTTAGAGTAGAGGAAAAAAAAAAAGGATAATTTTTTTTTGTGTGGAGGGGAAACATTTAGAAAACATCAACAGCTCCAACAGATGTTTAGCATTAAGTGCTGCAACACTTGCCAAGTTCCACATCCAATCGAAAAAAAAAAATGTTCCTTGAGTGTCACTTTAAATGAATTCCAAATTCTTAAATGAGCGCATGAACACTTTTGGTAAAGGGAAGAAATGTATGTAGAACTGTGGCAAACTATTCAAAGGTCTGGCAACTGCCAACATTTCATTGAAGCAACAACCTGACATGCTGACACATTTTCTGCCAAAGGAGCAAATACCAAATCCATGCACTTTTCTTTTTTACTTTTTTTTTTTTTTGTCCCTACACTGAGGTCAACCACATCTCAGACAAGCTCTCATCCACAGACACATTCAGACAGCCATCGATTCGTTCCTCGTACAACACACCTCCATTCCCTCACAAACACAACACACACAGCCACACAAACATGCACAGTCTGTCTGGAGCGTCAATTCAGTCCCCCAGGGAGCACGTAGGGTGACACCACTAACAGGCCAGACCAGACTAGACAGCCAGCAGACAGATAAATACTAGGCACGGCTGAATACCAAATGCACTCCAGTCTAACAGATCCCCTTCCATCCCCCCTGTCTGCAGGCTGAACACACCCACACACACACACACACACACACACAGAGCCCCTCTGTGCGTCTTTTGGGAAGCGTCTGTCTCATGGTGTATTTGAGGAACACTAACTTTAGGTTGATGGGTCTATCACGTTCGACACGTGTGCCCACGTCTATTTTAGGAGCTGTGAGTTGGGGTTTCCTTTCTACCGGTGCTTATTCAGAAGTTCACTTTAAGCCTTAACGCTGTTGTCTTAGATTCATTCAGATCAAAGCCGTTCACCCAACTCAATAAAAAAAATCTATTAAGCAGGGATAAAAAAAACAACAACTAGAACAGCAGCATGATGGTGCAGCTACGGTAATTAAGTCCGGTCTCCATTTTAATCTACAGGAGGCCTGTCGTGTGCACGTCTGTGTTAAATTGTACACTACATCAGAATCTAGAATCCTGTTAGATTTAATTCCGATGTCGGAGAGGGGACAGTGAATGCACCACAAATGACCTCAGACTCATATTGGGAAAAGGAAAAAAGAACCAACAATAAAACTCAACTCCTTCCCCTTTTGCAGTGCAGTTTCACTATGTAAAGCTTAACTTGGGGAGCTTCATTCCGCATCATAGCGCCATCTTGTGGCGGATATTAAAAATGGTCTGTTAAATACATCATCTTGACCATTGAGTGAAAAATCAGCTCCACTTCTTTCTCTGGTGTCTAAATTGAATCACCACCCTTTTGAGGAAGTTGCTTCCTTTTCTTCTTGAACCTCCTTCTGATCAGGTTGCTTCAGCTTTAAATCACTAACACTCCCCCATAAACAGAACATGAAGGGAATAGACAAGAGGCTTGTTTTATAGAGAAATAAACATGTTATAAGGAAAGGTTAAATACCAAATGCTGCGGCAAACGTCCTGCATCGTGTGGACACCTAGTTTTTGTTCCTTTAAAGATGTCTTCTTTTTTTCTTTTAAACCTCATAAATGGCCGACCATAAGGTCATGACAAAACTCAAGCTCACTTGGGTTACACAGAAGAACCATTATTCAAAGCAAGTCTCTAAACTAGGCATTGTTTTTGAGAACCTCTGCTACATATGTGGGCACAAGTTGTGTGGCTGCTGTGCTGTAGCAGCCCTGTGTAGTAAATGCCAAAATACCCTTTCTTGAAATGTTGTATTCACTCAATGTATCATTGTCTGATCATCCATACTGTACCTTTTTTGTTGTGATGAATGAAAGACCCTTAAATAATATGCCTATTATGAGGCAGTCCATTTCTGAAAGGGTACAGGTGCTCAATGGGGAAATAATTCTTACAGTAAATAGGGATAGTAAACCTCTCACCTATGTCTTAATTATAGAACACAATCATCACAGTGCTACCTGTTTGTTGAAGCAGGTGTATGTTGGAATCTTCAAATCAAGTTCGAGTGAAACAAGCATGCCTGGTCCTGAAAGGTCCTCTGCTTACCTAGGTGGGGCACCAAGGTTTTTCCAGGACCTTCATTATCAAGGACATCAGGGAAACACACAGAACCGGAAATTTCTTAGCCAAGGCTGAAGAGGCGCTGTGAAATCTTACATAACTTGTCACCACAGACTTTCCGGACTCCTAAGATGAATCTTCATCTGACATCTGACACACATGTGAGAGAGGGTGATGAAGACAGCACCAGCATCTACTGATCTGGTTGAAGAACATTGTAAAAGGTGGAAGATACATCTTCTAAGGTGTGACATGAAAAGCTGTTGGTCAAGACTGAATGGGAGATCTGTTTGTTGGAGAGCAGAGGCCATCGAGGTTCTACGTGAGCTAACTTGGGTTAAATCAAGAATGAGTTGCATCCATCAAGATGGTAATTCTTTCAGCTTTAAGCCTTTATTTTTCTTAAACCCCTGCCAAACATCTTCTTTTGTTCTCTCCAGCCACTTCCTGTATACCTCCCTGCTACCTCTTCACTTGACATTATGCTGCATTTATAAACTCCACAAAAATTCCCTGTGTTCTTACCTGAAGTCTTTTTTCCCCTTTCTGATTATTCCGGGTTGTCAGTGGGAGAAAATTTCACTGTTCAGGTGAAGATGGAGCTCTTCGTAAATATGTTAAGCTTGTCAAACAGGCATGTCGTTAATGCTCACAAAGCTTGTTCAGGTTTTCCTGTAAACATCGTCCCACAGTTCTTTCCATTAAATAAATTTTGAACAATATGTTTTAACCCTTCCTTTTCTTTTGGCGGTAGTTAGTACGAAAGAGCTGCAGAATACAGGAAAAACTGTGGTAAGCAGCAGATAGTGACTAATTACATACATGTTAAAATATTTTAAATCTAACAAATGTACAAAACTGGTTTGTGATCTTTAAAGAAGCTACCAAAGTTACTTAGAGTTACAAAGGAATCCAATAAAACCTCTCATGGACATAGCCTCGATCATGTGGTGAAGGCACTTAGGCTTGTCGAAGATCCATTTGGCCTGCAACCTAACATTTTCACTCGACCTGCAACTCTAACTACCTTTTCACCTCTTTGTGCACTAAGTACGTCATTACAAATGTCAGAACAAAAGGAGGGAGATGACTCAGTCTTCATACTAATACAAAGAGACTCATAACATAACCACAAGGCATTTCAGCAGTTGACAAAGTGGCCACCTCAATAATAGAGAATAAAAGGATGTTTGTTTATTTTACTGCCATCTTCAGCAAATTACTGAGTAACAAAAATGCCTCCCCAGACAGTGAGAAAGCAGAGGAGAGAGCAGTGAAAAACAAGTGACTAGCCACATCACATTTGCTGCTTCTTGCCCTTGTCTGGCTGCAGAGCCGTGTCATATCCTGTCCGCACAGGTGCACCAGCTGTCTGGCTTCCCGTCTCTGTTGTTGCTGCACAGAAAAACACACCCCTCTTCCATCCCTGTCATTTAAAAAAAAAAATTCACCCCTCACCTCCCTTGCTGCCGCAGGCACCACCGCACTGACACTACAGCGTTTACCTAAAGGTTGTTTCAGTACATTTTTTGTACCGGTGTGTGCCAGACAGTTGAGGTTGAAAAAAAGAGAAAGGAGAGGAAGATTCAGGTGGGAATGGAAGAAAGATTGAAACTGAGACACAGACAGACCAGTTTAACATGGTGCACAGTCTTAGTGAATGAATAAATCAAAAGCAGAGCAGAAAAAGTAACAGAGATGATGAGGAAGACGAGGGAATACAGGAAGCAAGAGGAAAGAGGAAGGATTTAAAGAAGGAGGTAAAACAGCAAGAGGGGAAGTAGGACAATGATAGCTGAAAAAAGATTCAAACTTGTAGAAAACAATTGTAAAGGAGAGATAAAAAACAGGGAACGACTGATTAAAACAAAAGAGAAAAGAACCTGGAGACACAGGCAATGAGGAAGAGTAGATAATCAGCAGGTATTGAGCTCTCCTCACCCCTGCGGTAGGGCCCTGCAGAGCATCGTAATAGGCTGTCTGCCCAGCTGGGACGATGAGCTCATGTCTGGCTTTTACTGCCAATCTCCTAAACTGGCACATGGCTTGGCTCGGTGAGAGCCGACGCAATGCTGCAACTCAGCTGCTCAGCCACCGCAAGGAATAGGGTCAAAGGAACGCTGCAGAGAAAGACAAGCAACAGAGGGGTGGGGGGTGGAGCGATGGTAAGACCCATGGAGGACGAAGGTGTGTCCCCCGAAGCCCCTTACATCACAACACCGATAAAAGCCTCAATCCAGACGGCAATAATCACACAGCCACTGAGACGGCAGCTGTAAATGTGTGTGTGTGTAAAAGGGAAGGTAGAGAGATAAAAGAGGACAAGCTAATGTGTGTGTGTGTGTTTTTATGCAGACATAAACAGAAGTCATTATAGAGTGTGGATGGGACAGGTTATAGCTTCCTGCTGTTTGGAGAAAATACATTGCTGAACACACACTAGGATAGAAAAGGAAAAGTAGAAGAGATTTAGGATTACACACACTCGCGGATGTGTGTTTCTTTGGTATCTTTTTAAATGTCCAAATTGGAGCTAGTGTGCAATCGGGCAGAAAGCTGAGTATCTTGCAAAGCAGAGTCTCTGTTGAGCAACAGTGTTTGTGAGGTTTGCCAGAAACATTACCTTCTCATTGCAAGTGTTTGCGTTTACTCTATGTGGTAGTTATTCTCAATTTAGGCATTCAGACCAGCCATTATCCATGTTTCTCTGTTTCTCGCCACTGCTTCTCTGTAGAGAGTGTGGGAGAAACGTGTCACAATTCTTTAACTTTTAGTAACGTTAAGGGTTGTTTGGACTCCGATAATTTCCTTGTTAAACAATATAGCAGCTGTTCAACCGGGCTTTGTAAGGTTGGTGAGGAGTGCTTATTAAAGGACGACACCTGTGGAATCCTCAGTACCAGTGTGGTTGTGAGTTTTTGACCAAGTCTGCTGCCTCCTTTCCTCCCTTAACACAACCCAAGCGTTACAACCTCCATACATGTTCTGCAGTAGTGTTTAAAAGGCAGTGTTAGAACCTCAGTACAGAATGAATGTAATTCCAACTTAGCCATGAGTGGGAGTTCAGTGGTAAGTCAGCACACCAGATGTTTCTGATTGTCATGACTATAACAGACATATTTTCTTCCATGCTTTGAGTAAGTGGGCTGGCATTTTGAGACAGATTAAACAACACAGACACAGACTCACTCCAAACGTTTCTGACAGAAAGGAGCTCAGGGAATTCCAGCAAAGCACATCGATATGACGGCAACTGTACAATAAGTTACGTCGGGATACTTCTTTCCCATTAAATATACCAGTTGGCTGTTATAATAAAAGATTATCACTGAAAAATAACTGCAACTCCAAATCTCAAAGCAAAGTAAGGGGATTTTGAGACACTTGTGGCTCAGCAGGTAGTACTTTATTCTGTTACCAGTGAGTTGTTGGTTTTTCTGTTTTTGTCATATTGTCCTAGGCCATGACAGCCTTCTTTCTGTTAGACAGACCTAGGGCTGGTTTATAGCGCACTGGACATGTTTGTGACAAATCGTGTTTATTGCCAGTTGCCAGTAGAATGGTGCCAGAACAGTATTTCACAATCCTTGTCCTCAGGGACCACTGCCCTGCATTTTTTAGAACCTAGCAAACCTGATTGAAATGATGGCATCGACTCCTGCACGCAATCAAATGCTGCACATGGTTGTTAATCACCCATTTATTCAGGTCAGGTGTGTTGCAAAAAGGAAACACCTAAAACATATAGACCAGTGGTCCCTTAGCAACAGGATTGAGAAACACTGTACCGGATTGACAGTGTTGTGTCAAGGCTAAGAAGATGATATGAGTATTTAACAAGATTTTGAACTGGAACTATGGACATTTTGGAATACTTCATACACGATGGCTTTGTGGGAACAGTCTGAGGAGCTCTTCTTGTTCCAAAATGAGTCTGCACCACAGTTTTTTAAATCAATAATGATTTACAAATGATGAACAAATGTGTGACCATTAAAAGCCTGGCCTCTTGTCCAACATCAGTTTCTGACCTCACCATTATGAGTCCAGAATGTCTTTTTTTCTAATATACTGCTAAACCATGTTGAAAATTTTGAAAACAATCCACTGGCCTGTATGTTTATGATCTCCATAGAGATCATGAATATGGCCTGGAAACTGGTTTTTGTACACATTCCTTTCTGCTGCCCGCACGTATTTCTAATTTATTTAACCAGTATAGCTCTGGCTCAGTCTCGACATCCTTCAGTCCTCCCACATGTGCTTCAGCCTTTATAAACAGGATTCAAACCAGTTACCAGTGCGAGAAAACTGAAATTAGATTTAAGCGAGTAGATTAGCAGATTTCTATGTTTTTATCCCATTTTTCTCAGATTTCTGTTCTTAGATTTTCCTGTTTTTCCTGTCCTATTGGCCAAAAGTCCAGATCAACACTAAGCTATATCGGTTGAAATTCTAGGTGCTCCAGTTCCATCATGAATCATAACACTAGGCTTGCTTTCTTTCTCATCATGACCAGCCTGTTAATGCTCCTGCGTTTTAACCCTCACCTAATGTTTGGCTGAGAGAGTCAGTCTGTGGTGGTTGTCCCAAAGGACAACGTCCCTGCTACTGGAAGTTGTACTGTAGCCAAAACACTCTTTAAGGCAGAACTTTAGCCTCTGTTTTAACCTGTGACCACACAGAACAGGTTCCCAATCTAAGGTTTTATTTATTATTTATTTAAACTAATATGACTCAGGAGTCCTATGTCTCACTCTACAATCTTTGGCCTGAGAGTTGCTGCTTATGTGCATCACTGACAACCTGCCTCTATGCGGGATGTATGGCTACACTGGGCCGTTGCCTTATGTCTCAGCCTTAGGCTGCTTTGACCCTCCAGAGAAGAGTCCACCTGTCCTTGCTCTTGGGCTGTCTTGTTTTAAAGTATTTTATTGTTCCAGCCATTCTAAGCGTATACCTCCATGTGAAAAACTTTCTGACATAAACCCACTGAGTACAAACACATTTATTTCTACCAAACCACCCCCACACACCCACAAATTAACAATCCAAATTGTTGAAGGTCATAAAAAAAACAGGTTATCATGTCATCAATTCCTACCTTAAATGTTTTGCTTTATTTGTCTTTCACCCCTTAACTTATTTTTTGTCAGCGTTACAATTAGGATTGCATCTTAAAATATCCATCTTTGAGGAAAAACAAATATGCCCTAAGACATGTAGACAACCAGGTTCTTTATATTGCAAGCCTGAAATGAACACACAAATGACACTAATATAAATAATAATATAAACAAAGGAAATACTTTAAAGCAGCAACCTGGTTAACCTAATTCTATACAAATTTGTAATCATAAAACAACTCCGCACTTTGTTGTTTGTCCTTTTACTAACCATCAGTCATATGCTTAACACTGTCTGGCAATTTTCTTCCTTGCCACTTTAAACACACAGAGAACAGCTATTACTTTTGCAGTGTCTCACTTTCCTAATTAAAGAAAGGATAATTATCTACTTCTGAGTTCATATTTTAAAAGCAGTGCACTGTACTTTGTATTTCAGCTCAGACTGTTTTTCAGTGGTAGGTAAAAAACAACAACACAATAATTAACAGTATTTTGCTGTTGCTTTTTTTGCAAGTGAATTATTTAAATAAATAAAAAATATTTGGAATTTTTAGATAAAAATGTTTTCATTTTGATTAGAAATTTGTATTTCTTTACATCACATGAATCCGGTTGGGGGAGGAACTCAGTCTTGACAGACGGTTCTCCTTTGCTCTACCTTCTTCATGTCTCACTCTATAGGGTTAAGTTATTTAAGTTTTTCTATAGTTATGCTGCTATAGGCTTAGACTGCTGGAGGACAATCTGACCACTTCTCTCTCTGCTACTTTCTTCCTTTGTCCAATCTACTTAGTTACCGTTA
>JAVLVB010000286.1:135305-154932 GCA_032876305.1 Orestias chungarensis
ATTGTCTTCCCCCCGCTTGTTGTCATTTTAGTTCCGCTTCCGTCGCCATTAGTTTTCCTCTCGCTCCGTTCAGTTGTTCTGTTGTTCCGTGTGTGGTTCCTGGTTCCTTTCATGTACTGTTCACCATTCCTTCCCTCAATAAAATCATTTTCACTCAACTCCACCTCTGCTCGAGTCATTTAAAAACCCTTCCTGACAATTTTTAACTATGTACTTAATCTTTTTCTTAAAATTGTGCAGCCCTGTCTTTAACTAAAGTGCCTATAATATATGCTTTTTTAAACCCATCATGATTATCACATCTTTTTGACCAAAAACAAAAAACAAAACAAAAAAACAATTAGCTTAAAACTGAAGACAGTTACATAAAATTATTTAATTGCACAAATATTTACCACTTTTAAAGTGGCTGACCTAAATTAAAAGAGGTCCAGCTACTTGTAGCTTGTAGTATGACAATGAGTGGAATGGAGATCACCTGAATGCAGTGAGTGTGTCTCAAGTGATTTTAGTATAAAGAAGTTTGTGTCTGAAATTTCCATTCACTGCTCAATTGTAATTCTGAAAACCACCACAACAACAAGACAGATGAACACTTCAAGCAAATCTAGAGAAAAGGTTATTAAAAAGTATAAGTCTGGGTATTTTTAAACAAAAATCTCCACAGCACTTACTATCTCCCAGAGCTCAGCAAAATCCACCAACAATAAATGGAAGAAAACTTGCACAAACGTAAATCTACCTATATAAGGCCATCTTTTCAAATTGAGCATCAGTGGAAGATTAATAGTTCTAGGAGAGGCAGGCAGACCAACTATTTGTATGCTGAAAGAGTGACAAGCTTTACAGGTGAGATGAGAGACAAAGTTTAGGTTTCTTCTGTGTTTGCTTACAGCAGCTGTTGCGAGAGTTCTTCAGCAGTCAAAGCTTTTTGAGTGAGAGGGAAGGAGAATAAGCCATTCACGAAGAAAATGAATATGAAGGGATAACTAGAGCCTGTCAAAAGGCAGGTCATAGGTTCCGTGTTCAAGAATGAGCTTTGGTCATTTTGGCCAATAAACAAGATGACGGATACCAAACACTGCACATCACCACAAACACACCATCACATCTGTGAAGCATGGAGGTCGTAGCATCATGCTGCGGAGATGCTTCTTGGAATGTTTGTAAATCAAAACATAGGTATATACTGGAGGTCAACTTGTTTGTATTGGCGATTACTGTATGATTCACTGTATGTTTCTACATTGATCTATAGAAGTGTAAGTAAGTAATTTCTAAACTCTAAGGTCTTGTCCAGACTAGAACTATATGGGAATTTTAAAATTAATGTATTTCAGCCTAGTTCAAATGAATGCAATAGCCTTCTCCAAACCTCATGTTTGTGCAACTGTTCAATCTCTCTGTTTTTTAAACTAATTTTTAATGGTTTTATACGGGTGTAAATGCCCCAAGAAATCATGCTGCTTTTAGAGGGATCTGTATAAAAGTATTTGCCCGGTCATAATTAGATAACAGGAACAACCATGTGCAATATGTTAACTCCTCAGAAGTATCGCCCAAATTCAAAGACCCGAATAAAAGCAACTACAGAAACTACATTCGAAATAGAAATATGCATTACTATCTCTCAGCGATGAAACTCAGTTATTATTCATTGTTTTCAGTGTTGTTGGAGCTGATAAAGAAATTCACTTTTTCAACATTCGTTGCCATTCTGGTGACTTCAAAAACAGTTAGAGAAACTAAATATTTGAAAAGTACCCCACTGTTCGAAGAATACAAATCAAACTTACAGCAGGTCATCACAGCTGCAACAAAACAAGTGGAACAAAGCAACATGAACTTCAGTGGAAAAACAACGTTTCAGAATAAAGGCATGGAGTAAACATGTGTGTTAATATTCATAAGTGCAGATACAATTGGAAATAAGGTTTCTGTCAGGTAACCCTTGATGAAAAGACAAACATGTTTGAATCTTGTTATATGTTTACTGGCTGAAAGAATGATATGAGAAACTCTGAAACTTACAAAAAAAACACACACAAAAAAAAAAAACCTCAGAAAGCACTCACTCTGAATAACTAGTCAGAGGAATCCCAGTCAACCTACATCTGTCATACTCCAAAGCTCCGAGTGTACGCGGAGCTGCTGCTAGCTGTGTCAGGCTTCTGTATGTCTTAACCTCAGCATGTGTTTGTGTGGGAGCAGGAGACTACTGAAAGGAGTGGGGGGAAGATGCAGGCCTCCCTGAATGAATGTGTGTGTCTGTGTGAATACTTGGTTTTTGTACCACTTCAGGTTCTTTCCTGATCTACTACCCTCTTAAAGACTGCTAGTCTTCATAGGGACTAAGCCCAGTTTTAATCTAGCCTTTTAAGGCTAGAGTTTAGGGTCAGGCACATCACCAGACACACGTAGAGCGTAGAGCCATTCAGGACACACGAACACAACACAGATCACTGAACTATGCTAGTTCTTTCAGAAGCTCTAATGTGAAAAAAAAGACAGAAAAAAATGAATTTCCAAAGCTAGGCACCAATTCGAATCTCTAAAACCTGTAAAGTTTTTATTCCAAATTTTTGGACTATGGCCCATTTCCTCTACAAATATGCTCAAATCATGCTTTGATTGAATATATATGAGGTTTGGTCATGAAAACTAGACAACACACATGGTAGCTGCAACTGTGCGGCTTTAATGCTTTTCATGTGAGTTCCTTTACATTAATAGCACAAAAAATATGCAGTTAATGTGATTTTAAGACTTTTGTTGGTCAGGGTTAGGTCAGATGTTAGATTAACTAAAATATGTTATATTCTGACAAATTTTCAAATTAGAACCCAAATATAAGAACCCATCCATCCATCCATCTTCTTGCCGCTTATCCGGAATCGGGTCACGGGGGCAGCAGCCTGAGCAGGGAAACCCAGACTTCCCTCTCCCCGGCCACGTCCACCAGCTCCTCCGGGAGATTCCAGAGGCGCTCCAAGGAGAGACACATAGTCCCTCCAGCGCATCCTTGGTCTACCCCGGGGTCTCCTCTGGACATGCCCGGAATACCACACAAGGGAGGCGTCCAGGGGGCATCCTGACCAGGTGCCCGAGCCACCTCAGCTGGCTCCTCTCGATGCGGAGGAGCAGTGGCTCTAATTTGAGCCCCTCCCAGATGACTGAGCTTCTCACCCTATCTCTAAGGGAGAGCCCAGCCACCCTGCGGAGGAAACTAATTTCCGCCGCTTGTATCCGCGATCTCTTTCTCTCGGTCATGACCCACAGCTCATCACCATAGGTAAGGGTCGAAACGTAAATCGACCAGTTAATCGAGAGCTTTGCCTTTTGCCACCTAGAAATTCTGTCCATAAAAGTTATAAACAGAACCGGTGACAAAGGGCAGCCTTAATGGAGTCCAACTCTCACAGGGAACGGATTCGACTTACTGCCGGCAATGCGGACCAAACTCTGGCACCCGTCGTACAGGGACCGGACAGCTCTAACAAGAGAGTCCGGTACTCCATACTCCAGGAGCAACCCCCACAAGATTCCCCGGGGAACATGGTCGAATGCCTTCTCCAAGTCCACAAAAAACATGTAGACTGGACAAAAACTGCACCGCTCCTCCTCCAGACGGGATTCAACGATCCGGCGGATCCTCCTCACTAGTACCCCTGAATAGACCTTACCAGGGAGGCTGAGGAGTGTGATCCCCCTATAGTTGGAATATATCCTTCTTAAAGAGGGGAACCACCACCCCAGTCTGCCAGTCCAAGGGCACCACCCCCGATGTCCATGCGATGCTGCAGAGGCGTGTCAACCAAGACAGCCCCACAGGATTCGGAGCACTGAGGGACTCCGGGCGGATCTCATCTACCCCCGGGGCCCTGCCACAAGAAGCTTTTTGACTACCTCAGTGACCTCGGCCGCGGTGATTGGAGAGCCCACACCCGGCCCCTCAGTCTCTGCTTCCTCATTGGAAGGCATGTCGGTGGAATTGAGAAGGTCTCTGAAGTATTCCCGCCACCAGCCAAAAAGGCCCGATACGACTCCTTCTTCAGCTTGACGGGCTCCCTCACTGCTGGTGAGTGGTTATTTCAAAATAGAAAATGTTAAATTGAAATACAAGCTATGTTTTTTCTGCTAAAAACTGATCAAATTTGGATAATTCAGATAAAACATACAGTAAAATCACTTAAATAAGAAACACAAAATTGCCCATTTACGCATATTTGTCTATACATTCTTCACATCTCCACTTAAAAGTATTTGAGCTCACAATGTAACTATGATAAGGTTTTTTAGTTGGACCCAAGCGTAAGCAACAGGAAGGAAGAACTTCAACGCAGTTATGTTTGAATGTACAAACCAAGGAGCTTTTACTAAAAAAAAATATACAAGGTGTGAGGAAGACATCAGAGTGCGACGAAAGGAGCAAATGGAGCAATGAAACCAGAGAAACTGAATATACTGAGGGAGAGTGGTGTAGAAACCAGAGGGACTAATCAGAGGTAAATTAATATGGCTGGGGAGAGAAGCTGGTTGGAAGAGATTATGGAATAGAAAACAGCTGAGGAGAGGAACAGGCAAGAGCCTCAAGGAAAGGTAAATGAAGCCACAGCCTAATATAATCCATAAATAAAAGGTAATATTAATCTAAAAAAAAGTCCCAACAAAGGTGACGGTAATACATAAACTAATACAAGGATGAAGCTAAAATGCTAGATCTGAACAAATAAAGACATTAAATCACAAACAGCCAAGCCTTTTTGACTTAAGCTGATGCCTCCATGACCCAACCCTGGATCAGCGGAAGACAATGGATGGAAAACAGAAAGATAAATTAAAGATAAAGGACAAAAAAAGAGTCCAAAGGACAACAGACCTTAACAGCATGTCCATGTGATCCAGCCAAAATGGCAGGGGTGAGCATTCGCCTACAAAGGCTACAGTAGTAGGTATTTAGTAAATTTGACTGATGCATAAATCAAAGCCAATGCAATGTCCAATATGAAATACCACAACAAACTTTTTTTTCTCTCTCCTTTTTAAGAACTCTTCAAATTTAATGACCCACCTTGTCTAGACTAGTTGTCCTGATGATGTTAAAAGAAAAAAACAATGAGCATCGAGACTGCCTGGGGTTGAGGCGTTTGGCGGACTTAATGTACTCGAGGTTGCGGTGATCAGTCCAGAGCAGCACGGGATGGTTAGCACCCTCCAGCCAATGTCGCCATACTTCAAGGACCAATTTAATGGCCAACAACTCACTGTCCCCACGTCATAATTGCGTTCGGTGGGAGAAAGACGACGGGAGAAAAAGGCGCATGGATTGAGCATGTTGTTTTAAAGTGGCGGAATACATTTAGTGTTGAGAGTTTGGGTTAAGTGGGAAGTGAGCTGAGGTTTGTGTTAAACAAGCAAAGATTATGGCTACAAGCAGGGTTAGGTTTACAGAAAGGAAGTCAAAAGGATTCAAGATTGAGATTATTTATATAGCGCCAATTTACAACACATGTTGTCTCAAGGCCCTTTAGAAAAATTTACATACATACAGGATAAAAAAAAGCAGTTTAAAAGGTTTCCAATCTAAGGAAACCGAGAAGATTGCATTGTGTCGTTGACTTTAAAGCAATCCATCATAGGTTGTCCTTATAAGGACAGTAATTCAAACTCTGTGTGTTTTCATCCAGACAACGTTTTAGAGAATGATGATGGGATTATTTTAGACTGAGTGTAGCAACCAGACCACCATTCGTCTGAACCCTCTTCTCAGGGACTCTTGGGATTAAGGTAGATTTTCACACACAGCAGAGAGATTTACTCATAAACATGCAGTTTTCCCTACTTTAATTTTGTAAACACAACGCATATAGATCTAAACTGCATTTCACGACCACACACACTCCAGTGTAAACTGACATTACATACAGTCAAAGACATGAAAACATACTCAACGCCCCCCACTGTCCCGCTGCTGGATTTGTAAGGAAAGACACAAATACTCTTTCCCACAAGTTCAAAGATGCGCACACACACAGCCTTGAACAATAACCTGATGAATTCCACTTCTCTATTTTGCTCCCATAGAAGTAAATCCCACATCCCCTAACTACCACCTCGTGGCTCGCACAGACCTACTTGCAAACAAATCACCAAACCACCTACCTGCACAAACACCCCCGATCCTGAGGCCCACCCAGAGGTGGACAGCGCTGTACCACACAGTCAGCCTGTCTCCTAAAACTCTTTTCTCCTTAATCAACCTAGCAGGGTCAGATTGTCATGCAAATGCAGCCCTGGCTTGCCGCCTTTTGTTTCCCTGACAGATTAGCGTGTGTTTTTGTAGGTAGGTGGTGTATCAGCTGGACAGGTTTTATTCTTGTGATATTCTTCTAAACTTTTTCAGTAATCAACAGGGAGAGCGTAACGATGTACCTTTTTTATCTGCTAATCCACAAAAACTATCTATCATTGTCCTTGTGTTTGGTCTTTGTCTGTTTTTCCTCCACTGTGTTCAGTGCCTATAAAAAGAAGGATTCATACCCCTTTAAACCTTTTCACGTTTATAACCTATTTAGGTTATTTGGTGTTAGCCTTTTATTGGGACGTTAGATGATAGATTAAACCCAATGTACTGCTCAAATCTGACATTGAAGCAAAATAATAGGTTTTCATTTATTTTTGCTTCAACATAAAAAAAATCTGACAGCCGTTTGCATATGTGTTCAGTCTCTTTAGTATTATACCCACTTGCTTTTAGATGTAGCCTAGGTATAGTTTTAGTTTAAATATGCTGTTCTATAAAAGCCTCAGAGGTTTATTAGGGAACATTAGTAAAAACAAAGCATTATGATAAACACTGAACACAGAAGGCAAGGCAAGGCAAGGCAAATTTATTTGTATAGCACATTTTTGTGTACAAGACAATTCAAAGTGCTTTACATAAGAAAAAAGATCAGAAAATGAAACAATAAAATAATCTTTAAATTTAAAAGAAATAATATAAAAATAAAAATAAAATAATAATAATAGTACTCAGTTGCTATATGCACAGTTAAATAAGGCTGTTTTCAGCCTGGATTTAAACAACAGCAGAGTTGAAACCTGTCCCACCTCTTCAGGAAGACTGTTCCAGATTTTAGGAGCATAAAACTGGAATGAAGCCTCCCCTTGTTTGGTCCTGACTCTGGGCATCACCAGGAGGCCACTACCTGAGGTTCTCAGAGTCCTGGCTGGTTCATATGGCTCGAACACGTCAGATATGTACTTTGGGGCTAAACCATGAAGAGATTTGTACACAAGCAAGGCTGTTTTAAAGTCTATTCTTTGAGTGACAGGAAGCCAGTGCAGAGACTTGAGCACTGGACTAATGTGGTCATATTTCCTGGTTTTGGTCAGAACTCGAGGAGCAGCATTCTGGATGTTCTGAAGCTGTCTTAAGGCCCGTTTAGAAAGCCCAGTGAGCAGGCCGTTACAGTAGTCTAACCTGCTAGAGATAAAAGCATGGATAAGTCTTTCTAGGTCTGGTTTAGAGACTATTCCTCTGATTCTGGCAATGTTTTTCAGATGGTAAAAGGCTGCTGATGTTAATTAATGTGGCTGTTGAAGTTCAGATCAGAATCGAGTATTACCCTAAGATTTTTGACCTGATGTTTAGGTTCCAGAGAGAGCGTCAGAAGGTAACTGATGACACTTTCTCTTTGTTGCTGTGGGCCACAGACAATGATTTCAGTTTTGTCTGAGTTTAACTGGAGGAAGTTGTTCTGCATCCACAGACTGATCTGTTCAATACAGTGACACCATAAATCAACAGGCCCAAGTTCTCCTGCTGTCAGCGACACGTAGATCTGAGTGTCATCAGCATAGTTGTGGTAGGACACATCATGGCTGCGTATTAGCTG
This sequence comes from Orestias chungarensis, assembly GCA_032876305.1. Taxonomy (NCBI): domain Eukaryota; kingdom Metazoa; phylum Chordata; class Actinopteri; order Cyprinodontiformes; family Cyprinodontidae; genus Orestias; species Orestias chungarensis. The sequence continues at coordinate 143,204 of JAVLVB010000286.1, forward strand.
GCCCCATGGAAGCATGTACAGATTGAATAAAAGGGGTCCCAGGTTCGACCCCTGGGGAACCCCACAGGTTACACCCATTCGGTCGTCCTCAAGGTAGGACTTGAACCAGTTTAGAGCCATACCAGTGATTCCCACCCAGTCTTTTAACCTCTGTAATAAAATCACATGGTCAACTGTATCAAAGGCGGCGGTCAGGTCCAGCAGAACTAGGACAGTGACTTTGCCTGCATCTGAGTTTAGGCGGATGTCGTTTGTCACCTTGTCTCAGTGCTGTGGTGGGGCCTAAAGCCTGACTGGAAAGCATCAAACACATTGTTAGACAGGAGACAGTCACTCAGCTGTTGGTATACAACTTTTTCCAGCACTTTTCCTAAGAATGGCAGGTTTGATATGGGCCGGTAGTTGTTCAGTACTGTAGCATCCAGACTGCTCTTCTTTAGGAGAGGCTTAATAACAGCAGTTTTCAAGGCCTTTGGGAATATTCCAGTCTGAAGTGAGATATTGATTAACTGAGCGAGTTGTGGAAGCAAACTGCTCAGCACAGACTTTAGGAATCTAGTGGGTAACTCATCCAGGCAGCACGTAGATGGACTCAGGCTGCAGATGATCTCTTCAACTGTTTTATCTGAGACAGGTGTGAAGCATTTCAGCTCCAAATGTCTAACAGGGGGTAGAGGAGCTATGTCTGTCATGGACACAATTGCATTTTTAATGCCTTGAACTTTGTCATTAAAGAATATAGCAAACTCCTGACATTTAGATGTAGAAATGAGTTCCAAGGGGATCGAGACTGGAAGGTTTGTTAATCTGCTCACTGTAGCAAATAGGACACGAGAGTTGTTTCTGCAGTTTTTGATGATTTCTGAAAAATAGCTCCCTCTGGTTCTACGCAAAGTCTGGTTGAACACACACAACTTTTCTTTGTAGATTTCAAAATTAACCTGTAGCTTTGACTTACGCCATTTCCGTTCGGCTCTCCGGCACTCCCTTTTCTGTGCCCTGACCGAGACCTCTTTTCTCCATGGTGCCTTTTGTGTACTTTTAACCATTTTAACCTTAACAGGAGCAATGGCATCCATAACCTTCTGGACACTTGATGTGTAAGAGTTCAACATATCATCAACATTAGAACACGGAGCATTTTCAAACCTAATCATTTTCAAAAACTGAATCCCTGTGCTGTCATCAATAAGTCTTCCCTGAGTAACTGTAGGACCAGCTGTTGGCTTGGGTGTAACAGAAAGGTCGAAGAAAACACAAAAATGATCAGACAAAGTGACATCCACAACACCCACATTTAAAATAACAACACCCTTTGAGATAAGCACATCAAGAGTGTGTCCTCTGTTGTGTGTAGGCTTGTTTACATGCTGAGTTAGACCAAACATCTTAATGACAGCAGTGAGTTCTTTACATGTTTACCTTGGGCTGCATCCATGTGCACATTCAGGTCCCCTGTTATGACCAAACAGTCAAAATTAGTGCATACAATTGAAAGTAGTTCAGTAAAATCATCAATAAAACAGTTCCTTGGAGGTTTGTAGATGGTAATACAAAGAATGGAAGATTGTTTTGTATCCATTTTGAATGATACATACTCAAATGATGAAAAAAACCCAAATACTAATTTATGAATAGGTATATTGTCCCTATATATGGCACAACCCCCCCACCCCTCTGTTTTTGACGTGTTTCAGATAAAAAATTGAAGTGAGGTGGACTAGCTTCAATCAGGACTGTATCAGCTGTGTTTTTATCGAGCCATGTCTCGGTTAAAAACATAAAATCAAGGTTATGAGATGATATCAAATCCTTAATCAGAAAGGTTTTCCCTGCCAAAGATCTGACATTTAGTACAGCGAGTTTCATCGTGTTACTGTAATTTGCTGACTGTGGCTGACGAGTAGTGCACACAAGATTTGAGATGCGTACAGACTGTTTTGGACTGTTTTGATGGCTGACTAATCGTTTTCTGTTACGTATTACTACAGGGATGAAGGAAGGTACTTCCAAATCGGGCCCCGGCTTATCCTGGAATGAGCCATGGGTACATGCAGTACTGCTGCCTGTACCCGATGCATATCATTCATCCAGCAGTTGTTTCAAATGACTCACTCGCAGGACTCTCTGTACACTGGAGATGGAGTTGACATAAGGAGTTTGTGTTGGGGGAGGAGTTGCAGGACGACGGGATAGGAGAGGACTGGGGCATGGGGTCATCCTGGTGGCAACACTAACCAGCTCCTTCATGTGTTCAGTAAAATCCAGAAGAGGAAGAGATGGGGAGGAGCTTTCGTCGAGAGCAAAGCAAGAAAAAGGCATTGTGAATAAGTTTAATGCAGGGTTTAATTATATAACAGTATCAGAAAGCTTGAATATCTTATAGCTAGTTAAAATATTAAATTTGAACAGAGTATGTCAGAACTAAAGATCTACGTAAAACAACAAGGTGGGTAGATTATAAATCAAAGAAGAAGTGGCAGATATCCAGAGCTTGGTTTGGAGAGTCCTTTGCTAGTATTGCTATTAGACATGCACTCCAACATGTTCCATTTGCAGTTTGGCGCAAATTAAATTTGAAAGAAGAAAATTTCTCTCCGGTCAGATAAAACCTAACATTGGATTCATTCCGTGCAAAGTGATATGTTTGCTAGCAAATTCAAAATACATATCACCCTGAACGCGGCATCTCTATATCTCTAAAACATGATGCTTTTTTTTTTCAGAACAAAATGAAAGATACAAAGAGTTAGATAGTGAAACGTTCTTCAAGACAATCTTTCAGAGGCTTAGAAAAGCAAAAATTAATCTGCACTAAACATACAGCGTTCATATATATTTGACTACGTTCACACAGCCGACAAATGCAGCCCAAATCTGATTTGTTTTTTGCACATATGCTACCCCTATCCAACTTTTTGATGATAAATGTCAAAGACCTAAATCTGTTCTTTTCATCCTGAAAAAAGGAATAACGCCACTTTCGTATGTGGTGCTAATTCAGATGTATACACCTGCAGTCAGGACAGTGTTGTTGAATCTCTCTTACATGAGATATGCTTCATAATTCTATACCAGAAGAAGCATGATGTTATGAAACTGGACATTAGCAATGGTTGTAGCAAGTAGCGTCAGGTTTCGCTTTTTTTCATTGCCTCAGTATGATCTTATGACGATATGGTTGCTTACCATTGCTCAAAATATATCCACAGACGTTTGCATCCATTGTTACTTCTTATATTACATCTTACCGTTCTAATGTGTTTAGTGGGTACTTGTTGGTGGATAAACACCTCCTACCAGAATATCCAAACTTTTTCAATTTCTTGAATAAAACTAGTTAGATTATCCTGATTGCAAAGATTGTGTGAGAAAAAACACAAAATTTTTACGTTTACTGAAGAAGAAAATACCTGAATAAATCTTCTCATATGTTCATAACATCCCTCTGCTTCAGAGATGAGATAGCACAGCAACAGACTAACTAGAACTCCCTGAATCTCTGAGGTGCCGTCATTTGTGGCCAAGTGTCTGAAAACAATGCTATTCTAAAAAGTTTGAGATTACACTTTAGGCTCCATATAACCTCTTATTTGATGGACAGGAATGAATGAAACAGTATGTAAAAAAAACTTTAGTTTGAATGGATAGAAACACAAAAACGTTAATAAATCAATTATCATTAAAAACAATTATATAATCTCAAAGTATGTCTGTGGCAATAAAGGAATTTCCCAGAAGATGATTCAGGGGGTTAGGGAGTGTGTTGAGTACAGTGGGTGTGGCAGGCGTTATGATTTAAACCTTATAATCCATTAGAATACTGAATACACCCAATTTACACACAACTTCTATGATCTCTTGACTAGTCCAGTCTCTTTTTACCTCCATCAATTTCATGGCTTTTCTCTTTTATCACCCTCCTCTTTCTACACTTGGTCATCTATCTACTTCCCCCCTGTGTCAGTGCATTACAGAGCAGTCAGAGCCAATTGTGTCCCAGTCAGCAGCACAGGTCAGGTAATGAATCTTTCCCCTTGGTGCCTGGTGACACAGAGCTCTTTTATTACCTGACTCGGTGGGGGCAGGACAGGGTGGGGTGGACATTTGTCTGTGTAGGTCCGGGTTAGTACGCTGAGACCACCATACAGGCACTTGATCAACCTGCTATGTGGGCTGGCGCACCGCAGAGTGGAGCATGGTGGTAGCTGGGTCAAAGAACCCAGAGGATTTATGTAAAGTGTCTGAAAAAAATACTCATCCACTTTAAATGTTTTACACTTTTGTATTGCTTTTAAAAATCATAATAAATCAAATCAGAAAAAACTAAAATATCAAAGAGAAAACATTTTTGTGCAAAATAATTATGAAAATTAAACCAAAAATGTTTAACATTAAAAAGTAATTTTTTAAATATTCTTAATTTCAATGTGACTGAACAAATTCTCAGAATTTAGTTAGTTGAATGGAGATCACCTGAACACAGTGTTTTCTCAACGGATTGTCGAACAAAGTCAATCTACTGTGACTCCATGCTGTGATTGAAGCCAAAGGTCAGTCTAGCAAATATTTACTTCAAGCCAGTTATTTTATCAAATCAAATCAATCAAATCCAACATACTTTATTAATCCCAAGGGGAAATTAAATAGTGTTGGAGTAACTCGTTTAAGAAGTTGTTATAAATGGTGACTGCTGTGGGCAGGAAAGATCTTCTGTAGCTGTCTGTTTTACAACCTAGCTGACTGAAAAGACTTTATTTTCAGATAACAGTGTCAAGAAGAGGATGTTAAGGGTTGTCCGTGGTTTTCTTGATTTTATGTAAAATTCTTCTTTGCGTCATCATCTCCAGAGATTCAACATTCGTCCCCGGAACAGACCCAGCCTTCTTTATCAGGTTCTTGAGCCTTTTTAGGTCCCTTGCTCTGATGCTGCGGCCCCAACAGATGTGGCAGAGGAGCAGGGCCTGACAGGGAGATTTTTTCAAGCCAGGAGTCAGTCATGTAACCAGGCCACCCTGGGCTTGCCACGCATGCATGTTCCCACACATACATGTTCACACCCACACCTAAATGCATGTGCACAAGCAAAACGCATTTGTGCACGTGCGCAAACACACTTATAGCAAATTCCAAACAAAAGGCCCCCTATTAAACCAACTGTAATTTCTGAGGTTTTAATATACAGTAACTTTACTGCTGTTAATGCAATAGAACTAAGATAAGAAAGATTTTACACAGTAATAAGTGTCTAAGTTAGATCTTTACATAGTCAAATCAAGTGAAAAATCAACTCCCTCAGTGGCACATTATCCATACTCCTAATACTAATGAACCCCAACCTACACTAAATCCAAGGTTGGAATAAACAAATTCAACAACATAATCTCTTGATAGAAAAACGCCAAGAAAACTTATTATCACAGTCGAGAGCGACTTATGTCAATTGTAGCATCTGGTAGTGTTCATGTGTTGTTGCTCTACTTTGGAAATGGTTATGTAACTTTTCCCAAATGCTCTATTTCTCCTGAACTACAAGCAGGAAAGGGGTAATCACCATCACACCTTTGAATAGAAAAACATATGCTCATAGGTTTTCCAAAAACTGTATTTCATGCAGTAAGATAATTTAGCCTGTGTCTCCTTTAGGGGTCTCTTTTTAAACTTTAAACACCAAATGTTGGTACAAACTTTTTGTGTGTGCGTTTTGTTTTTGTTTTTATAACTTACTTGCATCTTTATTTTAATGGCACCGGGGGGGGCTGAATAAATAAATTTGTTACTTTTCTGCATTTGGCCGCGTCCTCTAGCGCCTTTCTCTTTTTGACCCAAGTCGCTTCTCCTCACTTCTTGCACCGCTCGCTGATTGCGCGAGCAGCCGTCAACAGACACACGCCATGCCCCTTCGTCCACACCTGTGTGGTTGATACAGACTTTTGGGGTGGGTCTTAATCGAAATAAAACCAATCATCTTTCCCTCCTCACATGCTGCTGGCCTGAGTGCCTCTATGGCTTGTCCCAGGGCTGGCCTGTCTATCTGATAGGTGTGCCGTTGGCACAATTTTTATGTTTTTTTACAGAGAGACGCAGGCCAGCAGGCCAATATTAGGCTGGCACTTCGGGAATACTCACGGTTCTCCCTATGGCCAGTCCGGCATGCAGAGGAGACGACACTCTCAACAACGGACTTATAGATGATCTGCAACATCTTGCTGCAAAACTTCCATCTCTCATACACCCGACAACTGCAGAGTCATCTGAGTATTTCTGTAGATGAGAGGAGACTCAGGAGACAGGAGTTGTACTGGAAGTCTGAAGTCTAAGAACTGAAAAGGAATGGTGAGAGTACAGTCCCCTGTGGCGCTCCTGTGCTGTTTATCACATGGTTAGACACACAGTCCTTCAGTCTTAAAAACTGTGGTCTGTGGTCAGGTAGTCATTGATCCAGGTGATTTCTGAGGCCTCCTCCTGAGTGTTCAGGAGTTTCCAACAATACAGATCCGACTGAATTGTGTTGTTAGATTTTTGCCAACAATTTTGTTAATTTTCTAGTAATTAGTTTGTACTTTGACATAAAAGGCTTATTTTGGAAAAGAAAAGGTATTGTCAAAACAACTTTATATTAGATTATTTAGACTATTTTACTTCTTTAGAGAAAGGCTTAGAAATGGGATTTCTAATATAAAGTCTGGCGTCACATTGCTCTTGTGAGACAGTTTAGATAATTACTTCTCTTGTGGTTTGCCTGAAGGGTTTTTAAAAAACTCTCTGTAAACTGCCAATATGGGCCAGCTGAGATTTTTATGTAAAAAGCAGAAACTACTAGCAATCCTGTTAAACTATCTGATTCTTAGACCTGGATCACACACAGAAACATAGCAATTCAAAAGTACAAATTAGCAGGTAGAGGGAGGATGTTTTTGAGGAAGTTCCCTTAATTAGAACCTGAATACAAGACATAATAAGAAATAAACAAGGTTGAATTAACTTTGGCTATCAATTTGAGATTATATACATGATAAATACATTTTTTCATCAAAATCATCGAAAACAATCAGCACTCAACTTTAGTAATCATTGTTTTAGATTATTATTAATCAAAGGCAACCGTAAACAAGTAGAGTTTTAGTTGTGATTTTAAAGAACTCTTTTTAGTTTTCTGGGAGTTTATTCCAGATTAGAGGAGTATAAAAACTGAATGCCGTCTCTCTATGTTTAGTTCTGGTTCTGGGGATCCAGAGTAAGTTGGAGCCAGAACCCCTGAGTTGTCTGGTATGTTGATACGATGATAGCAGGTGTTTAATAGTATGTATGAGGTTTAGGATGTGTGAGCTGAGCCATTTAGGGATTTTTTGAACTAAAAAAAGTAATTTAGAGTCTATTCTTTGAAACACAGGGAGCAAGTATAAGGACTTTGGCACTTGGGTTGTTTGGTCTATTTTCCCACTTTTAGTTAGAATGCAAGGAGCAGTGTTCTGGATCAACTGGATCTGATTATTATTATCATTATTTTTTAGGCAGACTTGTGAAAAGATTGTTTTCGAGAATAAAGATAAATGCATGGATGGGTTTCTGTACAGCTTGTTGGGACATCCATCCTTTTATCCTAGAAATGTTCTTCAGGTGATAGAAGAACAACTTTACAATAATCTTTGTGTCTTTGAAGGTTAAGGTCTAACTCCATCACTGCACCCAAACTTCATGTCTGATCGGGAGTATTTAGCTGTAACGACTGAAGCCGTGCTCTTCTTCTGGTTAGACATCACATTTTTTAAACCCAAAATTGCAAACAAATATGCTGTTATAAGGTGTTGGTTCTTGCATTACAAAACAAAATAAGAGAGAAGGGGTGAAAACGGAAAACCATATGAGAACAAGAACAATGTAGTGAGGAAGTTGACAAAAAGGCGATTAAATGCCAAATCAGCTTCAGTTTCACATACATTTTCCAGCAGAGTATTGCACAAGAAATTTACATAACCAAGCAGCGTGAGGAATTAATGCTGCAAATGAAGGAGAGAAGAGGCAGAGGGGAGTGGATGACTTGCCAGAGCGAAGCAAGACAGAAGGTGAGAAAGAAGAGGGAAGAAATAGGCAGCATCTTGAAGATGAAATTACAGTATCAGTTGCTACAGTAACACGGAACATCGTACAGTTATTCCGTTGAATATTACACTGTGGTCAAATTGTTTACTATTGCATTAGGCATAATTTTGTTTTCACCCTCACCAGTTGTTTCCATGATTGTGAGAAGGGTAGGTTTAGCAGTTTTTAGAAGTTTTATTTATCATTATTTGTCACCTTGAACATAACTTATTTATGTCTTATCAATTTTCTAAGGACAAGGTTTTTATACTATTTAACAATTTGTAACATAAAAAATAACTAAACAGTTTTCAACTATTTCCTTCATTAAGGGAAACAAATTGTCATATATATATAATATAAAGTAATTGATAATTGTGTTTGATTTATTTCGGGTACAGGTTTTGAGTTTCTATAGTAGCTTTTCCTTCAATACCACTGTCATCAAAATGAAAGAAAAGAGCTAAAGGTTAGCATCAGGTTGCCACAGCTAGATTAATAAACCATCCATTATTATTCACACTTTGCTTTGACATGTTTATGTATCTATCTATTTATTATTTATTTCCTGTTTTACCAAATGTGATTCTTGCTTTGAAGACTCTGCATCTAGTATCTCGTACTCATCGTAATCATTAAAACAATTGCCTTTATTTAATGTTTGTAATGAGTGCCTATTTGAGCTATAGTTTACCATCTATCAACTCAAACCAATCACCATTCTCCTTAGAGTTTAGTTTACAAGGAATGATATGTCCCGTCTGGTGGGTTAACTACTACTTTTTTCTATTTTGTCTTCATAATACTACATGTTTTAGCATCTTAACGATACATGAATATTCACACAGAACCTTTTTTGTGCATTATAGAGAACGTTCTAACAAAAAAGGAAGTAATTAGTGACAGTTAATGTCAGATGTCTGAGGAGAACACAGACACTGGTTTCACATGATAAAAAGGCAACAAACAGTTTCCTAAATAAAACAAAATGATAGGAATACTATGTTATACTATACTAATCAAATATTTAAATGCATAAAAGCAAAACAGCACATCATGTAACCTCTACAACAGGAAAGTGAGGCTACATTCAAACAGGCTTACCAAAATTGGACAAAAACACATTAGAAAAACATTGAGCCTTAATTTTCAGCTGCTACATTCAGATTGTAGGGTCAGAATTTGTTGTAGACAACATACAACCATGGATTAATCCTGCCTTCGTCAATACTTCAGGCTGCTAGTCAGGGCGTGATTGTGTGGGTGATATTTATTTCTCACTGCCTGAGCATTGTCTAAATCCGACAGACTACCTTTGGATTGCTTTTGACCATGAACATTTTTGAGTGAACATAGTCTTCCTACAGCTGCTTCCAAAGGATTTTAAAGCACTCCAAACCAGTTTCTTGAACATGACAGTATTTTCAGTTGCCTCCAATTTGATCAGACCTATATACAATAACATGAGTATGGAATGGTGATCTTGGGCAAACTGAGTCAAATTCTCTCACCAAATTTAATTTCTTAAACACCTTGTTGAAGAAATTACATGACATAAAGAATGATTGTATTTTTTAAGTAAAAAGGAGGTGTAAGCTAAAGTATACCTAATAAGCTTATGGATGTATTTTACCGCGACACCTAGAAGACAATATCAAGAAAGTCAAAGAAAATCAGGCAAGATGAGCTATCTGTAGTTCTGCTTTGGGTGCTGAGGAGAAAACCTCCAGCATTTTTCTTCACTCTCCTACTTTCTTTTTCCGATACTCTACAATTTGCATAATATACTCCAATTGATAACTTTCTCTGTTTTTTCCCCTTCATAGATCTTCTATACCTGGTCTTGTGTTCTGTTAGCTCTGAGATCTTCCTGCAGAGTGGTGGTGTTGAGGGGAACACTTGAGACAAAGGTTCCAGGAACTCAACATTCTTAATCCTCTGCCATTACCTTTTAACTTGTGTTCAACATGTAAAATTTGAATAATAAACTGATCCTGATTGCATTCTTTGATAACAAGGGATCTGCAGATCCTTATGTTTTTATTTTAGCTTCCTCTTTGTTGTTGTGTTTATTAGTCTCTTTCCTATTAACAAGATTCACATAGTTCTGATGTGAATCATTATAACTCCTGTTTTTTAAGGTAATTGGTTTCATTGTTCCTTGGTAGATTCTTTAATTGATATTTTTGTTTTATGGCCAGTTCTACTCATGTTACAGCTTTAAGACTTTTTGATTTATTTTTATCATTAAACTAAATATTTCTACCATCATCTGTTCTTCACTACCCATTAATGCATATAATAGAAACTAGGTTTTGAGACTATATGCCCAATTGTTTTTATCTCCTAGATGATGCCTACAAAAAGAGCCATTACCACCACAAAATTTTATTACATAAAAACTACTGGTTTTACATTTTGCTTTTTTGTCACTCATGGCAGAGAGCTGCTCATACCAAACCAGGTTTTAAATATTAAAGAGAAGTCACTGTTTTCACTGGTTCCATATACATGCTTAGATTAAGAAATTGTGCAATTTCACAAAGTGATATATGGCATAAACTGTATATATTTGTTGAGGAAAAGGAGTCCAATTGTTTATGCAATCTGATTGGGAAACTCTTTACCAAAAAATATAAATAACTAGTGTTTGGTTTAAAATGTGACTTTAAATTAGTCTGTGATTGGATTTGAATTAACCTTACCATTCTGTACATAACTCCATGTGTCTTTTAATGTGCCTAGAAAAAAACATTTCTTTAGAAATTGGGGTATATAGAATCTACCCAAATGTATATATTTTTTTAATTTCAATGTAACTGTAATTTTATATTTCTGTACGAAGCAGTCAAGGGATGTCCTAAAGGTCTCAGACAATGTAAACAGCTGTTTACTCCTGAAAAAAAGTTGTCTAGGCTTATCCTATATTGATCTGCTGGAAAAACTACCCAAGATGTCATAATGCGCGGTTACCAGGACTCTAAAGCAAGCAACAACTACGGACACTCAAACTGTTTTAACAGATTTATTTAACAGAGGAGTGAGCTGGAGAGCATGTGGAGGGGCTTCAATCTGCGACAGCAGGGAGGAGCCGGACGGGCGGAGGAATTGAAAAGAGCGAGCGGGTGAAGATGGGGTAATGAAGGGAATGATGGAGTAACCTGATGTTGACTTAAGGTCTGTTGGTTGAGGTAAGCAGAGGAGAGTTCATGGGGTTTCTAACAGTGGGCGTAGTGTGGTGGTGGTCTCCAGGTGGAAGGGGTTCCATCACGAGACTGAGGGCGGACAGGCAGCAGCCAAGTGGTGAGCGTGACGTACCCAGGTGCAAGACCCAACGGAGCAGCGAGGATCAGATACTTCTGGCGAGTCTGGCTCAGAGAGTGTTCTGTGCAGGTTCACTACAGAGGAAGGAGCTGATAGACGGGAGTCAGAACAGGGGAAACACTGAGAAAGTAGCACTGACAGCTAGAGAGTACCACTGTAGAAGCAGAACCATGTGGCATCTGCTCAGGGAAGCCGCTCCTCTTTAAGGACATTGCAGATTGGTGGTGATGGGTAACAGCTGGATCCCATCAGCCTGCCACCCTGTGTAGGAGAAGAAAACCACTACCCTGCCAAACCCAACAGTACACCCCCCCCCCCCCCCC
>JAVLVB010000286.1:155032-166377 GCA_032876305.1 Orestias chungarensis
ACGGCTTAGACCGGGTGACCATCAACAACCCGGGCGGGGCGGAGGGGTCTTGGATGGAGGGCACAAGCGACTAGAGATTTAGGGTTTGATCTGAGAAACTTGAAACACTGGCTGGACACGGAAATGAGAGGGCAACTTAAGGTGGACAGCATAAGGGCTCAGGACGGAGTCAACAACGAACGGACCCAGAAACCTGGGGAACAACTTGCGGGAACAGGATTCTAGCGGAAAATTCTTAGACGATAACCAAACGCGTTGGCTGGGTGAAAAGGTGGGGGCCGGAATTCTCTTTCTATCAGCCAAATGCTTATTCTGGGATGACGTTCATTGAAGGGCAGTCTGGTTCCAAATACGTTGACAATTCTGCATGTAATGTCTGACAGATGGAATGACCGCATCCAGGAAGGATGTGGCAATAGGGAAGGTTGGAACCCTTGAGACGCCTCAAATGGAGACAGCCCTGACGTAAAAGAGATATGCGTACTCCACTCATGGTAAGTAATCACTCCAAGAGGTGGGATTGGAGGCAGAGAGACAGTGCAGTGTTTTCCAGTTCCTGGTTAAGCCGTTCAGTTGTTCATTGGTTTGAGGATGGAACCCCGAAGACAAACACGGCCGGGCCCCGAACACAAAACAGAAGTTCCGCCAGAGCTGGGAACTGAACTGAGGGCCCCTGTCAGAGACAGTCTCTGTGGGGATGCCTTGGAGGTGGAAAATGTGGCGAAAGAGAAGTTTAGCTATTTTGGAGTTTAGAGAGGGCGACCTGATGACAAGCCTTGGAAAAACTATCTATAATGGTGAGTATGACACTCTTCTCTTTGTATGTAGGGAGACCAGTAACAAAATCTAGGGAGATGTGGGACCAGGGATGACTAGGAATGGACAGTGGTTGTAACAGGCCAGAAGGTGGGCGATGTGAGGCTTTGCTCCTAGCACAAGTGGAACACGCAGAGACATATTCATTATTGAGTGTGGGCCACCAGAAGTAGCGATGCAGGAAGCCGACGGTAAGGCTTATGCTAGGATGCCCGGAGAAGCCAGAGGAATGTGCCCAATGGATGGCACGACCCCGGACTAAGGCGGAGACCTACTGCCGGTTAGGAGGACCACCTCCTGGGTCTGGATCTGTGGTTAAAGCTTCCTGGAAGGCTCTCTCCACATCCAAGGTGAGGACCCCAATTGTGCAGGAGGCTGGTAGTATGGATACGGGAGTCTCAGAAGGGTCATCTGGGGAGTAGAGTCTTGAGAGGGCGTCTGGCTTGGTGTTCTTGGAGCCTCGGCGATAGGTAATGTTGAGGTTAAATCGGTAGAAGAAGAGAGACCAACGGAATTGGTGTGGGTTCAGGTGTTTGGCGGACTGAAGGTAAGCCAGATTCTTATGATCAGTCCAAAAAATGACCGGGAGCTCAATACCCTCGAGCCAGTGTCTCCTCTCCTCAAGGGCCAGTTTGATGGCCAGGAGCTGCCAATCACCAATATCATACCTGCTTCGGTGGGTGTGAACTGCTTAGAGAAGAAGGCACACATGTGGCGCTTGCCATCTTTGAAAGAGCGCTGAGACAGGATGGCCCCCACACCGGTCTCAGTTGCATCCACCTCCAATGTAAATTGAGCAGAAGGTTCAGGGTGAATGAGAATAGAAGCATCCACAAACCTTCTCTTTAGCTCAACAAAAGCGTGTCTGGCTTCCGGGGTCCAGCTGAAGGGGTGTTTGGTGGAGGTCAGAGTGATGTGAGGGGTAGCAATTACACTGAAGTTTTGGATGAACTTCCGGTAAAAGTTAGCAAACCCCAGAAAGTGCTGGAGTTGCTTTCTGGAATTCGGAACCGGCCACTCCTCTACAGCTTTGATCTTGGCCGGGTCCGTCTTCACCTGTCCACCCTCAAACACAAAACTGAGAAAGGTGATAGATGTAACATGAAACTGACACTTTTTCGCCTTGACAAAGAGCCGGTTTTCCAGTAACCTTTGGAGGACCAATCTGACATGCCGGCGATGTTCATCCATGCTGTTTGAGAAGATAAGAATGTCGTCCATGTAGAAAAAAACAAACACATTGAGATAGTCGCGAAGGACATCATTAACCAGATTCTGAAAGGTGGCGGGAGCATTGCCAAGGCCAAAGGGCATAACCAGATACTCAAAATGACCAAAATGGGTCTTGAATGCGATTTTCCATTCGCCACCTTCTCGCATGCGAATGAGATGATACGCATTGCATAGGTCGAGCTTGGAGAAGATGGAAGCTTGGTGAACAGGTTCAAAAATTAAGGACAAAAGAGGGAGAGAATGTTTATTCTTTTTGGGGATTTGATTAAGGGCCGGAGAGTGTTATGCTTATTCGATACGAAGAAGAATACCGCGTCCGGGGGGGAAGAAGAATGACGAATGAGACCAGCCTTAAGTGAGTCATTAATATACTGCTCCAGTGTCTCCCTCTCTTGCTTCGAGATGTTAAACAACCGGCTGGAAGGAAGTGGGACTCCCGGAAGGAGGTCGATACAGCAGTCATAGGGTCGACGAGGAGGGAGAGATCGGGCGAGATCTTTACTGAAAACCCGATGGAGGTCATGGTATTCATCAGGAACAATAGTAAGATTGGTTTCACAAATCAGCTGGGGTGGCTCAGCCGACAGAGCCGGTTTAGCCGATTGCAGGCATTGGTTTAGACAGTAAGGACTCCATGAGTCGATGCGAGCATCGACCCAGTTAATGTGGGGGTTGTGTTTGCAGAGCCAGGGGAACCCAAAAAAAAGGTGGGGTATCTTTAGTAGGAAACACAAAGCACTGAATGAGTTCCTGGTGGTGCCTGAGATGTGGAGGTAAATTGGGTCAGTTATATGGGTGATGTTGTCCATAGGATTACCGTCTAAGGCAGCCACCCGCAGGGGAGAAGGTAATGCCTGAACCGGGATCTGATATTGTGCAACTAAATCATAGTGTATGAGATTCTGCTCCGAACCAGAGTCTACGATAGCGTGGAGGGGATAGGAATCCTGCTGGGTAGTGAGAATCGCAGGAAGATTTAGCCGGAGGTATTTATTCATTTTAGGTCCACCCGCCAGAACCCCCAGAGCTACTGGCAGGCCAAGGCGTTTGGGCGAATCGGGCAGACTGAGATGAAATGTTGAGGGGAGCCAAAGTAAAGACAACAACCGGAGGATAAACGGCTCTGTCGTTCCTCTGGGCTTAGCCTAGCTCGGCCCAACTGCATGGGTTCGGGTAGGTTCTGGAGGGGAAGACTGGGTGCGTCCAGACCGGGAGAAACCCTTCTAATGGAGGGCTGAGATAACCGGGTTTTAGAGGATCAGGATCTAGCTCTAAGTGGATTATCGATCTTGATGGCCAGGTTAATTAATTCGTCCAGAGAGTCAGGTTCGTCCCGGCATGCCAGCTTATCTTTCAATTTTTCATTCAGGGCGTGTTGGAAGGCTCCTTTAAGAGCTGGTTCATTCCAACCTGCCTCTGTACCTAGGGTGCGAAAATCAATGGCGAAATCCGCCACTGATCTATTTCCCTGCTTTAACTCCTTTAATGCTTTAAATTGTTTTAGAGGCGGCCTCCTCCCCAAGTTTGGGACAAAACGTCTGTTTGAAGAGATCTATAAATTCATCAAAGGATGAATAGCTGAGACTCTCTTCATCCACTACGATCTCCGCCCATCTAAGCGTTCGATGTCCTAATAACCCGACAATAAAAAAAATCTTGCTACCGTCATCCGCAAATGAGCGGAGAGAGCGGCGAAAGGCTAGTGTGTTTTTCCCCAGCTCACCTGAGTACTGTTCTGGAACGGGCATGATGACGTCACGGGGCAGTGGAGGAGCGGTCATAATGCGCGGTTTCCATGACTCTAAGGCAAGCAACAACAACGGACACTCAAACAGTTTTAACAGATTTATTTAACAGAGGAATGTGCTGGAGAGTGTGTGGACGATCGATCTGCTACAGGAGGGAGCCCGGCCCGCCGGAGGAACTGAAAAGAGCGAGCGGGTAAAGATGGGGAAACCTGATGTTGACTTAAGGTCTGTGGGTTGAGGTAAGCAGAGGAGAGTTCATGGGGTTTCCAACAGTGGGCGTGGTGTGGTGGAAACTGAGGGCGGACAGGAAGCAGCCGAGTGTTGAGCGTGACGTACCCAGGTGCAAGACCCAACGGAGCAGCGAGGATCAGATACTTCTGTTGAGTCTGCCTCAGAGAGTGTTCTGCGCGGGTTCACTACAAAGGAAGGAGCAGATAGAAGGGAGTCAGAACAGGGGAAACACTGAGAAAATAGCAATGACAGCTAGAGAGTACCACTGTAGAAGCAGAACCATCTGGAATCTGCTCAGGGAAGGCGCTCCACTTTAAGGACATTGCAGATTGGTGGTGATGGGTAACAGCTGGATACCATCAGCCTGCCACCCTGTGAAGGAGAAGAAAACCACTCCCCTGCCAAACCCAATACAAGAAGCATGTGGATACCGTTTACTAATGAATTCAAATGATCTGAATGACAGGAAGAAAAGAAGGAAAAGAAGAGCTGCAATTTATCGTGGGGATCAGCCAAGCTCAACATGCAAACTGGCATCATTAAGCAGAAATGAATGAAACCACTATCACAATGCTGCTACATTGAAAGGACAGTTGTATACAGTAGATGAAATATGCTAATAAGTGGAAACTGAACAGCTACATAGACTTCTTCATATTTTTGCTTTTGGCATGTATGGTCAGAAAGTCCTAATCAAAATTAGTATTTTTGATGTCTTCAGATACAAAATTCTTCACTTTACCCCGACACTGAAATGCGTAGCATGCAGACTGCTTTAAGCTTTGAGACCCAACAACACTTTTTTTCATACTTCACTATTAAAAACTGTTATGTCAGGAATTCAATAATATCATAGATGTGTTATTCCCAAAACAAACTTCACATGCTGTGATAAGATGGTTTACCATTGCGTCTTTTTTTCTATCACAGTCTTAAGATATATCCATTAGGAAGACATAAAATGCATTCAATTACACATAATAATAGTTTATCATTGGACATCTGTCTATACAGGCAATAACACCAAATACCCTTGCATTTTTAAAGAAACCCTTACAATATTATAGATATGGAAGTCCCTGTAGTCTTAACATTTATGTTGTGGATTGGGCAAATGCTGTCATACCACTGGTTGGGTTATGCAGACTACAAACCACATCCCCACACACTACCCAGCAGCCAGGATGGTGACCAAACATGACTAACATTGAGCCAGTCACCTTTTTTTCATCACTTTCCTTTGCCCCTCTTTATTTCCACTAAATTTATGCTTAGATGGCTCCTTGATACTTTCATCATTCACCCTCATCTTCTCCATTCAGATTTTTCTCCACTCTTGTGCCCCTCCTCCCTCCACCCTTCTCTTGCTCTGTTGGTGCAGTTACCAGTGATTACTCATTCTGCATAGGCGAGTCCCAGCCTCTGTGCCCTTCCTGTCTGCTGTGCTCGCAGTGTATGTGTGTGCATGTCTCTCAGATTGGTATGAGGGCAGTGCGTCACACGTTCTTGTGTGAAATGAGTGATGAATAAATGACTGTATAATTCAATCTGAGCACGGTCAATATGCAGAGGCTGAATATTTAAAAGCCTCTAAGCTGGTCTGTCACTGTGTGTGAGCCATTAGCAGAGGAAAAGTGCAGGAGAGCCCAGGTGGACATATTGGACAAGACCTCCTGAGAAAGTTTTCTCCTAATGTGGACAACCTCTTTGGTCATCAGGACTGATGTGGTCGAGCATTCAATGTGTTTCACCACTTGGATCTGTACCTACATGCTGGCACATCATCACAAGCAGTCAATTTTTTATTTTAAAAAAAGAGCTTGACTTTAAACTATCGTTCATCTCGTCTTTTTATCCTTCCAAAAAAGTAGAGACAAGAGGTGCTTAGTTTGACAAAAACAAACAAACAAAAAACAGAGTGTGGTGGTGGGGAATGGGGTCTGTGCTTGATCAGACTGGCTGAGTGGGAGGAACAATGACCTAGTTTCCAAAAAATACTCAGCAACTCAACAAGCTTCATGAGAGCACTGTATCACGCAATGCCTACATCAAATTAGCCTGTCTGTGTCTTCTTCTATTTATTTGCATTGTTTTGGTCTTCTCCTTTTGCTCATCTTTAATGTCCTGATTTGCTTATTTTTGCAATGGTTTTACCCACATTTCTCTTTCTTACACTCCTTTTCTTTTATCTGCCCTACTTCCGGGTCCAAAGAATCGGGCTGAAGCAGACAAGTGTGTTTGTGTAGAATGTTAGTAGCTGTGTCACGCTGCACTGCTGGGAGGCCACAGGGTCCCTGACTGCTGTCTGAATCTGAGCAGGACGAATCACAGCATGCAAGCATCCTTAATCCTTGGCATATCCGCTCTCTTCATCTCCCTCCTTCAGACATACACAGTCAGGCTAACAGAACTGAAATGAGCTGTTGGCCGTGGTGACATGTGTGAGAGATCTAACTCATTTGAAGGATGTTCACGTGGCCCAGCAACACAATTCACAGCAAGTCTCCAGAGCAGCCTCAGAGTTGTTCCAGATTAAAATAATGTACCGTGTTAAAGTGTGATATGGTGGCATGTGTAAAGATTACCTGATCGGATCTGCTTTCCATATAATTTTTATTTAATAGTGGCTATAGGATATCCATATAATGCCACGTGGAATGTATAGTTGGTAGCACTGTTTTTTATGTTGTCTTTCTGCAGTTTGCATGTTCTCCCTGTGCACTAAAGCCTCCACTCTCTATATAAGCATATTTAAGAAGCAGAGCATTACAGTGAAAGCCATTACAGTAAAGCTTCACTTGTGAAGTTAATCTGTTGGACTTCAACGTACTCAGACAACAATCTTGAGTGTCATGCTGCCTGGCAAAGGACACCTTAACTCTTATGCTAAAAGTTTTATCGATGCCAAGAAACCCATATTTTTTATTAGTATAACATATGTAAGTTCTCTAGCATCCACCATAACACTTTTAATGTCTCTGCAGTTGGGAATGTATGCCACATTTATGCATTCAAAAGGTGCCCGGTAGGAAGTTGTAGCAGATATTTGTTCCACACAACCACCTATCTATCCATCCATCCATTTTCCAATCTGCTTAACCTTGTGTTATTGCAGAGGTCTGCTGGTCCCAGGTCGCCAGTCCATCACAGGGGAACACAGAGATAAAAAAATGAACAACAAATCACCCACGGACTCGCACCCAAATAACCAGTCATATTTTTGGGACTGTGGGAGGAATCCAGAGTACCCAGAGAGAACCCATGCATGCACAGGGAGAACATGTGAGTTCCATGCAGTAAGACCCAAGGTGAAATTTAACCCAGAGCTTTCTTGCTGCCAGGCAACAGTGATCCCAACTGTGCCACAGTGGAGCCCCTTCCAGCCACCTATTGCACTTATAAACGCTACCTAAGATAAGGAACCACTACGTTCCAGATCCCCAGTTCTTGATTGCTCTGTCAAAGTTGCTATGATGTTGCCCTTAGGCTGACATGATTGGAGTTGGAAGACAAACCAAACACAGTCAGGACACAGATAAATTATTTATTTAATAAATGCTTTATTAAACTTATGGGTCAAAGTATCTCTGTAGATCTGTGGGAGAACACATATCCATGTAAAGAATTAAAGGAGATACATCTAAAACAAAAAATGGCTACATAGCAAGAATGAACTTCAATAAATGAAGTTGTCAAATTTTGTATCTTGACTTATGATTTGTAACCCAACGTACTTGCTAAAGCTGCTGTATTACCATTGAATTGCTTAAGCTGCTAGAGGATATAGCAGTAGGTAATGAAGGCTCACATAGAACACACCGTACAAATCAGTGTCGAATGGGTGGAGATACGGTCCTATGTAAAGGAGTGGACTGGGATAAAAATGGGGCCCTGGCATTTTCTATCCAGCCCAGCCCACTACATTATCAGTGGACACTAAGTCCACAAATCTTTTGGCATCTTCTCTCATGGATACTACAAAGTAGAGTCATATTCTTTGATTGCAGTTAACAAATAAAGCACTTAACTATAAACTCGAGAACTAAAACTTACAGCTCTAGGAATCAAACAATCTTTATTCATTATAGTATCAAACTCTTTCAGTAAAAAACATAATAGGGTGAAGTCAGAGAGAGGTTGTAACAACACTAGTGGCTTTGCCATGTTTTCATTATGGCAATTTCTAGTGTTTTTCATTGAAAATGTATAATGAAATATATATATATAAAATGCCTTTTCATTTCATTATATATATATATATATATATATATGTACGACATGGGGCACGTCTTTTTCTTATCTGAAGACAAAATCTGTAGAACTGTAAATATTTTATTAGCCATTAGTTTCACACAAAGGTTTTTCACTAATAAAACTCTTTCAGCGCTCAACAATTGACCTTTAATAAACTAGACTTCAACAGCTAGAAAATAACAGCATGTAAGAAGCCACTGAAAAATACATTTGTTGAAACTTGACAGTTACTTTTTAATGCATTTAGCATAACAAAAACTGTTGATTACAAATCTATAAATGTAAAAATTGCAATCAAGTGACCCATTATGATTATTTAAAAGAAAAAAGAAATTCATTTATTTTGAGGTTCATTTAACAGAAAATCTAATGCAATCATACCAAAAGCTACTAATAAGCAGCAACCCACCACAACCCAAGACAGCCAAATCTGGTCATCCCTCATTGGCGTTAAACTCTCCTGCATCCAAGTAAAACCCACAACCATAGTTTCCCCAGTCATCCCTCTGATCAATCTACCCACCAGTCGGCCTTCCCCCAGAGCTCCCAGTTCCCCCTCTTCGCCCTCGAGTTCCCGCAGCGTCTCCGAAGATCCCCATCACATCAACAAGATCATTTTCAATAAACAAACTTACCTGATCAGTGGTCTCCTGGGTTGTCTTCCTGCATGTCGTTCAGAGCCCTAACTAAAACCATGACACAAATGTCTGCAACAATAATGCAAAGGAAATCAAAGTGTGATTTTCTTTCCACTCTTCTCTATTGTTTTTCATTTCTAAACTGGCAAAATAGGACACATTTCCATTGTGAGTGGTCAGACAACTTTTAGCCAATTTATTTAGAAATTAGGGAAAGCTGTCAAGCATGCAAAATGAAACACTCAATATTTTGAGATTTTAAAAAACTTTTGGGAGTCTGCTTCATCTGGTCATCAAACTATGTACGCTACGGCGTCCAATGCACAGTAAGGCAATGTCATTGACATACTTTCCACTAGCATTGTTTTATCTTACACAACTAATGAAAGGTAGATTAAAAAATGGTATGCTTGCGTATTTGGTCTGGCCTAAGTTTTTCAACTTTCCCATATATTCATAAAAGACTACGACAAACATCCAATAGGTATGTCACAACTGCTTTTTTGTTTTTCTATCACCAATGATGTTTTTTTCACACTGGCATTATGGTAATTTACTGTAATTGTGTCTTTTAGTAAAAAGGGACTAGATGCTTGCCCATGTTGACCGTGTTTCTTTGGTCATGCTGGTTCCCATAGCAACCAGTGTCACCAGTGCCTGGCACTTCCTCCAGACTGGCACTGGAAAGACACTTCCTTGCCTGGCTTTTCTTTCCTCCTTCTTTATTACTCCTTCCTTGGTCACTACTTGCTCTGCTTTATCTCACAATCGTTCTTGGAAATGTCAAAGCTCACTCCTAATCTTCCCCCTCCCTCTGTCTGAGTTTGTCTTTATCTTGACAGCCCCACTTCCTCTTTGCAGTGTTTATCGCAACATCTCTCTCTATGTGTCTCTCTCTCTGAACAGCATCCCAGCGCTCTCTGCCTCCATGCTTCCTCTTCATTCTGCTCTCTTCCTGTCTGTAAGCCTCTCAGCCCTTATCTTGCCCTTCTTCGTGCCCTTCCTGTGCTCTGTGGATTTCAAACTCTTCCTCCTCTTGTGCTCCACTCCAGTTTAATTTACAATAAAACAGGCCCACATTTAGAGTAAGTATAGGTGAGTGAGAGAAAATATGAAAAAGAGGGCGAGAGAAAAAGAGAGGGAGAGTACAGGACTTGTTTCCATACCAATTCCTGTATAATTCCAAGCACAAGCATAGTCCGTTCTCTTTCATTTTCCTCTCACAGCAGCAGTACTTGAGGCAAAAAAAGTTGGCCAAGCTGCAATTTTCCTGATATGCATTTTGTTGAGTCTAATAAAGGGAACTTTTAGCTTAAGAAAAGTGATGAGAGAGTCGGTGCTCGGATTTCCTAAACTAAAGAAAACTTTTTCTCAGCTTTATGTTGTACTTCATGTATGTTGTTCTTTATCTGTGTATGCAATTGTATGATGCCATTGCTGATCCAGTCAATTGTGTGTAGTTTCAACAGTTAAGACTACCTTCTTGCAGTTACAGCAAATGTCTTAAGAGTTATGGATCAATTGGAAGGCGATTGATAGTTGATACATTAAGGCAAATGACAATTCAGCATGTTTTCTGAAACTGTCTACATTCACTAATCCTGATCAAAGTCGAGGTAGGACACACCCACAGGCTTCAAGACGTGGATTTTCTTTCTTGTAGTGAAGAATGGAGTTTCTTCTTCGGGTCAGGAATGAGGTCCTGCGCCAGGTGGAGAAGTTTAAGTATCTCAGGGTCTTGTTCACGAGTGACGGAAGGATGGAGCAGGAGGTCGACAGGCGGATTGATGCGGCGTCTGCAGTAATGCGGACGCTCCACCGTTCCATGGTGGTGAAGAGGGAGCTAAGCCAAAAGGCAAAGCTCTCGATTTACTGGTCGATTTACGTTTCGACCCTCACCTATGGTGATGAGCTGTGGGTCATGACCGAAAGAACGAGATCGCGGATACAAGCGGCGGAAATGAGTTTCCTCCGCAGGGTGGCCGGGCTTCCCCTTAGAGATAGAGTGAGAAGCTTGGTCATCTGGGAGGTGCTCAAAGTAGAGCTGCTGCTCCTCCGCATCGAGAAGAGCCAGCTGAGGTGGCTCGGGCACCTGGTCAGGATGCCCAATGGACGCCTCCCTGGTGAGGTATTCCGGGCATGTCCCACCGGGAGGACACCCCCACCGGGTAGACCCCTGGGTCTACCTCCAGCGCATCCTGATGCGCTGTGTCCCAGCTCTCCTGGGAGTGCCTCGAGAAGTCTGGGTTTCCCTGATCGGGCTGCTGCCCCCCCGCGACCCGACTCCGGATAAGCGGTAGAAGATGGATGGGTGGAATAATACTATATGGTCTAAAAAAAAAAGCATACTAAGATTAAAATGAATGTGCAGCTGAGTAGGTTTACTTAGAGAAGAAAAATTTAAAAGGATATATATATATATATA
>JAVLVB010000286.1:166477-179284 GCA_032876305.1 Orestias chungarensis
ATATATATATATATATAGTTTGCTCTATGAAAGTGAAAAAATAGAAAATAAAACATAACTGCTGTGCAATTAAAGACATTTTATTTCTCATATTAAAACTGTAATTAAGCAAATCTTTCGAGGACATTTACATTATAAAATTGGCTGCCGATATAGGTAATTAATACAACTATTTATAATTCAACATTTGGAGAATACAACATTACATAACACAACAAATCCTCGACAGTTTGTTTGATGGTCGGAATTTTTTTAAATCAATTTGTACGCATTGTTTTGAAGACTAAAAGGTGAGTCCCACAATGACAGGACATAATTCAAGTTTCTAGCAATGTTGCCGATGTCAGTCTGGCATGCATCAGTGCGTATTATGTAATCACATTCAGGCTCCAAAATTTGAAAAATATAATCTCACGTTGAGAGCGCCTTGGGAGATTTTGAATCTGACCGAGATCGCCCCAAGTGGGCGTGGCTTTTGGTTGGAAAGTGACATTCAGGGTGCTGATTAGACAGTAATATGCAGACCTGAACTGGCAAAATAAACTCTTTCTTCTCTCTTTTTTTGTCGTGTGACTTAAGGAGGGCGGTGCACTATTGCCCACAATGGGCCAGCCACCCCTGGAGGCATCCTAGGAAAGTGCTGCTCTTCCTGACTTGTTTATGTCACCGCTTACTCTCAGCTGTAGATTGGCTCCTGCTCTAACCAGCTTCACTAGAGAAAATGGCTTATGCCATCACAGAATAAAAACAGGTCCTCAGGAACACACCCTATGCGCTACAAAGGGTCTCAACCCCCTCTGCTAATAGATTCTGTTATGACTCTTCCTGTAGATAGCATCAGTGTTGTAACTCTAGTTTAGTTTATTTTCCAAATGTCAATTTCTTGGATGTTTGCCGATGTCAGTGTGATGGGTCTGTATCTTTAGAAATGTATTAACAGCGCCTTGGGTTCCCCCTGCATTGCACCAGCTTACAAAGTCCTGAGTCCACTTTATATATTCTGAGTTGTCCTCACATGTCATGAGTCCTCTGAAAATGTTTGCTTAGGGAGTTGGTGGATAATTTCAAGGTGAAGAGGTCAAAATGTGCCAACCCTGTGTCATTTCCAGCTGTAGGCAGACAGTGAGGTAGTCCGATCTCCACTGGGACATGTGATGGTCCACAACTGACAACTCCATCTTGGAGGCTTACAGGCTTGGATTTCTTAATTTGTAGAGAGTTGATTACGGATCAACATTTCCCAAGGGTCTTATCTAGACGCAAGATCAGTGGTACCAGCCTATAGCTGCTGAGAATTTTTGGATGTTTGGTCTTTGTTACCAGTACCACACAGAAGGTCTTCAACAGTTGTGTGGCTTTTCTCAGTTTCAGGCTTCTTTTGAACATATATCCCATGATGCCAAGCAGTTGATCCATGCAGCACTTGAGCCTGGAGTTGCCATCTAAAATTGAAGCCTTTCGTGCCATAGTCTTTTGTATCTCCCCTCACCTGAGGTGTTCAAAGGGACAGGTTGGAGGAGCTGCAGCAGGGGAGGCTGGGCTGGGCTGCTGGTCAAACCCACAAAGGATCTAGTTCAATTAGTTAAATTAGTCTAAGTCTCCTGCATTCTGGGGGTTTAATTGGTGACCTGAGATATTGTAGGCTCCTTTAAACCATACTAACATTGTCTTAATGCAACTTCCTGATCCTCTTTTTTTTTTTTTGAAGATAGAGGATCCATCCCTGATATTTTTTCTTATTTGCTTCTTCACAGCTCTTAGCTCTTCCTTGTTTACTATTCTAAAGTCTATCTTCATTTCTTGAGAAAACCCTTTACTTAAGGCATATTCAAGGCAGGATATCATTACCTTGACTTCCGAATGCTTAAAGGCAGCTTAGATAGAGGCTCATTCATGCTGTGGGGTTAAGATATAAATGTTAACTTTATTCCTTAAAAATAAATAGAAAATCTTAAGCACGGAGAAGCCCAGAAATTAATAAAGCAATATGTCATTCAGGTTACAAAATGGTGTCCGACTTGTTGTATCACAATAAATGAGTTTAACCCCATATAAAGTTGCAAGTCTGAGAGCAGAACAGTGCTGGGAGATGAGCCTAAAGCCACCAAGGTAGAGCCTTACATTTATTCTCTATGACATGAAGTGAATCTTGCCTAGTGATCACAAAGAAATAACAGGAGGCAAAAGAGAAAAAAAGAATCAAGAGGAGTTCAACATTCAGATAAATTTATGATAATTCTAAAGCAGCAGAGATACTATTCAGGTTTGACAACAACTCAAATCAAATGTATTTGTATAGTGCAATGCAGTTACAAAACCAGTTTAAAGTGCTTTACATGATAACATCATAATGCAATAAACAACTAGGTAAAAACATTAAATTAAGGTGGCGAAATGAAGTACTCAACCAATAAAAAGTTGTAATCAAGGGTGTCTGTTTTAAGTTGTGATTTAATTGAGCTCAGAGTTTTAGTGATCTACCAGCTTTATGGAAGGTTGTTTTTTATGTTATAGTAGAATAAAATCCTGCCCTTTCATGGTTTTTTTTTTAGACAGGGGGCCCTGGAAGTGTCTTAGGAGACCTAACTGTCCATCTGTTGTGTAACAGATTTCACTTTTTTCCATTCCTCCATCCTGTGTGCTGTGTGCTGAGCCCCCTCCTGTACTGCCTCTACACCCACGACTGAAGCCCAGCCCACGACAACAACCTCATCATCAAGTTTGCTGACAACACCACCATGGTCAGACTTATCTCAGGCAGAGAGGAGACAACCTACAAAGAGGAGGTTGATAGCCTGGTGTTCACAGAACAACCTTGCACTGAACAACAGAAAAATAAAATAGATCATTGTCGACTTCAGGAAAAACAGGACCTACCCAGCCCCTCTCTACATCAACGGAGAGCATGTGGAGAGTGTCCAAACCTTCAGGTTCCTTGGTGTCCTCATCTCTGCTGATCTCTCTTGGTCAGAGAACATCACAGTTGTTATCAAGAGACCTCAGCAGCGACTTCACTTCCTGAGGGTCCTCAGGAGGAACAACCTGGACACTAACCTGCTTCTGACCTTCTACCGCTCATCCATCGAGAGCCTACTGACATACTGCATCACAGTATGGTACGGCAGCTGCACTGAGGCAGACAGGATGAGGCTTCAGAGGGTAGTCGAAGCGGGACAAAGAATCATCAGCTGCCCCCTCCTCACCCTGACGGACATCTACATCTCCTGATGCATCCGCAGAGCGTGAAACATCATCAATGACAGCTTGCAACCTGGCTTTGAACTGTTTGACCTGCGGCCCTCTGGCAGGCGCTACAGGTGCATCAAGGCCAGGACAAACAGACTCAAAAACAGCTTCTTTGCCAAGCAGTCACCACCCTGAACTCAACTGGACTTTAACTGTGCAATACCCTTGCCTCTGTGCATTACAATGTCATTAGAACAATATCTGTGAAATATTTTATATTTATATTATATTTATTTACAAGTGCAATCTCACCACCACTGTCTAATTATCTAGATAGTGTTATTTTTCTGTATACATTTCATAATCTATTCATTGTGTATTTTCTGCTGATCTTTCACATTGTTTATTTTCTGTATTTAATTTTTACACATTTTTTGCACGGCACTGAAAGGAGTGGTCCTCCAATCTCGTTGTACAATGTGTATAATGCCAATAAAAGGCATTTTATTCCATTCTATTCTGATTGTGCTGTATATATTTTTTTTGTAGGACATGAGAGGCTCTTTAAATCTTGATGCAGACATATCAAACAATATTGACGGACATGAATTTTGGGTTTGCTTTGTAGTTCTAGACTTTCAATCGCAAACAGTTGGTCATGGTTTGGATGTAAAGCAGTGATAGGGATTAGAGTACAAATGCAAAAAAGTAACATGAACATTTGTGCAATAAAATGCCCAAAAATTTGTTTTTGGACAGGGCCTCGACTCATAGTTAGCCAGCTTATCTGTTCCCTCCCTCATGCACAAGCATACAAACAGACAACACGGCACCCTTAATGCATATTCTTCTGAACAGTTTTCATTAAACCTTGCTTGATATTGTGTCAGTTGGGTATAAACGTAGATCAGGGTAATATACCATCTTATGGACTCCGTCTGTGTAAGACAAGAAAAACAACTATGTCCAACTATAGACAGAACCTGAATTATTGAGACATCATTGAACTGTATTAAACTAAGTCTGACGTTCAGTAAATGTGACCTTTTCCTGTCTTTGGCTGGTCCTAGTGTGAGCATGCGTCCCCTGCCATGTTTTAAAATGAATATATTTTGAAAATGTAAGAATGAACAAATAAACAATTCTTAACACAACACAGTTTTACCCTTAAGCCCTAAAAGCTTTCAAAAGTCAAGTAAATTTTAGTCTTGTAATAACCTACAACGAGTCTAAAAAGAAATCTGATAGGATTTAAGTCGGTTACCTGTAGAGGGCTGGGGAAAAGATGTATGTGACTGGGCATGATTAAACTAGGATTAAGTAGTGTGGTTCGGTGACCTCTGCTCCATAGCGTTTGTGTGCAATGGCTTGGGTAATGTTGAGCATGGCCGTTCCCTTATTGGTGGAGCATCCTATGTGATGGGGAGGAATGGAACAGGTAGCGTTTGGAGTAGTGGCTGTTTGTGGGGCTCAGGCTGTGTGATCTTGTACTTACGCAGAACTCTGTTGCGGAGATCTGCCTCGGTTGGTGGGAGATTCTTAGTAATCTTTTAGGGTACATATGTTTGCCGTATGCGTGCTTGTTGCATGTTAACAGTTTTATAAAAACTGTTATAAAACTTGCCCCTCGAGAAACTGTATTCCTGCCGTAAGTGATCCTAGCTAATTCTTTTCAACAGCCAATTAGCCACATATTTCTTGTCTCATTTTCTCATCCTATTGGCCGATAAACTATTGTGTGAATACCCACTAAAGCTAGATTTGTTATGCAGCTGTTAGTCGTGCCTATTTTCAAAATGACACAGAATTACTCTAAAAAGAAGCTACATTCACACTAGGTTTATCATTTCAAATCCTCTAGAAGTGCTCTGCTGACTTGTTCTTAGTTTTTGCTTGGGATGTAATAGATGGACCAATATTAAGTTAAGAATTGCATTGAGGCAGACTCCTACCAATGCAATGGTATGACTCAATGTTGAGCATCCTAAATAACGTAAAACATGTAAGGTTTGGGGTGATTTATTGTGACGGAAAGAGATGATGAGTTGTCTTGAAAGTGCATGATCATATTTGTTTAATTTGTTTGTACAATAGTGGTTTGATTCCAAACACTAACCAAAATTCCAAAAAATTCAAAGCTGGATTTTTACACATTTGGGAATTTCAAATCTTTAATCAAAGTCAGTTATTCTCAAAACACAAGAGAGCTACCAGCAGCATTTAATACACTTTAAACAGTTAAGTCAACTAACTGTCAAATCTGTTTGACAGAACTGACACAACTGATGTGTTACCAGTAGTGTGTTCTTTGCTTTTAGTCTGTGGGCTTCAAAAATAGGGAACAACAGTTACAGGATGGTGCAAATCCATCAAAATATTTAAAGGATCCAGATACAACCTCAGGCTCCCACACACCTCGGTCAATATCTGAGAGCTCCATAGGCCAGACTCTGCACTCATACTCTAGTTCTAAATGATACAGTGAACAAGTAAAAAACACACAAGACTTTGTAAGGTTATGGCTGAAACTACTAAAAGACTACAGTCATGTAGTGCAGGAACGCTAAGCTGGGTAAACGGTGAGCGTTTTTCTGACAGCACATATCTGAGTCCTGACAGGTGAAGGGATTGAAACACAAATAATTCAGCACTCCATTATTTACCATGATGGAGAGAGAAAAATAAATGAAGTCTGCCTATATAAGTATGTGCTCATTTCAAGAGCAACAAAAAGCATGTACAGCAACAGAACCATGTTGAATTCTTGTGCTTCTTTCTTACAGAAACAAGAATGTCTGATGTTACCGTTCAAAAACATTCAAACACATTAAGATATACAGGTGATTATACAGGTGGATAAGCTTAATGGCCAGCAGATGCAGAGTAGCAGATTCCTCCGAAAGGAAAATAAAGGAAGGCAAAAAAACAGTTGCAGAAAAACTCAAATTTCAAAAAAGCAGCTTGTCGGCCCTGAAATATCAGTTTATGACAGAAACCACTGGTAAGAGGTATCATGAAGAAACATAATATAAGGAAGGAAGGAAGTAAAAAAGAAAGGAAGAGACAGAAAGAATGAAATGGAGGAGGGTGGCCAAGTGAGTTATATTTTTGTCTGCGTTGTTGACCATTTGCCAGAGCCTCATTGCAAACTTTAGCCAAAGAGTTACCAATGTCTCCTTGAAACAAAGAGTGCCAGCACTAAGCTGAATACTAATAGGAGCCTGAGGCATTCCAAATAACTTTGAAAAGGGTAGTGCAACTCTGTCCAAAAAGGAAAGCATAAAGGGAGGTGTGGAAACGCAGAAAAATTATGGTAGAGGAGTGCAGGAAGGAAAATCTTTTGGCTTTGAGACACTTAATATATATGCACATCAAATCTTTATTTACCTTACAAATTTCTGAGATCGCTTTTTAGGATTATTAAAAAGATTTCAAGCCCTATATTTTATGACAAGATGCTTGATGTAAAAAAACCTTCCCACTGGAGTTGATGCTTGTTTGTGAAAATGATCAAAAATCCAAGGAAACATTCTTACTGCTTTTTTGAGGCAGCTTCTCTGGATCAGTCCTCACCTGCCTGCTCTCTAGAACGAATCTAAGAAATTAGATGGATGGACCGTGAAACTTGAGGAATAGTCAATGAAGGACCAAGCTGACATCTCTCTTTTGTTTGGAGACCATAAGTTTCTTGTCAAGATAAACAAACAAACTGGTTCAGACAGTCTCTTTGGTTCACTAGAGACTGGTAGACAGCAGTAGTGTTACTGAGACCGAAAATCATTACCAAATAATCTAAACGTCTCAGGGGAGTCTTCAAAGCTGGAGCACACCTGAGAGCTCTCCGACCGACAGAAATAGTCAGACTCCTGTCATCTACAGATAGATTCAGATGGCTCAGAGATGTACAAGAAGAATAGAATAATAATGTGGGTTTGTGAATATGTTATTGTCATTAATATCATTGTTGAAGGTTATATTAAGGTAGATTTTGTAATGATGTCAAGACATCTACAAGAAGGTATAGGGCAGACTGTTTTTTGAGGAAACCTTGGATCTTCAGTGATTGCAGCAAGATGCTGCAAATCATTAAGTCAGGAGTGAAGAATATTTTCTCTTCAGCTGTTGAGGCAGAAGCATCACAGCCAGGGACATAGAAATGCTCAACAACCTGATAAAATTCTTAAGTGGTTCCCAAGTTCTGCTATTGGAAACTACTTGAGATGGTTGTGTTAAGAAGGATTCTTCATGAAATCAGGAAAAATATGTTAAGACGATCCTTCTAATGAAAATGCTTTACAAAAACAGTTTCTTCATCCAGAGGCTTCATCTAAATCGCCATAACATAGTCTGCTAGTTTGTGGCTGCTTTGATTCTCCAACACCTAGATTACTTGTCATAGTTGTTGTAATCATAAATTCTGTCCTTTATCAGAATATCCTGTCAAAGAATGGTGTTTCATCAAAAGAGAACTTTAAGCCCAATCACACTTCGATTCTGCAACAGATCACTGACCCAAAGCAAAATAAAAAGGCGACCCCTAATCACTCCAATCCCTGTGCTCAAAGGAAATAAATACAAAAAACAAGATTAGTTAGCCTAGGCAAGTCTGGATTTACATTTGTTCAAAAGAAAAAAGAAAAAATGCTTTTGGCATTTACTCAGGTTATCTTTATTCAACTTTCAAATTTACTTAATAATCTGAAACATTTAACAGGGATAAATAAATGCAAACACTCTTTTTACAGGACCGTATATGTTGTGGGACAAAGAAAAATATCTACTGGATTGAATATAAAACATATAAAGTAAGTTACAAAGCTTTTGGACATATGTGTCATCCTGCCAGGCATCTAGTTCATGCCTCGAACTTTGTGCATGTTTTGGTGGCACATAGCTGTGAGAGAAGCTCTCCTCAGTGATAAGATAGACGAACTTGTAGCCAATAAAACAAAAAAAAGATGCCAGTCATCCAGCCTTGATAAAACCGCATAAGACTAAAGGAAATGGAAAGATTTGATTTATTAAAGCTGAAATTTTATTTTTATTTGCAGGTTTTGTCATGCCCCATGTTCATATTTTCTATTTGTACAATTTTGACAGGATATATTTCATCGACAGCAAACCCTTTTGCTATATTTTTGTAAGTTTATTATTCATATTATAACTATTTTCTATATATAATATGAAATAAGAATAAAGATATTTGAATGTTTGTTCTTTCAAGGTTTGCTTTTATTCCTCATTTATATAATTTAGGTTGGATATATTTTTGATGGAGAGCATAATATTATCAGTATTTAAGGTTTAAGTTGATTTATTCCAGGTTAAAAGTCCTGCTTGTTTTTGTTCATATTAATGTTTAAAAAAAGAGTTTTAGTGTGTTCAATAAATGTTTATCCTGTTTGGGCCTCAAACTCAAGTTTGTTTTGGATTTTGTTCCCCTGTGCAACTTAGTTTGACACCCCTGCTTTCAAATGTTTAGATTTAGCTAGAAAGCTATAGTTAAAAAGTATTTCAGAATTTGAAAATGTGTTATATCTAAAATATTTGTCAAACCTTTGAAAATTTGCAAAAGTGAATTAGATTTATGCTGTCATGTCAGCACTCTCTGGATCAAAAAAGTTTTTGAAACAAGAAGCAGTGATAAACATGGAAACGATTAAAACTAAATGCTTCTGGTCATCACAGATACCAGGGTTTGTTCCCCACACAAAAGTGACAGGTCACTGACACGAAAGTCAATCAAATTTCCCCTGCACCGTTCCCAGAGAAAAGGAGCATACAGACGAGTAAACAGAGACTCATATGAGGAGCGTGGTGGTGGGTGTGACATATGAGCTAAAACCACAGGGGTTCTCTGCTTGATACGAAAACATGCCAATGTAATGTCATATCTCTGTCTTCTCCTAAAACACACACACACACACACATACACACACACACACACACACACACACACACACACACACACACACACACACACACACACACACACACACGTGTGTGTTTGTTGGCTCGTTCTAGGCTTGTAGGGAGGAAAAACAAAGCTGCGTTGTTGAGAAACATCCATGGGGAATCTCTCTATCAGTCTCTATAGCAATTTGAGGATACAGGTAGAAACTGGAAAAAGAAAAAACATGCATTCTTGTACACAGATCCCACACATGACTGACGGACTGAATGACTGACTTACTGCTGTTCTGAGAGGCCTCCCAGTCTGGAATCCCCAGGTTGCAGACGGTTATAATTATCACTCTGCCTCCTCACACACTGATGCACATGCAAGCACATACTCAGTAGCAGTTTTGAATGGCATCCACTTAAAATAAAGTTCTGTGCACCAGTGTGGAGTAAATGAGAAATTATGTAAGGAAGGCTTGTCCTTGGTTGTACAAAAAGATGTACAAAAGGATGTTGACTTCCGGTTTTAACCTTCTGTCATCACATTTCGGGGTCATACATGATTCATAAATAATATTTCAGTGCTATATGGGGCTATGATTTTAATTTACTTTGTCTGTCAAACTGTAAAAGGTTAATGTCAGTTGTGATTATTAAAATAGTTGCATTTTAAAAGGTTGATTAGCCCTCGAAAGTCAGGCCTCCAAAACTATTTTTACCTTACTCTATTAAGTGTAACCAGCAACTCTCTCCGGTTTATAATTTATAACTGTTAGCTTGCTTTAGCATAATCAAAAGTTATGAGTGTCAGGTTGAGATCAATGACTCGAGCAGAGGTGGAATTGAGAGTATAAATAATTTATTTTGGGGAACAATAATGAACATAAACAGGAGCTAGGGCAGTGCGGAAACGGAACAACGCGGAACTGGAACGTAAACAAACAGAGAACGGAAGCGGGACTACAAATATAAACAAAACAGAGAACTGAAGCGAGACGCAGGGACTACAATTGTGAATAAATAAAACAATCGAAATAACAAACTAGCATAAGAAGACAGGAAGGGGAAATAAACTATCAGACGAAATAACAACGATAATAATAACAATCACAAGGGAGTAGATAAACTGAGACAGGAAACTGGGGAGAAAAGATGGGGGAGGAAGAACGGGAAACCGGAGACTACAAGAAAACAAAAAACAAAGTAAATACCAGGACGGGACCAAGGGAGAATAATAATGGATAAGAGCCAGGACAGAGAATACAGCAAGCAAGAGGCAAAAGGCTTACTGGGAGACGTGGAGGAACAAGCTAGAGATGACGCAGAGAGATGAGGAGGGAAATCAGACGATCCAGCGGTGAGTGAGTGGATGAATGCAGCTTAAGTAAGAGGAACCGGGGTTGGCTTGGTGGAGAAGATGATTAGATTATTTGGAAAAGATGTGAATGATGAGAACAGAGAAAACACAGATGAGGGAACACACACATGCACACATACACACACAGGGAGAAAGAGAGAGGGAGAAAACAAAGACTCAACCAAACTAGAAAATAACCTAAACAAAACAATAACTAAATATAAATAATGATAACTAAGTAAAACAAAGAAACTACAACAAATTAAACAGCAAACTAACAGGGGACAAAAAACACATATTATGACAATGAGAAGCTTTTACAATAGCCTCGGTTTATTATTGTTGCTTGAAAGTTTACAAAGCAATGAAGAAAGCCTCAACAAAACAACAACATCTAATACACAACTGCAAAAAGCCAGAAAGCAAACAAAGTAAGCCGAAGGAAAAAAAAAGTTACAATGTAAGTTATGCTAAAATGCTGTTTAGCATAATTTCTGTTAAGGCTTTTGCTGTGGCTTTTGTTGTTGCTTTGTATGTTACTGGGCCTTCTCTGCCATTATAGTTTCTGCTATAAATTACTGGTGGCCTCAAAACATCCAGAAAAATGTGTTTAATGTTTTTAAACAATTATGGTAGATTTTGTAATGATGTCAAGACATCTAAATTGAATGATCTGATTTTCCATATGTATGGCTGCCAAACTCTTCACAGTTTATGACTTTAGTTTTTTTTCTTTCTTGTTGAAAAAAATTGACCCCTTTTGTACTTTATTAGATGCTTCTTTTTTTAAGTATGTGAGGAAAAACCAAAGTTACACTATTTTCTTCACTGGCAAGACTGTAAAAACATTTGAAAGTAAAAGTTGAAATGTTAGCTCTTGACATTTTATTTTAGAAAATAAAAATAATAAAATTGATGCCTAAGCGAGCAACTATTAGCACCACGGCAACAAGCTATCCAACCACACACGCAGAACAAGAATGAGCAAGGAGAACCCTCGCTGTGAGAGCTCACATTGTGCTCTCAACTCGTATAGTATGCTGCACAAACAAACAGAAATTTATGTAAATGCATGGGTGAAGTAATTCACTATGAGAAGTCACTTCATTTATACACAACAGCTTGTTTAATGACTAGATTAGCCTCCAGAGAGGCATTACTTATAGTGCTTAAAAAATGAAATAAGGACAGAGGCATACTAAAGTCATTATCGTTGTACGTGCTAACTGCATGCTAATAGTAGTACTTACATACTAATGTGGACAGGCTCTATAGTAAACAAGACTACACATTTCACACCAACTCAGACTACCTTGCCTATGAAAGTATGCAGATGTAAAGCTAATTAAACACAAAAGGTTTCTAGAGATTCAACATGACTGCCAAAGGAATCTACAAGGTTACTTTTATTCAGTTACTTTTAGTTGCTATGGTTAAGCTATCAAATAGTTCACTCAATCTAAATGTTTAAAGGACATGTAAATATTTCCCAGTTCTGCAGAGGTGTGGTTTAAGTTAGGAGCAAGTATCATAGCTCAATCAGAAAATAGACGATTAATGATTAGAATGGATGATAAATTATTAATTGTTTCAATAACTATTGTGAGTGAACTGTGAAACTTGTGGGCTGTTTTATATGGAACATCTGTTGATTTGACTCCTTTTGCTCCAACTCTCAGGCGCATCTTGACTATGATGTAGCTTTGGGGCTATACATGAAGATTTACTTTCAGAGAACTATAATTCTAAATACAAAATGGCTAAACATGGATAGACTAAAAAAACTATTGTTCAACAAAGTTGTTGATCATTTAGTAAACAGTTTTGTTTGGATCCAAAACTTTGGCAATGCACAACACAATATGTGTGCCTTCTAATAACTAGGTGAAGGTTAACATAATTGAAATAGTTTGCAAAAAATTATCAAAATTGTATCATTTTCCATTTCTTATCCTGTGAACTGCATTGTGTTTGTCTACCACAAAACACACAAATTATTTAACACTCATGTTTGCAATTGTTATCTAAGTAATTGTTAAGGATTATTAATAGTTGTGCAAGGCACGGTACACTGTGTGTGCGTGCACACTCACCCATCCCTCTGTCTCTTACAGTGGACAAATGCCTATATGACTGGCATTTCTGTTTTTCAGATGAAAACACTGGACCCCCCAGAACTTTCAGAATAGAAGTACCGACTTCAGAAGCTGATGGATGAAGCTTATTCACATCAAGTCTTCAACACCTTCGGTTCTCCCTCCACGACAACACACACGCACACGCACACAAACACACACACACACACACACACACACACACACACACACACACACACACACACACACACACACACACACACACAC
>JAVLVB010000286.1:191603-205940 GCA_032876305.1 Orestias chungarensis
TACCACGAGAAGCTAAGCTAACTAAGCTAGCGAGTGCTCACTACACAAAAAAGGTCAGTTTAGAACAATTACGGTTTCTATAAACTTCAGTGGAGCAACAGAAATGTGTGATTAACGTGAAGGTGAGTTTAGAAACGTCTCAGGACAGAGAATAAGGAGTAATAAGAGAGCGCGCGGAGCTAGCAGACGCTAACAGACATATATTTAAACATTTGCTCATAAAGTAATTGTCCAAGAATTAAAATAAAGGTGATGGCTTTGGTCAACTGACTTATAAATCCAGCAGTTCTACAAATGTAATAGAAAATATTAGTAAAACTGCATCATACAGATCAAGGAATATAAGAAATAGGTCAGGGATAAAGTTTCAATGAAGTTTAAAGCATGGTTAGGTTGTAAAACACACCATAATCCCAGCCTTTAGACATATCATGTAGTATTGTTCAACTTGTGATCTGAAAACAAAAAAGTAAGATAGAGCTGCAAGATTATGTATTTAGCAGGCACTTATATCAAAGCAACTTATAAAGTAGGCAGTAGTACTGAGGGCCTTGCCTAAGAAACACTACTGAATGCTGTATTTGTAGCCCAGGCCTGGATTTGAACCCAGGCACACAGTGTGAAAGCCAGGTCACTTTCCAATTGAGCTAACCAGCACCAAGTCAACGAAGCCAGTTGTCATTTGTTGAAATGCTGATAAAAACTTCTGCATATTGGTTGGGCAAAGAAATGTTTTTATATTTTTATTTTTCTGTTGCTCAGAGGAAATATTTACCCTCCAGTAACCTTGTGTTGGGTCATGGGACTGGAGTTTCTGCCAAGCTGATCCAACTTACAACCTTACTTTGTAACTTTTTTAGTTGAAAAGTGCTTACCTCTTGGATGTAATTAACATAAATTATTTTATGAAGTACAGTTTTCTTTAATTAGTTTACTTGTTAACTAAAGAAACTTATGAAAGGATACTGTACTTAATAAAATACTTTCTGTTAATAACATCCAAGAGGTAAGCACCACACAAAGAGTATATATTTAATAACAGTAATAATTGTGTAGATTGGCATTTTAAATTTTTTTTTATTCTTGTTATATACATATATATATAAAAAAAAAAATATATATATATATATATATATATATATATATATATATATATATATATATATATATATTTCCAAAGGAGGAACAAGAAAGCTGAAATACAAATTAAATAAAAAATTAAGCACAATTTTACAGCTATAAATGAGAATTTAGATGGTGAAGAGTAGAATACCACATATAGGAAAATTGTTTCAGGAAGACAAACCTCTAATAAGAAAAGACACTTGGGCAGCCTTACTGATGGGAAACACGTTGAAAGGAAAGAATATGGAATATTTTAAAGATTGTGTTATAATGTGATTCCTGAAATAAAACTGACATTCCTAGAGAAGCAAACCCTTTGAATCCCGTTTTTGTAGTCTCCAGTGTAACCAGTTTAAAATTTTTAAGTCCAAGGAACTACTACTGTATACCACTTTGATTACTCATAACATTGATGGGATGTTTGATTGCAATATTGCAAGTCATATATATATATAATCTTGTTTGAAGATTAAAGTACTTTGTACCGTGATGTTATTTTAATGAAAAAGCAACTACTTTCTGTTGTGTCATAATAATCTTTACCAATCAAAATCAATAGTTTATATTCAGCAATTATACAACATCACAAGCCTCTCTAAGCAGACCATAAGATTGTGCCCCTAATTTATTTCAGTTAATATAATTTGTGTTAAAAATAATATTGCTCAAGTGTTAAACAACAATGAAACTATATGTTTCCTGTTTGTTCACCTTGTGTTGGGTCATCGCAGAACTTAGTAAGAGATACAAAAACTGTAAAAATTTGAAAACCTTAGCAAACTGTTTGTGCTTAAAAATATTAATACTTTAAGAGATTATAAAATTCCTTGCTTGAGAATTAGCAAATAGATGTTTTTAAAAGTGATGAGTATGTCTAGCCTTTTGACACAGCGTCTTTTTTTTAGTTTGTACAAAAAATGCAACATTCAGATCTTAAAAATGATCTCCGCAGCTTCCAATACATTTCATTATCAATGGCATTCTAGCAACTTCAATCTGGACAGTTTACTATCCACTGACAACCTCTAACTATAGGAAATTTTTATTTCTCCAACGTTAAACCTTTAAAAATCACGTCATTCAGCCATCTCTATTCATTATTGGCTCCCTTTTTTTTTAATTCAACAGGCGGCGTGTATTTGCTGCTGACCATATTAA
This sequence comes from Orestias chungarensis, assembly GCA_032876305.1. Lineage (NCBI taxonomy): Eukaryota > Metazoa > Chordata > Actinopteri > Cyprinodontiformes > Cyprinodontidae > Orestias > Orestias chungarensis. Next base: position 193,887 of record JAVLVB010000286.1, read on the forward strand.
AGGATGGCTCTTTGACCAATCACCTTTAAACTGCTATCCCATAAAGCAATAGCAGTTTTGAGGATCTGCAGCTGTTGACGGCTTTAGTTCAACGGCAGACATCATGCCAGACACCACTCATGTCTGGCCTGAATGAAACAAAGACGAGAAAAGAAAGAAGAAAAAAAGTTCAAAAGGCTTCAAAGACTGCCACCAGGTTTAGAAAGATGGCTAAACAAAACCAGGGAGGATGAAAGATGGGACACTGAAAAAGAAATGACAGGGTAGGATTCAGATAAAGAAGGATAGGGTAACAGAAAGTCTTTGTAAAGGGGTTCAACCAAGTCCAGTCTCATGTCTTTTTAAATCTAAGTCAAGTTGGAAGTCTGCTTTTGCAGCTTATCATTGCAAAGTTTAAAACATTTCTTTTCACACCAATACGTTTCTCTTCTTGGAGACAGCCATGCAGGTTTTCCTTCATTAATCAAAACTATAATTTTTGACTTTGTCAATCTATCTTTTTTGTTGGCTGACAACTGATTGGGTAGTGGTTTATATTTCATATGTAGGGTTTAGAAGAAAAAGCTGTAACTTGAAAAATGTTGCGTAAAACCATTTCTACTAAAGGTATCAGTATGAGTTTATTTCACCACGTAACTATTCTTCCGCTGCAAACTTTGTTGTAAACTCTATAGGTTATTGTCTCTCCATACACGAAAAAAATGTCTAATAAACCACCTTTGAATCAGGCAACATAAAAATGTATGTAGTACTAATATAATCAAAGAAATAAGACTGAAGGACTGAATCAACCATGCAATACTTTGGTCATCAGTGGCACCTTCAAACTGGCGAGCGTGTCGTGAAGTTGTCCCTGTTTTATATAGAATATAATCTGATTATTAGTTGATATATATTAGATTGCATTTTATTTTATATATAATAAATAAAAATTTATTTTGGTTTTCATACCTCCGGAAAACTTGGTAGTGTGTTTTTAATTCTTTTTATTTGTGTTATGAATCTGCCTCTGGCTTATTGTTAAATATTTTCAGCAAAAAAAAAATGTTTTAGAGAATCTCTAAAAATACCTGCAACTATTCTGGGTCACTTAATTTATATTCAATATTTAAACTATAATTTTTCTAATCTTGAATCACCAGTTTCTTTTACTTTTTTTTATGATAAACCAAATAAATACCGGTTCAGTTCCAGACATTTAGTTTTCCTTTGGATTCTTGCATGGTGTAATATGCAATGGCAGAGCATTTTTGAAATGGATAAAAATGAATGATGGGATATAATATATTCAGCCTCCCTTAAATTTATGAAGGACTTAATGAAAGTCTGGATGGAGCCAATGAACTGAAAACATTCTTCAATAGATTTCTTCCATCCTGCCCAACGCCAAACAGACATTCCATCCTCTTCTGACACAACAACTTTCCTGTCACATGTCAAATTTTTTTCATCTTTCATCTGCTACTCATCCACTATTGTCTTCAACCAACTAAGGAGATGTTTGCATTTAGTTCATGTCAGAACTTTCCTGTTTGTTCCTGGATGTCAGATGACGAGGCACCTTGAGAGACTGGACTGGAACAAGGCAGGAGGTAAAAGACGATGTAGTTCTCGGTTTCACCACCTTGATTTCAGAAAACCTAGGTGAAAAAACGATCTAATCTAGCATGTTTTCCGTTGATTATGCTAGAGACATTAACATCCAATCATTCACAGAAATTTTTCCAGATGTCTGATTTATTTATTTTTTCACACTGAATCAACTACTTTAAACTCAGATGAGCCAGCATAGTGGCAAGTGAAAATGAGAATAAAAATGAAAAACCTCAGAGTAATTTGTCCTAAAACCAAATGAAAACTCAGGGAACTCTTGATTAAAACAAAAAAATTGGTTTAAGGGAAGTTATAGGTGAAAAACATGAATTCTGGCCATGTTTAAAATGCGAACTCAAGCAGTTTAATCTATCACAATTACTAATATTCTTATTCAAGTAGGGTAATTTAAATCTGATCACTGGAGCACACACAGAAACCTTTCTGAAACTTGTCTGTGGTCTGAGCGCCACCATCATTAAACCGCAGCACTGATCAACTTATCATCCATCCCCCTGACACCAATGTCGAAATCCCAATGTCTCTTTTCACTAAGCAGCAACATCCTGTGGCTAGATTCACTTGCTGTCTAATTGACCAACGAGTCACAGCTGCACAAAGCGACATGGTGACTCATGCTTAGAAACTCAGAAGACTGGCCTGCTTGCAGGCAAAACTAGGTGAAAAATAAAATAAAAATGGTGGAATTGGAAAGGAAAATAATTTAAAATGAAAGTAGATTAAATAAGGAAGGGCAAGAAGGAAAAGGTTAAAGATTACCATTAGAATAGAATAACTTATAGAAAGTAGTAAAAAGGACTAAATAAAAAAAAATTCCTGAGCAACTTTTAAGGGGCAGGAAAAGCAGTTTTTTCTGTCTTTGCTGTTGAAAAATTTGGTGAGGCATTGAGCTAATGATGGTTGTACCTGAAAACATTTTAAAGACATCAATTTCGGCAACAAACTCATTTATTCTTATATATAGATGCTCAAATGACGTCAAATACTCGTAGGGCATTTGGCAGAATTTAACTGTAAATACATGAAAATCAACAAGTTTCTTCGTTGACAGATTTTTGTACTGCTTATTCCTCCTGTGTTCCCTAGGTTGTCCATGTGGGGATGCCAGACTTCTACGCTGTAGCCCTCCTGGCACCTGTGCTGGTGTGCAGGTGCCTTCCATCAAGCAATCATCAAAGCAGCTGAAAAGGAGTGGAGAGCCAGACACTCATTGCCCTAACATCTCAATATTTAAAATAAAGAAACACGAAACTGGAAATTGTATTTATTGTGGAGTAGCAGAAGCAATAGAACCTGTAAGTTTTATATGTAAAAAATATGAGCAGCAGAGAAAATACATGATTGAGGAGTTTAGAAGAAACTAAAAACATTTAACATAATACACTTGTTACAAAAAGATACAGGAAGCAAAAGTTAACGGATAGGATATGATTATGGATTTTGTTTCATTATTATTTTTGTTGTTTATTTATTTATGAAAGTACAGGGAAGGAGCAGCAAACAAATAAAATGTAGGAAAATAGTCAAACAAGATAGACAGCAATAACCAAAGGCATTTTGACCCACACTCCATTCCAGTAGGTGGCGGTAATGCACACCGAAAGTTGCTTGCCAACTGCCAACAAAATCTATGTAGAAGAAGAAGAAAAACACTCATTGCCTGAGTGTTAGTTAATCACCGGTAATTGTGTTTCTCAGTGTCAGTTCTCATGCTACTTTCATTACCTCTAGTGTTTTCTATAGTGTTTCTTCCCGAGTTACCTATTACTTTGTGTGCTCAACCCAGGTTGAACTTCAAGATCCCTCCTTGAAAACCTCCTGGATTTAAGTCTGTTCCCTGGTCTCTACTCAAGTGCTCTGCTTGATTTTCTTGCTCAAGCACCTCCTGGATAACATCTTCTCCCGCCTCTGGTGCTTCACATCTCTGTTCAAAGTAAGACCCACTTTGATTATCATTACTCACCTCCAGCACATACTCGCCAGCTCTGTCTCCCCTTCCAGTGCTCCCGGTTCCCTGTGCCGGTACCGCTGCTCCAGTCCTTGTGATTCCTGTTCACCACTCACCACAATAAACAATATAAATCTAATTTCTGATCTCATCCTGTGTATGTGGGTGAAAAGGCTTAAAAATAACATGACAGAACACTCAGGTCAAGCTGACCCACAGGAAGCTCTCAGGAGGGTAATTGCAGATCAATCCTCCACAATTCAAACTCACCAAACTGTTCTTCGTTCCCTCACAGATCCACAGGCCCGAACCAACTCCACTCTGGATCAGATCAAGAATCAGTTAATTTGTATAGTGCCAATTTACAGCAGATGTCGTCTCAAGTCACTTTACAAGAAAATCATAGATACATCATTACAAATCAGTTTGAAAAAGTTTCCAATTTAAGGAAGGCCAGCAGATTGGATCGAGTCATTGACTTGCAGCATTCACTCCTGTTGAATCAGCAGACTGAAACAATGGCTTGTGTTGTAATTGACTTAACAGCAACGACAGAGATCCAACAAATTAGACTCCTGGTCTGTTGACTATCTTTCCTCCTGTTTGCAGGCTCCCATTCCTCAGGCCCGCCCCCCGAGGAAGTCTCCATCGATTGTCAGGACCTCAGTAACCATTCCAGAAGACTATCTAGACATAAAACGGGTACTCAGTAAAGATAAAGCTTGTTCATTACCACCTCATCATACATACAATTGTGCAATAGATCTTCTTCACAGAGGCCCTCTGCCTTCAGGCCATCTATACAACATCTCCCAGAAAGAACAAGAATCGATGGAGACTTTCTTCAATGAGTCTCTCATTGCCAGCATCATCAGGTCCTCATCACCATTAGGGCGGGCTTCTTCTTTGTCTCAAAGAAGGATGGTTTGCTCTGACCCTGTATAAACTACATAAGACTTAATAACATCACTATCAAAAACAGGTACCCTCTTCCTCTTCTCTCCGCCACTTTTGAACTTCTAAACAGAGCTACCATCTTTTCCAAATAAGACCTCCATAATGTATATCATCTCCTCAGAACCCGCCAGGGAGAGGAGTGGAAAACTGCTTTCAAAGTACCTAGTCATGCCCTTTGCTCTCTGTAATGCCCCCCTCAGTATTCCAAGCCCTAATTAATGACATCCTCCGTAATTACCTAAATATTTTAGTGTATTTGTCTACCTCGATGATATTCTAATATATCAGAGCACAAAAAACATGTATACCAAGTCCTTCAACATCTCCTCCATAATCGTCTTTATGTCAAGGCCGAGAAAGGCAAGTTCCACAAAACGTCAAATTTCTCGGCTACATCTTTGAGGGCGGGCAGATAAGAGGAGACCCCATCAAAACCCAAGCTGTTAAAGACTGGTCAGTCCCAGAGTCCAGGAAACAATTACCTTTCCTGGGCTTCGCTAAGTTCTACTGTAATTTCATGAAGAACTACAGTCAAACAGCAAGATACCTTTTGTTTGGACACATGAGGTCGACACAGCCTTTAAGAAACTCTAGGAACTCTTCTCACAAGCTCCAGTACTAGTACAGCCCAACCCCCAGAAGCAGTTCATCCTGTTGGAGCTGTACTTCCCAGTGATCCTCAGACGATGAAACACTACACCCCTGTGAATTCTTTTCTCGCCGACCGTCCCCAGCCGAACGCAATTGCGACGTGGGGGGACCGGGAGCACCTCACTATAAAATTAGCTCTGGAGGAGTGGCTTCACTGGATTGGACCAACCATAAGAACCTCACCTATATCCAATCCGCCAAACGTCTTAACCCACGTCAGTCTTGCTGGTCCTTTTTCTTTTCAAGATTTAACCTGTCGATTTCTTACAGACCCGAATCAAACAACATTAAACCTAAAACTTTCTCAAGACAGTTCTTCCCCCAATGATGAAGAACCCCACGAACCATCACCCATCATTCCACCGAACTGTGTGGTTGCCTCGGTAACCTGGGAGATTGAAGACATTGTTAACAACGCTCTCAAAGACGGTCCCGCTCCACAGAAGACCACCTACATTCGGTCGTCCGTCTCTCTAAGATCATCCATTAGTTCCACACAGTTAAATTATCCTGCCATCGTGGTTCTACTGGGACCATCACTCATATCTAAAGAAGATTCTGGTGGCCCAGCATCCAAAAGGACGTTTCAGAGTATGTCAAAGCCTGTCCCATCTGTGCATCCAATAAACCAAACAATAGACCTCCAGCTGGATTGCTACAACCACTCGAGATACCTAAACATCTCCGATCCCACATTGCTCTAGACTTTGTCACCAGAGTACCAATTTCAGAAGGTATGACCACCATTTTCACAGTAGTTGACCGTTTCTCCAAAAGCCTGCCATCTGATCTCTCTTAGGAAGCTTCCTGCTGCTACGCAAAAAGCCCGACTCCTCATCAAGAACGTATTCCTTCTCTATGGCATACCCACCAAAATTCTGTCTGACCGACGGCCTCGGTACAACTCACAGGTCTGGGAACAATTTTGCAATGCCATTGGAGCCAAAGTCAGGCTCACGTCCGGATATCATCCACAATCAAATGGTCAGACAGAACGTCTTAACTAAGAGCTGGAAGCCACTCTCCATTGCCTCACGTCGTCCAACTTGTCCGACTGGAACCAGCACCTTCCCTGGGTTGAGTATGCACAAAATGCACACATTTCCACCGCAACTGATCTCTCTCATTTTGACAAATCACTAGGTTACCAGCAACCACTGTTCGCCACCGATGAGTGGGATATCTCAATGACCTCGGACCATAAGGACATAAAGAGGATGTGCAAGATTTGGTCTGATGTCAACACCGCACTCCATTGCACTGTTGTGCAGAACAAGAGATTTTCAAATGAGAAGCGTGTTCTTGCGTCCATCTACAAACCTGGTCAAGATGTTCGGCTCTCGTTCCGAGATATCCCTCTGAAAGCTGTGTCAAGAAAATTGTCACCTAGATTCATCTGTCCCTTCCCCATCGACTCCATCTTTAGACCTACCACAGTTTGTCCATCTCATCCTCAATCCCTCAAGATCCATCCTACATTCCACATCTCGCAAATCAAGCCTGTCAGTCTCCCTCAGCCTGCAGACCTCTCCCTGGCGGTTCACATCTCTGTTCCAACTAAGACCCACTTTGATTATCATTACTCACCTCCAGCACATATTCCCCAGCTCTGTCCCCTCTTCCAGTGGTCCCAGTTCCCCTTGCTGTTCCTGCTGCTCCAGTCCTTGTGATTCCTGTTCACTACTCATCAAAATAAACAATCTAAATCTGATTTCTGATCTCCTGAGTTTTTCCTGTGTATGTGGGTAAAAAGGTTTAAAAATAACATGACAACAAGAGTCCTCTTGGAAGGTGTGTAAACCAGCAGTGTTATTAGGATCGCCCCTTTAAGCTTAAGTCTTAAAATATTTTTAGCTAAAATAGGTGGCAGTTTATTTTACTTTAATACCTGTGATAACGTTAATTTAAAGATGTAAAATGTTAGAGGCAATAAAATGGAACAGTAAATGTAAAGGTTGCATCCCTTCTAAGCTCTATTTAGGAATTTCACTTTGATCCAATTTCTTAAACAATTCCAATCTATACTTGAAGTCATTTTCTTAATACAACAGAGCCTAAAAAACTGGATAAGATATTTAAATAGTGGTGGGAAACTGCTGATACATAATGGTACTCAAGGTTAAACTGTGATAAGTAGTAAAATATCGAAAAAGATCTATTAATTTATCCCTCTCTTTCTTTCCTTGATAAGATAGCGTTAGTTACTTATCAGTCACCCTTTTAAAAGTGTTTTAATGATTTGGTTATTCAACCAAAGATAAATATTAAGGCTTGTAGCATATTTTCATAACATCAAACATTTTCCTGTAAAGAGATGAAGAGGGAACCTTGGAATAGCAGTGTGACCCATTCTCGCAAGAATTGGGAGGGATGTCCTTTAGACTTATTGACATCTCTGCTTAAATCCACAAATAAATCCTTGGATGTCCCTCCTTGTAATAAAATAATCTAATCACCAGCAGACTAAGTTGTATAAAGAGTCAGGCAGAAAAAGAGTGCTTCAGGTTATTGCTGTTAAAGCTGGTTCGAGAAGAACTTTTAACTGTTGTCATAAACATTTAAGAAGACATTTGAGTCTAATTCATTTGTATATTAGTTACTTTAAAAGTACCACATTACAGCAATTCCCCTATAATTCTAAAACACTTTTTTAGTATTTAGTGTAAGATCTTTCAAAATAGGTGTATTTTTGGCTAGAACTGAGACTTCAGATTGGTTTCCAGTTAATTCAGATTAGTCTCCACTTAAATATGCTTTTGATTCTTCTTCACACAGCAACAATAAAGTGTGTAAGAACAAACATGAAATAACCCATAAAATTATGTGTAGTGGTTTGGTTTGGAGATGAGATAAATTATTCCTAAGTAAGCTTAGTTCAATACTAAACGGAACAACTAAAACATCTCCCAACAACCATTTTCCAGTGGTAAACGTTGGCTGAAAGGGTTCAGTTCATTAAGCTGTCATCAGGAAACCTATTTGTCTATTTCTAAAATTTAGAGACAGGAAAAATAAAAAATAACATAAAATTCAGAGACACATCTCTGTTTGGGAAATCAATGATTCAAAGATTGTCAGGGTAGAGTCTTATTCATTCGGTCTATATACAAATACTGCGTTCGTACCATCCGGAATATTCCTTTGGATTCAAGGCTTTTGAAACAAATTAGGCCTTCACTCATCAGTGTAGAAGAGACCAGTTGCCTGCTGCCTCTCCAGCTTGGTCGACGTGAGACGAGGGACAGAGAACATCTTTCTGCTGCTGAGTGCTTTTAATAGAGATGCAGAGTGAAACTCCCCTATTTTCCTTCTGAGTGTGGGTTAATGCAGTGCTTTGTGGGATCATTCGATTCTTTTATCAGCCGCCATGTTTTCTGTAGTTCAGTCTTAATGTCTTAAGTCGTAACGGATATGTATTTTTTCTGCAGTAGTAGAGCAAAAAATTAGGTATTTTGATATATATATTTATTGTTTGTTTTTGTTTTTTTCTGTTTTTTATTTTTTAAGTTGTTTTTTTTCTGAATAAGAAAAATACTTATTTCTTCACAATAAAAGACATTGAGTCAGCAGTACCCAATAGCCCTGAGTGAAGCACTTCAGTTACTTGATAGTCAATAACGAGCCTACAGAATTATGAATCCCCAGCACAAACGAAATCAATTGACCCGCCCGAATTGTTGCTAGATGCAAGTGACGTGCTCTTTTCACTGAATGGAGATCAATGGTTAAGCTGGAGCTGACCATCGATCCAATCCCTCATTTCTCCTTTCTTGTGCCCTCCCCATACTTAAGCAGAGCTCAGCTTGGCTGAAATAAAATAGCAGAGTTTACCTATATATTCACCTTGTGATCTGTGTTGGAACAAACTTTCAAGTACTCCCATTCTCTCTGAAGGTTCACCAGCTAAACCGTACTTTAGACTTCAGTTATTTTACTCCACTGGTCACCACACTTCCATTGTATTCAGACCACTCCTTTAAGTCTTTTGTCCAAAGAGATGTTTTATTATATGACCTTAATGACCATAAAAGCAAGGGAGAAAATATTATAGTTGACTCATAAACTGAACAGGACACACGGTTGAATAACTTGATTAATTGGAATGTATCTGTGTTTCTGTTCTTGTGTTTTATTTTTATTTTTTCTTTGTCCAGAGAAGACATAGAGTTTGGTGTGGGACTGTATAAATGAACTGAATTGGATTGCAATTGAATTGAATTTAGCAGCCACAACACTTCTAATCATTACATTTTTGCTTGCTAAGAACTATTCAAATTAATGGCAGAACAGTCAATGTATATCAGAAATCTTTAATTAATCTCCCATTAGTCTAAATATTGTGATATCGAAATCAATTGATATTCACTAGCAACATTTGAGCCCATAGAAATACCCTATATTACTAATAATGTACTAATATTATTTATTTCATATATTTTTTTACAATTCATACTAAAAACTGTTTCAGTTAAATTCCTCACAATCCTGCCTGGCATCCGTCTCACTGTCACATGCTCAAATAATAACTACAGTATATGGCCAACCTCGTACAAAAACACGTACAAAAATGACAACAAAAGGCAAATATGCCACCTAGCAGACCTATAAGTAATAAGTAAAAAAATGCTAACAGAAAAAATCTAAAATGTGTCAAGCATCGAAGAAAAACAAACTACTACTTTATTTTATTTGTTCCTATGTTAGGACATAATAAAATAATGTAATCGTAAACTGTCACCTAGTGGTCAGGGTGTGAATGACGTGATTTGAATTTTACAGCGTTGAATTTTGAGCTTTATTTTTAAATGAACAACAAAAATAGTTAATTATTTTTCTTAAATCAAACATTGCTGTACATATGCTTAAAATAAATTAGACAGAAGTTTTATGACACAAAATATTATTTAGAATAATACTTAAAGAGATACTAAGATAGATATAATACTGTTAGCACTAGTTTATTAAAGTTGTTGTTAAATATGTTTATTACGAGTACTTGCATTTGAGTACTCACCGAGTACTTACGCCATTACACATATAGTTTGGATTTTTTTAATTTTTCCACAGACATTGTTATTAGAACAACATTCCCTACCATGTGCAAACATACAGTAAAAACACTAATTTAACAAAATTGTCAAATACTGAAATGCTTTTTTGCGGTACTAAGGACAGCGACTCAGTGTGGCGTGGCTTTTGTGCCGCCAGGCGTGGAGCTGTCTGGGGGGCCAATGGTTGTGGGCGTGTGTGTGTGAATATCAGGCGCGCTCGCTCAAGGGTTCCTCGGGCGCGCGCTCAACTCTAACAAACTGCTCGCTCGCACTCGGCTCTGTTTCTGCGCTTGCGGCTCTGCTGAAATGTTAGTGAGTCTGAGAGTATGAATCAACTTTGTGTATTTGGAAGAATTATTTAATTGGATGATGAAGGCCAGTCTTTGATTAATTGGGAGTGCGGCTCATTTGCATATAATGTATAATACGCTCAAAGGTGCCTGGACACGTGCTCAACTCCGACAAACCGCTCGCTCGGGCAGGCCCAATAGTTGCACCGCAGGTGGTATCGGCGGCAATTTTATGAGTACTTGAAACTTGGTATCGGGCCGATACCTGATACCAGTGTTGGTATCGGTGCATCCCTAATTTCACCCCAACATCATCATTCTTCATAACTGTGACCTTATATGTTGACTCCAAACTTGGTCTGAGACATAACGAAATTTATTGCAGATATTAATAAAGGGGACTTGTGCTGCAATTAAAATTCATTAACAGTTTGTAGGGAGTTTTGTATTTATTTAGTTTCTATTAGGAATAAAAGATCAACTACTACAAGGATTTGCTTGATTACCTGCTCTTGAAAAGAACAGTGGGCCTATGAAGTGTTTAAAGGGCTTGAAACCTTACCTTGACTGATGGGTAGCAACAACTGCCAAGGTCAATGTTTCCCAAAAAGGTATTGTTGTCAAGAACTTACTGAGTAACAGAAAAAAAAGAAGTTCTATTTGTAGTTTTACTCAACAAAAAGGCCACTTTCAGTCTGGAAAGATGGAAAAACAGTGCTACTCTTACTGTAGCGGTACAGACAACAAGGTAAAACGGTCAGAAATATTAATTGTGCTTGATAAATTAGTAGCTTATTACAGCGGATGTTTGATACTGAAATATTTTTAAAACCAGACTTTCACATTAAACTTAATTAACTTGAAACAACCACTATGAGAAATAGACCCCTCCCTGCCTGAGGCTCTCAACCAATTCTACGCCCGGTTTGAGAACCCTGACACCCTCCCCAGCACAGGAATCACGACTTTACCAAGAGAAGAGCCCCTCAGTGTGACTCAAGCAGAAGTAAGGAGGACGCTGAGGAGGATCAACCCCCGGAAAGCTGCTGGCCCAGACAACATCCCCGGACGGATGCTGAGAGAGTGTGCGGACCAGCTCTCAGACGCCACCATCATCCCGGTCCCCAAGAGCTCCGCAGTGACAGGTCTGAATGACTATCGGCCAGTAGCCCTCACACCGATAGTCACAAAGTGCCTCGAGAGACTGGTTCAGACCCACATCAAAGCCACCATCAATGTCACTGTGGATCCACATCAGTATGCATATAGGAAAAATCGATCCACAGAGACGCTATTTCCTCCGTGGTCCACACTGCCCTCACCCACCTGGAGAAGAAGGATTCATACGTCCGTATGCTGTTTGTGGACTTCACATCTGCCTTCAACACCATGATTCCTCAGACTCTGATTAAAAAACTCTCCTCACTTGGACTGAGCTCTTCCATCTGCAACTGGGTCCTGGACTTCCTGACCAACAGGCCGCAGTCTGTGAGGATTCACAACATCTCCTCCCCCACCATCACCCTCAGCACTGGCTCCCCTC
>JAVLVB010000286.1:206040-220001 GCA_032876305.1 Orestias chungarensis
ATGAGTCCAGCTACAGGCAGGAGGTGGAACACCTGGAGGGCTGGTGCAGAGATAACAACCTCTGCATTAATGTAAAGAAAACCAAGGAGATGATTGTGGACTTCAGAAGGGGCAAGCATGCCCACCTCCCCGTGCACATGGGAGGATCTGCGGTGGAAGTGGTCAACAGCTACAGGTACTTGGGTGTACACCTGAGTAAAAACCTCACCTGGAGCAACAACACTTCCACTCTTGTCAGGAAGGCGCACCAGCGGCTCTACTTCCTCAGGAGGTTGAGAAGAGCTGGACTCGGGAGCTCAGTTCTCACATCCTTCTACAGATGTGTGGTGGAGAGCGTCTTGTGCTCCAGCATCAACGTGTGGCATGGAAGCTGCTCTGCTGCAGACAGGAAAGCTCTGCAGAGGGTGGTGAAGGCTGCACAGAGGATTGTTGGAGTCAGTCTCCCCAGCACCACAGACATCTACACCTCCAGATGCAGGAAGAGGGCCTCCGGCATCATGAAGGACCCCACACACCCAGCACGCTCACTTTTTGTCGAGCTCCCCTCAGGCAGGAGGCTGCGGAGCATCAAGTGTAAAACCAAACAGCTTCCTTCCTGAACCTGTGAGACTCTCAAGCACACTCAATTACAAATGAAAAACACTTTCTCATTTAACCGTCACTGTTCACTTTAATATCACACTTTAAAATGTCACTTTAAAATGTTACTTAATATGTCACTTGCACTCCGAATTTTCATTGCTGCTATGTCCGAAGTCCCATATTGTAGATTCTGTGTCCATATTGTAGATTATGTGTAGTCAAATCCTATTTCTCGCATAGTTCTTTATATTTTATTATATTATTTAAAATTACTATCAGGGTGTAAACTGGACCGTGGCATTTGAATTTCGTCCCACCTCATGTACCACATTTGATGTGATGACAAATAAAACTCCTTGATTCCTTGATTCCTTGATTCCTTGATGGCATTCATTGTCAAGTCAGATAATTTTGGATATACCAATTTAACACAACAGACCCTAATACCGCTTTATTTCATGAAACAGAATAAGATCATGGTTAATTACTGGTTTTCTTTTTTCTTTCTTTACTGCTAAACAACTGGCAGTTGTGGTGACAGCCCATGTTGGGAGGAGAGGAAGCGATAAGATGAGAGGGGAACCGAGTGGGGGGCAGAGGAGGTCCAGGGAGTGAGATGTGGGGCGTCAGGCTGCAGTGTGTCTAGACAGTATTCATGATCCATCTGTCTGCCACTGCCACGGCAACAGCCAGCGGCAGCAACAAGATGGCAAACTCCATTACCGCAGAAACATTTGCTACATCTCTATCATTATCCTTCCTCTCCTTCCCTCATCATCCCTTTTTTTGTCCATCCACCTCCATCCCATTGTCTAGCTTTACCGCCCTACCCCTTTTATCTCTCCACTCTCTCTGAGTTTCTCTCAAGAATCTTTTTAAAACCCCGTCAGCTTTTTCAGGCAATAACTCCCTTTTCCCCTCTTTTTTCCTTTTCCAGCCATCCCTCTCTTCCCCTAGGTCTCTCAGGCATCACAAGAAAATGTGCACCAACTCAGAAAATTACAATTGCAGCTTTTCCCACAGCAATCACATTAGCATTCACCCAAGACACCTGAATAGAGTATTTCATGACCCCGCACCCCCCAAACACACACACGCACGTACGCACACACACAGACATTCTCCAACCGCCAGCTAAAAACCCTAACCCCACCCCTAAACAGGAAAAGCCTTGTCACTACCTTATGGGATGGTAGGAAGGTAGACAGAAAAAGAGAAAAAAAAATAGATGACTTCACAAAACAAGGTTGGAGAGGTGAAAGGCATTCAAGGGAGAAGACGGGACGGAGGGAAGTGAATAAGGGAATGTGAGATGACAGAAAGAGATGGAGCAGAAGGTAAAGAGCCCGCCAGACACTCACGTACCACACTCTCTCCGAAAGCCAAGGATGAAAGTGCTGCTGTAAAAAGTTTCCCCTCTCCTCCTAAAAGTTGCTGAAAGCAACTGCTGCAGCACATCAAAGTGGTCTGGCAGACAGCCATCGGAGCCCACTGGTGTCCTTCACCCTCTCGTTCTCACCGTCTCTTTGCCTCTCTTCCTCCAACCTGCCCTCCCCTCCCCCTCTATTGTTCCCATTGATCGTGTTGAGTTGAGGGAACGTTCTCATCTTGCTCCCTGGACAGTGTTTCTTAGCAAGGTGTATGTGTGTGTGTGTGTTTCGTTTGGCGAGCCGGGGGGGCTGTTGCGTGGATCCAGGTGTGGTAGGATACTCAGGAGAGGCACATTCAAACACTAAAGCTGCACTTACATCAAAATGGACAAAACCCTGTGTTATAAATATATAGGATGAAAAATACCTCTGCATATGTCATACTGTGGGCTAACCAAGACATTGTACCGAGTTTGACTAGCTTGACATCTCTAAAGTAAACTATAATTAACATGTTTTCCTTCTTACGTAACAGATGCCAATCTTAAACTTGGCACCAAGTTGTACACGTCTAAAAGTTGTAACAGCTCAATAACTGGCGGGTACAGTTTAAATGATGACTGGTCACTAAAACAAAAAGGGAAGCCTGGTAGTGACATTATAACTTGTAGAGATTTGTTAACAAGCAAGATCCATGGAAACTAACAAGCCAACATGAAGTTTTACTTGAAATTCACAGAAAGAGCAAAACATTTTTTTAAATAAATGTAGGAGATATATTCCTTATGTGTGTTGCAACTCTTATGATCTGAAATAATTACTTAGCATTGATATCCATTTTAGTACAAGCCAGGTGTAGGCTGTCAATTTAACTGACAAAAATGTTGACTTCACCACTTCTTGGAAATGTTTACATTTTTAAAGATTGTTATCCAAAGTCCTTAGCTTTACAGAACTTGAATATTACAAAGTGCACCAACTTGACAGTAAATTTTGATAGTAACTCTTTTGACACTGTGCGATTGAAACTGTCTCTTGCAGGAGAATCACATCATACAGATCTGATCATTACACCTAAAGTGAATAGAAAGTTAGTCACAGAAGTTACACTCTAAAAGTATTTGATTAAAATGAAGTAATAATCCAAATGTGTTTTTTACATGCCTCATGACATGCGTTCATACACACAGCCTTTACTCGCGGACTTGTGCAGAGTTGTAACGTCTTGCAGTACTTCCATCTGAAGTTCAGCACAGCGTTCTCTATTCTCTGAGCATTCAAAATGAACCCACAACAATGTTCTATTAACAGTTACGATGTTACTGGACACATTAGTTTTGAGCTCTTTTAATGTTTCTAATAGACATGTTGTAATTTACCAGTTTGGCTTTCCTGACAATGCTTTTAGCAATTGAATGTGACAAAGGTAGATAGTTGACGTAGGCTAGTAGCTATGTGCCATAATCGGAATGACATAATCCCAACAAATGCAAAACTGCTTGCTTTTCGTAATTTCTCGACAAACCTTCCCAAGTCCCCACTAATTGCATATATAGCCTGGTTCCAGATACAAAATAAAGGACCTTCAGCCATTAAAACTCACTGGCAACAGAGACCATTTCCACTGTCTTGAATGCGGCCAGTTGAAAAATATGTCCCATGTCCAGATGGATAAATGATCCAGGGAGGCGCCCCATGTTTGTTTTGGTACAGTTGGTTGCACAGAATGTTGGGCGTAGCAGACATAACCCTACATTTCCAGGATGCTGACTAAATTCATTATCTGGCTATCTGTAAACATCTCTCATTCCCATTTTTTTAAATCTCTTCTCTCATTAAAAACACAAGGGTATGTTTCTGATTGAATAATTCACTTGTCAAAACACACCCTTATGGGTTTTAAGAGGGAATTATATTATAACATAATAAAAGCTCAAAAATTTAGATTTTACATAATACCCCCAATTTAAAGGTAACCGGAAATTCTGTAATAAGCTGATTTTTTTTAAATTTTAGACAGATTTATCCTCATAATCTATAGTAAAAGGTTTTCCTTTATATGTGTCGACACACAGCTCTATCTGTCCTTTCTACCTGATGACAACATGGCATCAGCACGCATCTCAGACTCTGTCTGACTTATCAAAATGGATAAAAGCCCATCACCACCAACTGAATCTCTCAAAAACTGAGCTGCTTGTTTTTGCAGCCAAACCAACCATATACCACCATATTCACATCCCTGTCTCTGACTCCAAAGGCAGCAAGAAACTTGGGTGTCATGCTTGATGACCAGCTGACCTTGAGGTACTGATCAAATGCAGAGACAACCACCTATTATTATTTTAACAGTTTATTAATAAGTAGCTTTATCACACACTCTGCCACAGCAAGCCCTCTGAGGACATTTGTAAACTTAATTTTGCCCAAAAAGTTTGACACCCCTGTTCTAACCTGTTGACTGTCAGCACTAGGGGGTTGGTGCTATGGAGAAGTAATGTAAATGAACAGCTTTATTAACATCCTTACGTGGCGGATCAATTCCTCTAGAACTTTGAAGCTGTTTTGTCTGTAAACCTATACAGTATTTGCACAGTGCCAACATACAAATGACCATATCTTCATGCTTTCTGTTTGTTTGATACCATTGGGAAAGCTCAGTAATCCCACATTTGGAATCTGAAAAATAACTTAAAATCCCAGGGGAGACTTGCTCCGAGTTTTGTCAAGAGTTAATTATTAAAGGTTAGGGTAAACTGAAAAAAAAACAACAATGGTATAACTGATGATAAGATTGGATGTGCATTACTGCCCAGAATAAACACCGTTACGTGTCAACGCACTGTGATGATTAGTTCTAAATATTTGTTGTCTGAATGGGAAAAATGCATGATTGATGAAGGGTGTTTTCAATATCATAAACCCCACAACTTTTGTCACACTTACTGAGGGTGATATAGGTAATCAAAAGGCAACATGATTCTTAGACAAGACAGATCTGCCATCCATTAGGCTATGTCTTGTTTCTTTTCTGACCTTCTTGATGAGTGGTCAGTCCGTTCCTGGAATAAGTTAGGCAGACCAGCCACTTCTGGAAAGGTATGCCATTGTTCCATAGGAAAACTGTTGCAAAGCTTTCAAATTACCATGATTTTAATAAACTGATTCATTTATTTAGATCAAAGCCTGGGGTTTTTCTAAGATATCTTAGCACACTTAATGTGTTTCTATTTAAGGATTTTTTGTTTTTTTATTGTAATGATCATGCTGTGGTTAGTGAAACTGAAACCCTGAAATATGCCAACAAACATGGTTTATTTGTGATTTTTTGCTATTCTTCCTCATTAAACAAATACTTTGATCTACAATTGCTATATATTCAGGTTATTCTTATTAAAGTTAGGAATTCATTATCTTGGACAATATGGTCTGGTCTGAAAATAAGTCTACAATAACTGTATGTGGCTTTTTGATTTTGGTCAATTACTTTCTTTTTCTGTTATGCATTATTTGGTGCACTGGTTAAATTAGTATTCAACATCATTTTTAAAAGTTCTTTTTTGTTTTGATTTTCTTTCCAAATATCATGCATTAGGCATAAGTAGGTTGTGCAGAAAGCAGATAAACAGCAACTTTCTCCCAGTGACTGACAAGAACACCCAAAAGATGAAACAATAATACAAGAGCAGAGAGATAAGGTAAAAGCAATAAACAGTTACATAGAAAGGAGTTTGTTTTTGTTTCTTGTGTGCTGTAACATACAGAGGTACCAAGGTGTAGCAGCATCCTGCAGCACTTACAGTTGAAGATACCAGGTGGAGGATGCTGGGTCACCACTGGACAGTTCTCCTCATCACTGTTGTCCCCACAGTTATTCAGCTGATTGCAGATCAGTGAGCCCAGACGCAAACAATTCCCATTGGTGCACTGGAACTTGCACTCTACACAGACCGGAAAACAGGGATGGGGGAAAGGGTGCCAAGTGTGAAGACAAGTGTGGAGAGAAAAGAGACCAATTTTAGAATAGATATTTAAAGTAGTCACATCAGTAGAACTGAATTTAAAAAGCAGCAGAATACTGTTTTTCATCAAAGCTTAACTAAATGTCCGTTAGTCAAACTGCCTTGTAAAGAACAACACAATATTCCAGGTGTCACTTGAAGGACTGTTACAACATGTAAATAAAAATAAATGGAAATTTTCCACACACACAAAAAAAAAAAAACACTGCTTCCCTGCTATAGTAGCCTCACCGGAAAAATTGTCCAGCTACTTATAAACTACTTGGTGTAAAATGCTGAAAAACAAGGCTGATGTGTGAAGTTCTACCTTTTATCTATTCTTCAGAGTGTGAAAGCATACGTTTAAAACCAAAAAACAAGGCACAGGTAATGCTATGAGTTCACATAAAACAAGGTCAGACATGAGTGGAAAAAAAAGGCCTCCCATAAATAACAACAATTGAACAAACGAAAAAGGCTTTGATGTGCTGCAGCCTCAAACTGTAATGTGTTCTGTTGGTTATTACCAAAATGCTTTTCTTCTGAATACTAATATCCCTGATTAACACTATCTGCTGACAGGGAGAAAAAAAACTCACAAACATATGAATGTGAGAAAGGAAAACATATTCTGGATGGAATGAATAACCAAACAGAGCTTTCATCATGGCGAGGGAAAAGCGCAATAACAAAGCGCTTGATGCTATGGAAAGCAAGGCTATATTTGTGTGGCCTCAGGTGTGATGTGTGTGGTTTACCATGAACGATACGTACAACGAACCAGCGTTAACTTGCATCACAGGTTCTCCTCCCGCTTTATCTATTTTTTTTTTCAAATGAATACTATTGCTTTGGTCTGTAAAGTTTATTTCTGAACCTGATCCTTGGTGTGGTAGTTGTGTTTTAGATGCTCTCCAGTCTACTCCCAAAGGAAATGCGGTGAAAGTTGCATCTTTTAGATGTGCATGGCTTTCTTCTTGGCTTTGTTGGTATTTATTAAAATAATAGAAAATATTCCTTATTTTCCCTCACTGGGGAAATTTAGCTGTGTCAGGCAAAACACACAATTCTGTGAGACATGTCCAGAAAGCACAAATAAATGCCAAGTCTGACAAAGACTAAATCCAGAGGGCAGAGGCACCTTGTTATGACCTTCATAACCAGGAAATTAAACATTGGTAAGAAAGTAACCCTGGACATCTATGCACACAACTGCAATTAATAATGTGGTGAGGTGTTTGTTGTTGGAAGTACCCTAAATAGATCAGAACAGAGATGAGAGACAGCAGAGCAATAAGCAGGCCCAGGTGGGCTGAATAAACCAATTACTGTCTGACATGTGAGTGGGCATTGAAAAAGAAAGAGACTAAAACATTAGAAAAAAGAATGGTCTAAAATAAAAATAATCAAAATCTAATATTTCATCATGTAGGTGATTTTCCTTTTCTGGAGGTTTGGTGAGAGCTGCAGTTAAATTCCTATGATTTAAAAGGTCATATAGCCATGAAACTGCCCTATATCAAATTGTATCTGTGCTGAAATAAAGACATCACTATGATTATCAAAAATCTTTCACTGTTTTTAAGGATACATTTTGAAATATTTTCATTTAGTGTTGACACCTATATGGGTTAATGCTTTCAACAAATTAATTGTATTGTAAATTAATTTGATGCTGGCTATGGACCGCACACACCATTAGCACAGAGAAAATGGATAATAATGAAAAAGTCTTTCAACTTTTTTTCTATGCACTGCCCAAAAAAATCTACTTATTTAGTTTTAAATTACTTATATATGGACTTGTAAAAGTATTTACCCGCTTGGATGTTTTTTCCTTTTTATTGCATTGTATCAATCATGACCAACTGAATGTATATTTTATTGACAAACATTTGAACAAAAAACCTGTGATCTCAAACTGAAAATTAAGTTGTGTATAATAAATGTCCACCTCCCACAGACCTAACAAACAAACCATTCTTACTGAGAGGCATGGTAGTGTCAAGATTATGATGTGGGGGTGTTTCTCTGGAGAAAGCAATGACAGCTTGTAAATGTAAGGTAAATTAAATCTAGCAAAAATGTAGGGATATTTTAATTGTCAATTTGTTTTCATCTGCAAGAAGACTACAGCTTTCTAAAATATGTACTCTCCAGCAAGACTAAAATCTGAAGCTTGCAGCTGAAGCTATACAGAAATGTTTTAAAGAAATAAAGGTTCTGTAATGGCCTAGTCAACGGCTGTTCGACCATTCAGGGGCACTAGTAAATGTAAAGATCAGAGCTTATCTATTTCTATCCAGTTGTGTCAATCACTTAATTCCTCTGTTATGGTGTGTTTTTCAGAGAAAGAGAAAACCATTTTAATCCTTTAAAAAAGAAAAAAAAACATGTATTTAGAAAACATATCCATGGAGATGACATGCAGGTGAACCCGCCTACACCACTCTGTTATTACTTTCTAAAGTTTGTGCAGTTTTAATTACAGTAATGATTTCGCTGGAACTGTTAATTTGGGAACCTATTTTAAATGAGAAGCATGGTGCAGGTTATATAGGCGATCTCCAAAAGCTCCATAGGCCTTTTCAGATGCATCACAAAACATGTGGATATCTCTGATGCTGGTGAGGGAATCCATCTCCCGACTGCTGTAGCACCTGGGGAGGGAGATCTGCTGTTGGTCTGGTAGCTCACTCTCCCACTTTTTTCCAGGACAGGAGATCTTCAGGCAGCTGGGGGTCATCCCAGTCCCTCTTCTTACCCCAGAGCTGCTGGACGATCACTTTGGCCCTGGTGGTGTATGGGACGATACAACCCAACGGGTCATACTGGCTGGTCAAGACCTTGTAGAGTGTGCGCATGGTGACTTGGTGGCATTCAAGAGATCGGGACTTGTATGAGAAGGTGTCGGACTGGCAGTGCCAGTGAAACCCGAGTGCTGATTCTTGGGTCTCTGTCTTCCCTTGAGCGATCCAGAGTTCAGCGCTGTTTGACCTCGCCTCAGGGGGAAGATGGCGGATTACTGATTGGACATTGCTCGCCCACTGACACAGGTCAAATCCTCCCTCAGTTAGAAGGTGTCGAAGCAGGTCCACAAGAGCCTCCTCCTCAGAAGTCAGACTCAACATGCAGTTGTCCACTTAAATTGACTTCTCGACTGCTTCCCTGGCTGCGTCCCCAAAATGGTGGCTATCCCTGGCATGTTGTTTAAGGGTGAATATTGCACAGTAGGTACTGGATGTTGTGCCAAAAGGGAGGATACGCCACTCCTAAACACTGGGGTTTTTTTCAAGGTTCAAATCTCTCCAGAAGAATCTAAGCAGTGGTCTGTCTTCAGGGAAAAGCCTAACCTGATATGACTGCTGATGCCAACCAAATGTTCTCAGAACCTGAGGAGAACTGCCAGCAGTGAGGGACTCAGTGTGGGCACAGGGAGAAGGAGCTCATTGAGGTTATGACCTCTGAACTGGAAAGAACAGTTGAACACAACACGGTTCTTGCTGTTATGTTGCACCATATGGTGGGGGAGCTACCAGCTAGTAGCTGTGACGATAGGGTAATCTGGTCCAATAAGCAACAATGTCTGGGCCTCGTCGATGTGCTGCAATGGCAGTCCCTGAAGGTGGTGAAACTTGCGTTGAAGAGCACTGACTGGATAAGTATGCTTGGCCATGCCCAACTGCTTCACTGCGAATGCTCCCTGGATAGGATACAGCCTCTTGGGTTCTGTAGCTGGGGAGATAGTGAATGAGACGGCCGCCCCATGAAGAACGTGTAGTTCCTGTCGCACTGTATGTCTTCTGATTTTCCCTTGAGTCCAAGTTGCTCTGCATCTGTATGAAGGAGTATGGTGCATTCAGATCCATCATCCAGGATCGCAAAGGCCTCCATACTTTGTTCTCCATTCCTCAGCAGGACCTTAATTAACTTCTAAAGGAACTTGCGACCTGCGACTGGCCTGTTAATATACAGTACCTCTTTAGTGGTGTTAAGTAGGACAGAGTTGGCAGTTTCAGGGGGATCCTGAACTTTCTCTGACCTTTAAAGAACCCTTTCAGAGACCTCATGTAGCACCATTAAGTGGCGGCGGTTGCAGGTTTTGCACCTCATCTTAAGGTTGCATTCCCGTGCGTGATGGTCTCGACCACAGCGCCAACATCCATTCTTCTCCTTAACCCAGCTTTCCTTCTGCTCACGGGTTAACCGCTGAAAATTGGAACAACCGTTGAGCGTCTGGTTCCCGCTGTCACAGTAGGGACACTACATTTTCACTTTATTGTTTGTGGCAGGAGCTTTTGACTGGGCACCTGGAGGTTCTGTCTCGGTACCCAGGAGTACCGTGGTTGTCTGGGCTGCAGGCTTGACCTCCCTTCGCTGGGGGTCCCTCCTCGAGCTACCAGTGAACCTCGTGTTATCCTCCTGTACCTGGATCTTGAATTCCAGCCAATCTGCTAGATCAAGCAGAGTGAGGATGGGAGTCCGGTGTGGGTGGATAAAACGGCAGAAGCTAGACCTTAGGTCATGTGGGAATTGAGAAGTCTTGAGTTCCACCTCACCTTTCCTGCCCAGCTGCTCCAACAAACCCACCAGTGAGCGCACTTGCAGAGCAAACAGCCTGAAAGCTTTGAGCTGGTTTTCCAATTCTGTAATATAGAATCAAGCAATCCACTAAACAGAGACCAGAACAACACAGACCATGACAGTAATATGACATTGGTTGACACGCTCATTTATGCAGACAGGAAGTTTGGCCCCCATAGCAACACATTATGTTTGAATATCTCCATAGAATCTTATAATCTCTAGTAGAGATATGCCTTCTGGGACTGGTACCCTCTGTAGTAGCCTTTGGATATGCCCACATTAAATTACTCTCAATGGCCTTAAGGCAGTTATAATGTTTATGCTATGTTAAAATGTAATCATGTTGTCATATCCTGGCCTGCAGGTAGTTCCTGAAGAAGGCAGTCCGTTTCACAGGTTGTCCACAGGGGGTGGCCATAGCTCTCTCTGCTGGAGCACCTTCCTTCACCGGTGCACCTGCACAGGTGCCTCCAGTTGACACTCATGAGCTGGGCCAGTATAAGAGGAGCGGTGGAACAGCTACTCGTTACCTGAGTGTTTGTTCACTCCGGGTAACCTCTAGTTCTCAGTGCCAATTCTCAAGCCTCTAGTGAAGCTTCCAGTGTTTCATTTTCTCTAGTCTTTAGTGTATTTTTCATGTTTCCAGTTCTCTAGCCTTTTGTGTAGTTTGGTGTTTCTAGTTCTATAGTCTGGAGTTGTTTTGTCAGCTCTCCAGTCTTTGCTTATTTTTGGATTTTTGTAGTTATAGTGATTTTTGTAGTTTAGACCTTTTGTTATTTTTGATACTTTGTATTTTCCCTTTCATGCCCCTCAACGTCTCCTGTATTCATCTCAGGTTATCACCATCTCCAGTGCTCGCAACTTCTCCAAGATCTATCTGGTCAGTCACAACCATCTGGTTTCTCCGCCCCTCTTGGCTCCGCTCAGTCTACTGTATTCATCTCAGGTTATCACCATCTCCAGTGCTCGCAACTTCTCCAAGATCTATCTGGTCAGTCACAACCATCTGGTTTCTCCGCTCCTCTTGGCTCCGCTCAGTCTGCCCGCTCCAGCACCTGTCCACCTGCTGCGCTCACCCCCTGGACAACCTCCCCTCTGGATTACTGCTGAAAGGACTCACCACTTACTCCTCCCTGGCGTTAACCATTCAGCTCCATGAAGTGAGATTCTTTCACTATTCTTCACCGTACGCATCAACTCACCTGTTCTGTCCTCACCTCAAGAGGTCTCCGGTCTCCCACGTCGTTCCAGCCGCTCTCTGATTCTCCTGCCATTCCCTTCCGTCCCCGCTGTTTCCAGTTGCCCCTACGTTTTTTGCTGTGCCCGCTTTTCTCCTGTTCCCGAATCATCAAACCATCAAATTCAATAAACTCTTAATTATAGAACTCATGAGAGTCCTCCATTTATGTGGATCCGAAGCTTAAATGCTATGACACATGGTAGCAGCAGTAGTAGGCCTACAGCTGGAAGACGCAAAAGGAAGAGAGGGAGAAGAGGGAGGGTCAGAAGAAGGAGAGATAGAAGGAGGCTCAGAAGAAAGATGGACAGGAGACGAGACAGCAAGGCCGAAGACAGATGGAAGAAAGGGAGCAGAGGTTGACATAATGGGATACACAAAACCAAATCAACCTGACCCTGAATTTGTGAACAAACAAGTGATAAATGACCATACTCTTTCATTCCAGAAAGCATGGTATGAAAACCATTCCTGGCTGCATGTCAATCCTGGCATCGAAGGTGTTCTGTGTTTTCAGTGCTCTAAATATTACAGAAGTGGAAAATCAGCTCAAGCCAAGAGCATAGATCCATCTTTTGTAAGTTCTAGCTTTAAAAACTGGAGAAGATTTCTAGAAAAATTGTGTATCCCAGAGAAATCACCTTTTCACAAAGTGGCTATCACAACAGCTGCATATGAGAGCAAAGCTGTAAATATACAGTTTATCAGTGCAGTAAGTGTGCAACAGGCACAAATCAGAGAAGGCCTGTTAAAAATATAAGTGGATGTTATTCTCCTGGCTAGACATGGAATGGCCTTTATGGGCATGAACATCATCAAGGCAACCTTAACCAGCTCCTAAAATACAAAGATGAAGGGGATCCAGCTTTTATAAGACGGTAGTCAGGAAAGAGGGGAGCGCACACATTTTGGGATTGCCAAAATTAGATGTTAGATTTCATGATTTAATTCATCATCAGGGAAATTGCAGATGAGATCCAGTTCCAGTGTTACAGTATGCCATCATAATAGATTGGGCAAGGGATACTTCAGGTGTGGAACAGAAGGCCCTGCGACTACGTTATGTTGACAAAGATTTGATGGTGAATGAAGGCTTCATTGGGTTGTATGAGGCAACTTCTACTAAAGGTGAAAATCTTGCCAGAATAATTTTGGATGTACTGTTGAGATTAAATCCTCCAATATCAAGCCTTAGAGGTGAGGCATATGACAGTGCTTCAAATATTTTTGGCAAATATGCAGGCGCACAGGCAGACATCCAAAGAAGTCAGCCTTTAGCACAATTTATACATTGGTACATACATTGATGTGAATTTAGTCACACAACAAGAATGCTCATTCTCCCCTTTCATAAGAAATTCCCTTAACTGAAATCATGACCTTGGCACATTTTTTGGTCAGTCTGGCAAGCTGAAGCCATGGCGGCATCTGAAGAAGAAGGGCCAGTGCAGTCTGTCACCTGCCATCCGGGCTGTTCTCGGGCAATATGGATGTGATTAGTAAACTTTTTTTATAAACTTAAATAATCTGTGTGCTTGAAGTCAGTTAATGTTTAAATGAAACTGTTTTTGCATAAGGCATATGGCATGCTTGGTGAGTGATTACAAGCAATATCAGAATCAATAAGCTTAGTTTTTTCCAACGATGGGCGATTAACTGTGACAGTACAAGTCTCAATATGACACATATATCTAGAAGAGATGTTATGGATAAATACAAAGGGTAGACAAAACAGTCAGCACTCATCCAGAACACACACACACACACACGTGCAAAAACCCACCTATACACACACACACACACACACACACACACACGCACGCACACACACATTAAACCCATATCATCTTGTCATGTTGGTGGTGAATAGCACATGAGAGTACCAGACATCACAGGTGTGCTGTATACCTACTCAATAAGCTTATGGTAACAGTTGCAAGGATGAAGGATTGATGGTTTATGTCATGGCCCAGTAATAGCGCCTCCCTGAGGGCATCAGAGTGTATTCCTCGGAAAACATATGGTGTGTGTGGGGGATGGTGCTGCTGGCAGCTTTGTCCCCCCCCCGAGTTGCAAAAACCTATCTGCGCCCCTGACAGTTAGTCAACACACACGCATGCATACACACACACACACACACACACACACACACACACACACACACACACACACACACACACACAC
>JAVLVB010000286.1:220101-275427 GCA_032876305.1 Orestias chungarensis
CACTGCATTTATTCCTCCTCTACCCAAAACAAGAGCACCTCTTTCTCCTTCTGTCTAGACGGCAGCACAAGGAGGAGGGGGAGGAACTGAAATACAATTCAACGAACAGACCAGCATGAGTGATTTTTGGAAAGCCCTTTTTCCTTTCTTTGAAATAGCAATTAGTAAAGCCTGAGTTACATGCTGCCTACACCTCAATCTTGTATTTGGTTTCACCAATTACTCTGATCATCTGTCTGACCACCTCTTTAAGTCTCACTAGCTCTTTTTGCCACAAGCCTCGATTACTCCTACACTCTTCTATGTGGTTTGTTGAATCTTGTATTTTACCCCATTCTCCATTCTCTAACTGTTCAACACTCCTTTTATTCTGCCGTCTTCCAGGTACCGCCTGTCTCCTCTGTTATTCCTCTTTCTCTCACAGTCGCACAACAAAGCTTATGGTAAAAGAAAAAAGCCTCAAAACACTTGAAAACGTGAAGAATCTGCTATCCTTTCCACCCCCTCACACAAACGCAGGTTAATTAATGTAATCAATGCAAGACAGAGAGGGTTAGGTTCAGTAAAGCTCTGAAAAGAAATTGGTTTCACATAAAGCTTGTAAAAGTGAGCAGGAGGAAAACAAAAAGCACCTATTGTCATTGCAAGACATCATAACTATGATACAGTATATGACAGAATAAATGAAAAGCCACAGAAGCAAAAGAAAATAAATATCTTTGTAATTAGAAAACAAATCTGTACACTGTGCTAGTTAGAACAGTATAAAACCTTGACAGAAAGTACTATTGTTACCTTTTGAAAAGTCTTGTCTCTACCTGGTTTTATTTCACTCATCTGAAAACATCCAGTAAGTCCATACAATGTTGTTCTTTGTAGCGCAACAGAAATACATCTGTGTTTGGCTTTCTGATTAATACTTTGTTAATGCGATAATTCTCAATAAATTACAGTTTATTGCATTTAAACAAATGGGCACCGCCTGATACTTAGGAATAGTTAGAGAACTGTGTTCTATATGCTTAAGACAATCCAGACTGTTTTCCTGCACTGCATTGTTCCAAGATGGTGGAATAGCCTACCCAGCTGCACAAGAACAGCAGCGTGTCAGTCTTTCTTAAAGAAACCCACATCTTGAAAACCATCTCCTATCCTGTTCTCTTCGCTATCACCAGTGACTCTGACTAAAGATTTTCCTCTAGATACCTTATGGTCAGAATAATAATGAATATTAAGACTGTCTACTTTTTAATTTACTTTGGATAAAAGTATAAATGCATAAACATAAGCATAAACAGCTGTGGTCTATAAACATGGAGTATTCTTCAGGGTTTGGCAGAGTAACATTTCTAGACCCCAGCAGGTAAAGTTTCCATAAATGCAGCTAGATAGATAGATAGATAGATAGATAGATAGATAGATAGATAGATAGATAGATAGATAGATAGATAGATAGATAGATAGATAGATACTTTATTGATCCCAGAGGGAAATTCAAGTATGAACATTTATGTTTTCCAGATGAGTTTTTCATTCCTTTAGAATGATGGGTCAAGTAGTAAAAGGAGACAATGTTCAAGCACTCTGTTTTGCACACCCATGAGTGCCATATTCAAACTAAATTGTCTAATCACATTCACAGTCAAGAGATACATAAAAGCACCAAAGAATCCAAGATGAAAAACCCATATAATAGGAAAACTGAATTAGAAAACAGTTACAAGGACTTTAGTGCTGACTCTAAGAGGTGAAAACACAACAAACTGAAAGAAATATAGGTGAAGCTGTAATGAACCAGACAGAGGAGCAAAAATTCAGCCAACACAACAGTGGACACATTACAAATGTATTAAATAATCTCAGTAGAAGCAGCAGGACACCAGTCAGCAGTGGGCTCAGGAACCACTGAGGGAGAGAAGGACAGTTAGTGGGTCGATTGGATCAATATGTGAATTGATCAAAAATGGAAAAAGCCACTTACCTTCTCAAAATCCGTGCGAAACGGGGAAAATAGAATTTTGGCCCCTTTGCAATGCTAAGGTCAGACCATAACTGGGCGGTGACATCACTGCAAGATTAGCTTCAAGAACGAAAATGCTGAACTCTAGTAGGGACAAACTAGGCAAAGTGATCTCTGTGAGAACTCACTTGGCTTTGGCGTGGAATCCGTTGGGAGAGACAGAACTCAATAGTTGGGGACAGAAACAGGGTCAGAGCCAATTAATCTGAATCAGGCACAGAAATCAGTGGGCGAGGCAGTTTATAGTAGTCAGGAGGCAGAAACGTGATCATCACAAAGCACAGAGTTGTCCGGCAGGAAACCATGAGGCAGAAAGTATGGTTAGAATCAGGAAATCAGGTATTGCTGGACATTTACTCGCTTTTGGGCTTTCGTTAATATGGCAAATAAGCTAGGGGAGAATGCTGGTATATAGGCAGAGAGAAAGAGAGAGAGAGAGACACAGAGAGAGAGAGAGAGAGAGAGAGAGAGAGAGAGAGAGAGAGAGAGAGAGAGAGAGAGAAAGTGAGTAATTGTGTCTATGAAAAAAGTTCAGTGGCTGGTGTTTTCCACTGACTACCTAGAAGCTGGATTTAACTTTTAAACTTTAAAGTAAAACATTTAACTACACAGAATCTCCAATATGGACACAGAATCTACAATATGGGACTTCGGACATAGCAGCAATGAAAATTCGGAGTGCAAGTGACAAATTAATTGACATTTTAAAGTGACATTTTAAAGTGTGATATTAAAGTGAACAGTGCCGGGTAAATGCGAAAGTGTTTTTAATTTTTAATTGTCCTTGCGTGTGTTTGAGAGTCTCACAGCTTCAGGAATGAAGCATCTGGAGGTGTAAATATCTGTGGTGCTGGGGAGGCTGACTCCAACAGTTCTCTGTGCAGCCTTCACCACTCTCTGCAGAGCTTTCCTGTCTGCAGCAGGGCAGCTTCCATGCCACACGTTGATGCTGGAGCACAAGACGCTCTCCACCACACATCTGTAGAAGGAGGTGAGAACTGAGCTCCCGAGTCCAGCTCTTCTCAATGTCCTGAGGATGTAGAGCCGCTGGTGCGCCTTCCTGACCAGAATGGAAGTGTTGTTGCGCCAGGTGAGGTTGTTGCTCAGGTGTACACCCAAGTACCTGTAGCTGTTGACCACTTCCACCGCAGATCCTCCCATGTGCAGGGGGAGGTGGGCATGCTTGCCCCTTCTGAAGTCCACAATCCTCTCCTTGGTTTTCTTTACATTAATGCAGAGGTTGTTTTCTCTGCACCAACCCTCCAGGTGTTCCACCTCCTGCCTGTAGCTGGACTCATCCCTGTTTGTGATGCATCCAACCACTGCTCTGTCGTCCGCAAACTTCACAAGATGACAGCCTGGATGGATAGGAGAGCAGTCATATGTGAGCAATGTGAACAGGAGGGGGCTCAGCACACAGCCCTGAGGGGAGCCAGTGCTGAGGGTGATGGTGGGGGAGGAGATGTTGTGAATCCTCACTGACTGCGGCCTGTTGGTCAGGAAGTCCAGGACCCAGTTGCAGATGGAAGAGCTCAGTCCAAGCGAGGAGAGTTTATTAATCAGAGTCTGAGGAATCATAGTGTTGAAGGCAGATGTGAAGTCCACAAACAGCATACGGACGTATGAATCCTTCTGCTCCAGGTGGGTGAGGGCAGTGTGGACCACGGATGAAATGGCGTCCTCTGTGGATCGATTTTTCCTGTATGCATACTGGTGTGGATCAACAGTGACGCTGATGTTGGCTTTGATGTGAGTCTGAACCAGTCTCTCGAGGCACTTTGTGACTATCGGTGTGAGTGCTACTGGCCGATAATCATTCAGACCTGTCACTGCGGAGCTCTTGGGGAGCGGGATGATGGTGGCGGTCTTCATGCAGGTGGGGACAGCTGCCTGGATGAGGGAGGTGTTGAAGATGTCCGCCAGCACGTCTGAGAGCTGGTCCGCGCACTCTCTAAGCACCCGTCCGAGGATGTTGTCTGGGCCTGCAGCTTTCCGGGGGTTAATCCTCCTCACGGTCCTCCTTACTTCTGCTGGAGTCACACTGATGGGCTCTTCTCCTGGTGAATTCGTGATTCTGGTGCTGGGGGGGTGTCAGGGTTCTCAAACCGGCCGTAGAACTGGTTGAGAGCCTCAGGCAGGCAGAAGTCTTTGGGGCATTGTGCAGATTTGGGTTTATAGTCTGTAATGCACTTGATGCCCTTCCACATGCTCTGTGGATCCTGGGTGGAAAAGTGTCCCTGGATTTTCTGAGCGTATGCAGCTTTTGCCCTCTTAACTCCTGCAGTCAGCTCTCTTCTTGCCCTCCTGAGCTCTTGTGAGTCACCAGACCTAAACGTAGCATCCCTGGCTTTTAGCAGAGAAGGTGCCTCTGCATTCAGCCAGGGTTTCTTGTTCGGGTAGCAAGTTACAGTCTTGGTGGTGGTGACATCCTCCAGACACTTGCTGACCCCAGAACAGCAGATGTGTAGTCCTCCAGGTCCAGCTCCCCCTCGTACTCAGCAGCCTCCCCGAAGCAGTCCTGCAGAACGGCGTCCGTGTCGCTGGGCCACACAGTGATGGTCCTCTGTGTGGGTCTGGAGCGTAGCAACCGGGGGTGTTAAGCAGGCACCATCATGACGGAGATGTGATCGGAGAGCCCGAGGTGGGGGCGGGGGAAGGCTCTGTATGCGTCTCTTAGGTTTGTGTAAATGCGGTCCAGCGTGTTATTTCCACGTGTTGGAATGTTCACATGTTGTTTAAACTTCGGCAGGCAGTTTGTCAGTTCTACGTGGTTAAAGTCCCTCGCTACCACGTATAACGCCTCCGGGTGCTTGTTCTGAAGCGAGCTTATGTTGTTATGTAGCTCCTTCAGCGCAATGTTAGCATTAACATACGGCGCTATGTAAACAGCAACAACGAACACAGCAGTAAACTCCCGAGGCAGATAATGAGGTCTGCACTTCACAGTCAGCTGTTCTGTCGCCTCGGAGCAGTGTCTGTTTTCCAACACGCATAGTCCTCGCCCGCGGGCTTTCCCGGAGAGCTGGTTGCGGCCCGCCCGGAAGAGCTGCCGGCCGGCGAGTTGGAAGGCTGAGTCCGGCATGGTGTCGTTCAGCCAGGTTTCTGTGAGAAAAATCACCGCACAGTTCCTCATGTCCTCACAAACACTGATCCTCAGCCGCAGCAGGTCCAGCTTGTTCTCCAAAGAGCGGACGTTGGACAGGAAAAGTGACGGAATCGGGGGTCAGTTAGCATTAGCCTTTAGCTGGCTAGCACACCGCCCCGCTTCCCCCTCTTCTACCGCCGCTTGCATCGCCTCCGCCGGCCCTTTGTCTTCCCCCACGCCGAAGTCCGGAGGAGCTGTAGTCTGCTCAGCTTTGCTCGGATGTTATTTTCTAAGTTTTTGCTGACTAAACTGTCCTTAATCCTACAAAGTTCAGTCCGTCCATAACTCATACGCATGAGGCGCATAAATTTGGGCTCGGAACCGACGTAAGCTACTTTAATTGGGGTGTTCACTAGGACCGTGAGAAGCCGCTGCACTACTGCGCGCAGCCATGTTAAGCAAAAAAAAAAAAAAAAAAAAAAGCCACTACAGAACAAATAACTAACCTCCTCCTGAATCTTGTCCCAATGCCCTCCGAGTTAACTCCTCCTCCGTATGAGGGCGCAACAGCTTGCTTCCATCCGTCACCGCCACTTCCGCATCGAGAGCTTAAGGTCCCGGTTCCCCGAGGGGTTCCACTTCCGGTTCCAAGGAGGTATTCAGGAAGTGCTGGCGGCTGCGAGGGGTTTATGATTAAGTGTTCGTTGGTTATTGCCCATTCTCCACACTCATTTCTCAATGATGACGCCAAGCTTGCGTTTGTTATCGGTCAATTGTTAGGTAAAACGCTTAAATGGGCTGAATCTCGTTTTCATAGATATCCTGAGTTTTGTTTGTCGTTTCAAGACTTTAGAAATGAGTTCATGAGGATTTTTGGCCACGAAACAAAATGAACTTGCCTTATTTGATGAGCCTCCCACGCTAGATTAGTTTATTCCTCTGGCTGCCCGTGTTGACGGGCGTCTGGGAGAAAGGGACCGTTTAAGGGTAAACCGCAAAATTTCTGTCAGCCAGGCCCCCGCAATCGTTCAGTCTCCGTCTCAGCCTTTTGAAGTGTTGGGGTTTGACCTGCTCCAGGACCATAACCCCACCATCAACTGGCCAGACTGCTCCATTTCCTCCTGGTCGTCTAACTGCCTCTCCTCTGTCTCCAGGCCGGCGCTCCTCCTAGCCTGCCTCAGGAGGACGTCTCAATTGATACCCAGGACCTCAGCAATGTTCCCGAGGATTATCTGGACCTGAAAAAGGCCTTCAACAAGAGTAAGGCCTGCTCCTTACCCCCTCACAGATCTTATGACTGCGCCATTGACCTTCTGCCCGTAGACCCATTGCTTTCCAGCCGTCTTTACAACAACTCTCACAAGGAGCGGGAATCGATGGAGACCTATACGTAGTAATGAGTCCCTGGCCGTTGGTATTATTAGGTCCTCCTCTTCTCCCCTAGGGGCGGGCTTTTTCTTCGTCTCCAAGAAGGATGGTTCGCTCCGACCTTGCATAGACTACAGAGGTCTGAACAACATCACCATCAAGAACAAATACCCATTACCACTCATCACCACAGCTTTCGAGTCTCTTCACAAGGCCACCGTTTTCTCTAAACTGGATCTCCGCAACGCCTCTCATCTCGTCCGTATTCGCCAGGGGGATGAGTATAAGACAGCCTTCAAGACACCTCTAGGACATTTTGAATATTTAGTTATGCCTTTTGGTTTATGTAACGCTCCATCTGTTTTCCAAGTCCTCATTAATGACGTTCTCCGTGACTTCCTCAACATCTTTGTTGTTGTTTACCTTGATGACATTCTTATTTTTCCCAAAGATCCCTCAGAACACCGATCCCACGTTCGTCTAATCCTCCAACGCCTTCTTCAAAACCGCCTCTACATTAAAGCCGAGAAATGTGAGTTTCACCAGACATCCATCTTCGAGGGCGGGCAGATCCGAGCAGACCCCATCAAGGTTCAAGCAGTCACAGAATGGCCCACTCCAGACTCAAGACGAGAGCTACAACGTTTCCTAGGTTTTGCCAATTTTTACCAACATTTCATTAGAAACTATAGTCAGACCGTTTCCCCACTCACAGCCCAAACCTACGTCCCGAGGAGCGTAGCTGGGTGCCCCGCTCCTTTATTCTGGACCCCAGGCTTATTGAGGACTACGAGGCCCCTTCCTCATCTTCTGGACCAGGTCCTTAAGGGGGGGTACTGTCAGTGTGAGTTTCTTTCACCCACTTCTCCAGTTGGCCACAGGGGGTCACCAGTGCTCTTGCTCTGCTGGAGCTCCTTCCACCCCAGGTGCGCCCGGTTGGCGCTGATGGGCTGAGCCAGTATAAGAGGAGTGGTGTCCATTAAGTCTCCATTCTGAACATTTCTGGTTAACCTATAGTGTGTTTTTCATTTTGTCAGTGTTGTCACGCACAGACAAATCACGAGGTGCCTTTTTTACAGTCCAATGAAAGTTGCTCAAGAAGTGCATCTTATCCAAGATGGAATATCAATGCAAGCAGTGGAAAAAAGATTTGCTGTGTCACCCAGCACAGTGTCCAAAGCGGAACAGGTACCAGGAGACTGGTCAGTACACCTGGAGACAAAGGGGGCCATTGGAGCACTGATGACTACAACCCAACAGCAAGACCACAACATCCTTTGTGAAAGGAGGAACAGAAGGTGCCAGGGCCATACAAAAGGATCTCCTGCAGGCCATTTATGTGCAAGTTTCCACTCAAACTGTCGGAAACAGATTTCATTAGGATGGTAAGAGGGCCCAACGTCCACATATAGGGCGTGCTTACAGCCCAATACCATGCAGGATGATTGCCGTTTGGTAAGGACCACAAAATTGGCATATTCACCATTGGCAACCTGTGCGATACAGCACGTCGACACTGAGCCCATTTGACAGACATGAGTCTGAGGACACGTTATTCTACCTTCAACATCAAACTGGTTAGCCTGACCGGTTTGGTGCAGGGTCAGTCATGGTCAGAGCCATCGTAAGACAATATGCTGGTGCAGGGTGTTTCTTGTTATGGTTGAAAATGCTAGACCGCATGTGGCTGAAGGGTGTCAGCAGTTCCCGCATGATGAAGGCGTTGATATTATATAGTGGCCTGCCCATTACCCTGACCTGAATCCAATTTAGCACGTCTGGGACATCATATTTCTGTTCAGGAGCTAACTAATGCTCCAATGCACGAATAAAAGTTATATACAGGAACATGGAGGCCCAACCCACTACTGAGCCTCATTTAGATTTTTGTTAAGGAATATTGAATTTACTTTAACTTTTTGAGCTGTACAAACACACACACAATCACACACAGACACACATATGGGAGGGAGATACGTAAAGAGTTATAGATAAATGGAAGAAACTCTTTTGATGGTGATTATATTGGCGAATGTTGCAATGATGTATGGTTGTTTTCTTTCTCTCTTTCTAATTTGTTCTTAATTTGTCAGTTATGTGACCCGGAGCATTTTTGCCAACATCACTTGTGTGGATTATTTGCTTTAAGTACTGTAAGACTCTTTCCTGGTGGCTACATATTGCTTTTGCATTAAAAATATAACTTCAAAACTCGAAAAAAATTTGTTAGCAAACACTTATTACTTTCTAAATAAACTGTAGTAAACTTGAAATGGCCGTATGAAATTTATTCAACTCATGTCTCAAAGGGATTGTGTTTAAAAACTGTTTATGTTTAATCCAATGTAGACATTTAGTAAAATAAATGAAGATTGTATCTGATTGTAAGTATTGTTGGTAAGGCTTAAACATACAGTAGTTAGTCATACGAATGTTAAATGAGCCTATAGTGCAGTCAAGGCCTTCCAAGATGGCCCATTGTACTGTTGCATTTATTTAGTAAATGCAGATCATCAAAACATTATCTACAAAGAAAGTGGAGCACAAATCATAGCAACAGATTTGCTGATAGTAACAGCCTTCTTATATGCACCAAAACCAGGCAATAAGATAATTTGTTGTAAATTCAAATGGTCAACAAAAACCAAGCACCTTATTTTGATAAAACCTTTTTTTATTCACCTGCACCATTTTTCTAAAAAAAACAAAAAAAAAAAAAAACGGTTCACTTACATACAATTTATGAAAGGTCTCATTAAACAAATCTTGGGTCCATAGAATCTTTATCAAACATTACTTCAACATTTGGTTCTGAATCTGTTAATAAAGCACAGGCAGAAAATTAAGTACGTAGCACTGCTCTCTCCATGGTAACTGTGAATCTTCTGTGTCAAGACTGTTAAACATTCACTCTGGTCTTCATCACTCTTTGTCTTTAACTCTTTATTTTCATCCTGCCCTCTGCCCTCTAGCCTGCATCTTTTTTTAAAGTGTATAATGTAATAATTTTATCTTTTAGCCTTAAAGATCAGAGCATCATTCGAACCTGTCTCGATGATCTTTTTGATATTTTTTCCTTATTCAGAAGTCCAGCTCTTCATCCCAAACGTCCTCCTGTTATGGACTCTTTCTTTCCTTCGCCCTCCTCATAATGCTGTGATTTTTTTTTCATCCCTCAGTAACTGTGTTCCCTGTATCCCTCTTCACCTTCCTCTTTTGCCTCTTCTCTCTGTGGCTCAACCGGGATAATTAGGCATGCCTGAGTTGTGCTGACTCAGCTGCACGGATCACCGTAGTAAGGAGTGAAAGAGAGAGAGTAACAACAACAGAATCAGAAAGAGAAAGAGACCTTCAGGTTGTGTCTCTTTTCTGCAGTCCAGACTGTGCATCACCACTGCTCCACTTTGTGGGAACATAAGTATGTTATGGGCAGCGAATGAATGTGCTTGTGTGTACCTTGAGGAGATCCAGTCACGACCCAAACACAAACGACACAAACTGTTCTGCATTTTCAACCTTACGTCCACTAATCTCTCATGAAGCCTCCTGTTTTTCTTCTTGCTTTGCTCTCGACGAAGGCGGATGCTTTCTCTCTGTCCACCGACCTTCCCTTTATCTGTACTGTTTCATCTCTGCGTTTTGTGTTTTTTCCTTCTTTTTTATTCTTTTTGTAGCCTCTCTCTACATATCTTCCGAAAACCAAAAAATCCATCAACAAGATGCCACCTTTTTCTTTTTCTGAGGATGACTACTCTAATCTCCTTCAGAAACTCAACATGCTGGAAACCAAAATCCAACGACTAGAAGTAAATGTGGAAATAAATGGCAGTTACGATACTAATTTACCTCTTACTGGACATGGCTACCTGTCAGCTAATCAGCACGGGCAAGGAGAACCAGAAAAAAGATGATGTTGCTTCTAATAACAAGACAAGTAATGTCTGGAATCTGCTCAGCGCTAAATCGAAGAGTAAGTCATCTCAGAGGAAGAAGAGAGAACCAGCCCTGTCTGGTGATATCTGCAATGCGACCAGCTGGCCTGCACTACCGACGAGAACAAAATCCTCCTCGAATCCAGTCGTTCGCAGGACACAGACTTGGACAGCTGTCAGTGGAAAACCAAAAATAAAGCTTCCTCCTCCTCAAACAACTATCCCACTACAGAAGAGATTTGCACCACTAGAGAAATCTAGTTCTCCACTTGATCACCAAAATGAAGTCTCTTCACACAGCAAGGTAAACTGAAAAAGCAAATCAGAAAATAAAAGGCAAAGAGGGAAGCTAATCCCTGGTCCTGAGACTCTGATTGTTGGTGATCCTGCGGTAAAGGATGTAAGAGATGTGTGTGGGAAACGTACAAAAATACTGTACTTTCCAAAGGACATGGTATCAGATGTGAGAGACAATATTTTGGAAATTCTGGCTGAACATCCAACTTTTAAGACCCATGTTCTACACCTGGGATCTAACGACACTGTGAAACAGCAGTCTGAGGTGCTGAAACAGGACTTCAAGAAGCTATTAGATACAGTTATTAATAAGGATGCTGACATGTTCATCACTGGTCCTCTACCACCAATGAGAGGACATGAGAGGTTCACCAGGGTGTTCAGCCTCAACAAATGGCTGTCAGATGTGTGTGCCACTTACACCTGATGAGGCAGATGGTCTCTGCCTCAATAGATCAGGAGTCTGGCTGTTTGCAGCTAATCTATTCTATGTTTTGAGTTCCCATTCTGCTCCAGCGGCGAAGGACAGGACGAAGCAAAAACATGAAGATAAGGATAAGGATGTGACTCAGAGCAGAGATTACCCGGAGATGGCGGCACCCCAGCCCCCACCTGCGCCTCCAGATGATGTCCTCCTGGAGCTCTCTGAGATACCGCCTCCACTAACAGGCAGGAATGATGACCCGCCTTCAACCACATCATCGTCACCATCTCTTCCTCTTCGGGATTTTACAGAACACATGAAGGAGCTGGTTACTGATGCCACCAGGATGACCCCATGCCCCAGTCCTCTCCCTTTCCGTCGACCTGCCCCTCCTCCTCCCCCGACACAAACTCGTTATGTCAACTCCATATCCAGTGTACAGAGAAGCAGCCCAGAGAGAATTATATGATATTAATTGGGTCCAGGCAGCAGTACTGCATGTACCTATGGCTCATTCCAGGATAAGCCGGGGCCCGATGTGGAAGTACCTTCCTTCATCCCTGTAGTAATAGGTAACAGAAAACGATTAGTGAGCCATCAAAACAGTCCAAAACAGTCTGTACACATCTTAAATCTTGTGTTCACTACTTGTCAGCCACAGTCAGCAAAAAACAGTAACACCCTGAAACTCGCTGTACCAAATGACTAGATGTTTGGCAGGGAAAACCTTTCTGATTACTGATTTGATTTCATCTCATAACCTTGATTTTATGTTTTTAACCGAGACATGGCTTGATAAAA
Organism: Orestias chungarensis; assembly: GCA_032876305.1. Lineage (NCBI taxonomy): Eukaryota > Metazoa > Chordata > Actinopteri > Cyprinodontiformes > Cyprinodontidae > Orestias > Orestias chungarensis. Next base: position 232,029 of record JAVLVB010000286.1, read on the forward strand.
ACACAGCTGATACAGTCCTGATTGTCATCATTTAAGTACGTGTCATTCAAACTGGATACAAAACAATCTTTCATTCTTTATATTACCATCTACAAACCTCGGAGGAACTGTTTTATTGATGATTTTACTGAACTATTTTGAATTGTATGCACTAATTTTTTACTGTGTGGACATAACAGGGGACTTGAATGTGCACATGTATGCAGCCCAAGCTAAACAATGTAAAGAACTCACTGCTGTCCTTGAGATTTTGGTCTAACTCAGCATGTGAACAAGCCTACACACAACAGAGGACACACTCTAGATGTGCTTATCTCAAAGGGTGTTGTCATTTTAAATGTGGGTGTTGTGGATGTCGCTTTGTTTGATCATATTTGTGTTTTCTTTGACCTTTATGTTACACCCAAGCCAACATCTGGCTTGGATGGCCTCCTGCTGATGCCCAGAGTCAGGACCAAACCAGGGGAGGCTTCCTTCCAGTTTTATGCTTCTAAAATCTGGAACAGTCTTCATGCCAACATCTGGCTCTACAGTTACTCAGGGAAGACTTATTGATGACAAAACAGGAAGTCAGTTTTTAAAAATGATTAGGTTTGAAAATGTTCTGTGTTGTAATGTTGATGATATGTTGAACTCTTACAAATCAAGCGTTTTGAAAGTTATGGATGCCATTGCTCCTGTCAAGGTTAAAATGGTTAAAAGTACACAAAAGGCACCATGGAGAAAAGAGGTCTCGGTCAGGGCACAGAAAAAGGGGTGCCGGAGAGCCGAACGGGAATGGCGTAAGTCAAAACTTACCAGGAACTGGACCAAAATGCATAGCAGACAGCGGCAATTTCACAGTACATGATTTATTGAACATAATGATGACTTACATGGCTAGAGGAACGAGGACACTAGGAACACAGAGACACATGAGGGAGAATCCGGCAGGGAGGAAAAGGAGGAGAGAAGACTAAATACTGTTTGTGAGGGGTGGAAGCAAATCACTGAAAGTAACTACAGCTGATACTGACTGTAATGTGGTTGGCTGAGAGGGAGAAAGCAGGGAAAAATGACAGGGAACACAATAAAGCAGCACGGAAACTGTCAGACCATGAAAGTACCCCCCCACGGCGGATACCAGACGCCAAAAACGGCACAAGAAAAAAAAAAACAAGACCGGGTGGGAGGAGGGGGATGGCCTCAAAAGGAGGGCTAGAACAACAAAAAACCGAAGAATAAAAAACAACCCATCACGAGCGAAAAAACGACTAAGAAACATAAAAATACCAAAACCAAACAAAAAGCAACCCATCACGAGCGGAATAATGACCAAGAAAATAACAGAACCAAAAACCAACAGAAAACAACTAAAGGATATAGTCCACCAAAGGCAGACGTCCGTAAGCACAGGACGACGTCCCGGAGGACGACAGGAGGCAAAAAGCTCAGGACGACAACAGGTGGCACGAAGCTCAGGAGGACGTCCCGAAGGATTTCAGAAGGCACGAAGCTCCAGGAGCTGAAGGCGGCTCGCGCCGGACCGCCACCGTAATCGCAGGAGATGGATGCGGGTCGTGACGGACCCCCTCTGTAATCGCAGGAGCTGGAGGCGGGCCACGCCGGACCAACTCCGTAATCGCAGGAGCTATAGGCGGGTCACGCAGGACCCCCTCTGTAAGCAGCTCAAATCATCCGTCAGGAGGCAGCTGGTCCACAGCAAGAGCTCTGAAGCACGCTCCTCCTGGAGCGAGAGCTCTGTTGTACGCTCCTCCTGGAGCGAGAGCTCTATTGCAGGCTCCTCCTTGAGCACGAGCCCTGGGGCAGGCTCCTCCTGGAGCACGAACTCTGTAGCAGGCTCCTCCTGGAGCTGCAGCTCCTCAATAGTTCCAGGAACCTGTAAATAATTTCCATGACAGAAACTACTCTCGTGTCATGTTTGCTACAGTAAGCAGATTAACAAACCTTCCAGTCTCGGTCCCCGTGGAACTGATTTCTACATCCAAATGTCAGGAGTTTGCAGTATTCTTTAATGACAAAGTTTAAGGCATTAAAAATGCAATTATTTCCACAAAAGAGATAGCTCCCCCGGTTAGACATATGGAGCTGACACAGTTCACACCTGTCTGCGATAAAACAGTTGAACAGATCATCTGCAGCCTGAGTCGATCTACTTGCTGCCTGGATGAGTTACCCACTAGATTCCTAAAGTCTGTGCTGAGCCGTTTGCTGCCACAACTCGCTCATTTAATCAAAACATCTCACTTCAGACTGGAATATTCCCAAAGGCCTTGAAAACTGCTGTCATTAAGCCTCTTCTAAAGAAGTGCAGTCTGGATGCCACAATACTGAACAACTGCCGGCCCATATCAAACCTGCCATTCTTAGGAAAAGTGCTGGAAAAAGTTGTATACCAACAGCTGAATGACTTTCTCCTGTCTAACAATGTGTTTGATGCTTTCCAGTCAGGCTTTAGGCCCCACCACAGCACTGAGACAGCTCTGATCAAGGTGACAAATGACATCCACCTTAACTCAGATGCAGGCAAAGTCTCTGTCCTAGTTCTGCTGGACCTGACCGCTGCTTTTGATACAGTTGACCATGTGATTTTATTATAGAGATTAAAAGACTGGGTCGGAATCACTGGTAATGCTCTCAACTGGTTCAAGTCCTACCTTAAGGACAGGTGTTACCTTGTTCAAATTGGGAACTGTATCTCCGACTGAGTGGGTGTGACCTGTGGGGTTCGCCAGGTGTCGATCCTGAGACCCGTTTTATTCAATCTGTACATGCTTCTACTGGGCCAGCTAATACGCATCCATGATGTGTGTCCTACCACAACTATGCTGATGACATAGTTGTGGTAGGAACATGGGCCTGTTGATTTATTGTGTCACTGTATTAAACACATCACTCTGTGGATGCAGAACAACTTCCTCCAGTTAAACTGAAATCTTTGTCTTTGGCCCACAGAAACAAAGAGAAAGTGTCATTAGTTACCTCTCTCTGGAACCTAAACATTAGGTCAAAAATCTTGGGGTATTACTCAATACTGACTTGAACTTCAAGAGCCACATTAAATCAGTAACATCAGCAGCCTTTTACCATCTTAAAAACATTGCCAGAATCAGAGGAATCGTCTCTAAACCAGACCTAGAAAGACTTATCCATGCTTTTATCTCTAGCAGGTTAGACTACTGTAACGGCCTGCTCACTGGGCTTTGTAAACGGGCCTTAAGACAGCTTCAGAACATCCAGAATGCTGCTGTTCGAGTTCTGACCAAAACCAGGAAATATGACCACATTAGTCCAGTGCTCAAGTCTCTGCACTGGCTTCCTGTCACTCAAAGAATAGACTTTAAAACAGCCTTGCTTGTGTACAAATCTCTTCATGGTTTAGCCCCAAAGTACATATCTGACATGTTCGAGCCATATGAACCAGTCAGGACTCTGAGAACCTCAGGTAGTGGCCTCCTGCTGATGCCCAGAGTCAGGACCAAACCAGGGGAGGCTTCCTTCCAGTTTTATGCTTCTAAAATCTGGAACAGTCTTCATGAAGAGGTGAGACAGGTTTCAAATCTGCTGTTGTTTAAATCTAGGCTGAAAACAGCCTTATTTAACTGTGCATATAGCAACTGAGAATATTACTATTATTATTATTGTTATTTTATTGTTATTTCATTTTATTTCTTTTAAATTCAAAATTGATTTTATTGTTTAATTTTCTGCTCTTTTCCCCTATGTAAAGCACTTTGAATTGTCTTGTACACGCAAATGTGCTATACAAATAAACGTGGCTTTCCTTGCCCTGCCTATTGGTCAGGCTCCGCAAATACACCTCAAAGGAATTTTATCATAGAAAGGGCTTGGAGACGTTTTTTACTTTTTTTTGTTTTTATGTTCCACTTAGCTACTGACACATTCTGTGAAACTTAAAATCCTGTTACATGAACTGTTTGAAGCTAGATTGAATGGTGACCAGCTTTGAAAATTTTGTAGCACTTTCTTATGTGGGCTATTGGCAACATGCCCAACAGCTGTGGCGCACGTGACATATGAAATTTCATTAACATATCAAGAAATATGTGTGAAGTCTATCCCAGTGTCTTTCAAAGTGGTGGCTGCAGCCATCTGGAGGGGAACAAAAGGCTGTAGGTAAGATACAACAAAGAAGGCAAAAGTACACACAAAAACATCACAAAAAGAAAATAATCATTATCATGATGGACTCAATGAAACACTCTACAAGTGCAGGCCATTTAACATTTACCATTTCTGATTGGCTGATGGCCCAAATTATGAAGCAGCTTTTTTCCTTAAGCCAGGATAACAAACATGAAAGGGAGTTTCTGAAATGAAAAAACCCACAAGTAACCAATTAGCAGTTTCAACCAACCAGCAGTGTTCCCCTCAGTCTTGCTGTGCCACAGGACCTTATCACGCAGCGTTGCAGCTATTGTTTGCACCTATAATCACCCAGAGATTAGATTTAGTTCCTGCATATTCTGTACTATAAGCCTTACCTACAACAGACCTGGGCCAGTCCTTTAAACAATTGGCTGAAACATCGAACAGCCACTGAATATGATGTTAGAATCAAACACAGATACTCTAAGGGCCATGTATAACAAACTTTAGCAAATAGTATCAAAATAGGTCATTTATTATCTGAAAAATTAAAGCACATATGTACAAAATGTCACTAAAATTAAGCTTAACCCTTTTAAGCACCTTAAATTTAGCAATTTTGATGTACCACCATAGGTACATTCCAAAAAGTGGTTGATGCCTGCATTGAATGGACTTCAGAAAATACAATGGACAAGAACTTGTCATGAAACTGGATAATGACTCGAGCAGAGGTGGATTTGAGTGCGGAATAAATGATATATTGAACAGAAGAATAATGGACCGAACAAAAACAGAGACAAAGGTGATGTGGAACGGAACCGGGGATTACGCGGGACTAGAACTAGATCGTTAACAGAAACAAACAGATCATTACGGAAGAGGAAGGAAGGAACTAAGAACTTTGAAAAGAACAGAACAATAAAAGTAAACAAACCGGCGGAACAACACAGGATGGGGAAAATAAACAAAACAACTAATAACAACAATAAGAGTAATAAAAAGGCAACCCATATCTCAGTCATTATAACCGAGATGCTTTCTCGATAATCAGCTGGGTAAACTCTTCCAAATCATCCATTTTGCTAAGCAGGGATTTCACGTCCCATGAGTAAGGACAGAATAATGTGTGTTTTGCTTTACTTTTGGTTGTGACATCCAATCAAGCAGCAGGTTCACCATTTCTTTCTAATGTGTTCACAGGGAATGTTGGTGTAATAATAAGGCACCACAGAGGTGTGGAGGGCTAACTGTTAACCCCCGGTGCACACAATGGGACCATCGGTGTTCAACTGACCTCCAAAAATAATCAACACACAAAACTAAAATAAGAACAAAGCTGTTCACCAAAACATTGTCTGTACGAGCCAAGGCTGAATAATCAATACATATAAAAAGAGAAAAACTCAGGACTAAGAAGCAGTTGCTGAAACAAGCTACGAGCTCATGTTTCTGCTCTAGAGTAAAAGCATACTTGGCTCTTTTTCTCAAAAGCTGTGTTAATATCACACAAGATGCAACTACACAGACCACAAAAAAATAACGTTTTTCGGTCATATATTTAAACATTAAGACAGTGGTTTTTCCAGCTTCAGCAACCAAATTACTGATACTTATGTATAGGCGCTCTGGTGGTACAAATCGACGTATTGACATCGCTACCTGTCATTGCACTGTGTCTCTGTTGGCATCTGTTGCTCCGATTTCTCTGTACTGAGACTTTTCTAGCCAATTCTAAACACACCTGCACATTAATCACACATTCCTGTTACTCTATTTCACGTTTTTAGAAACCATAATTGTCCAAGACAGGCCTTTTTTGTGTAGTGAGCAATTGCTAGCCTAGTTAGCTTAGTGTTATTCTCTCCATAGTAGCCACACGTGGTTAGCAGCGCCATGGCTTCTCCCTCTGTCTCTCCTCTTTCCTGCTCTGTGTGTCAGATGTTTAGTTATTCCTCTAACTCCTTTAGAGATAAAGATACATGCATTTAATGTAGCATTTTTGTAGCTTTGGAGGCGAGGATGTCTGAATTGGAAGCTCTGCTCCGCGCTGTTGAAACACCCGTAGATATGCGAGTCCCATTAGCTAGCGTGGAGCCAACAAGAACAGGCTGCCCTAGTGGTCATCCATCAGATCCTGCGGAGCTGGGAAATCAGTCTGGCTGGGTGACTGCAGGCAGAAAGCATAGTCCCAAAGCCCAGTATAGGGAACAACACCATATCCACTGACAAGCAGACTCTGGTAATTGCCAGCTCCATAGTCAGAAACGTGGCTTTAGAGAAACCAGCGACCATAGTCAAATGTTTGCCAGGGGCCAGAACAGGCGATATAAAATCATACCTCAAACTGCTGGCTAAAGATAAGCGTAAATACAGTAAGATTGTTCTTCATGCTGGCGGTAATGACACCCGGTTTCGCCAATCGGAGGGCACTAAAATTAGTGTTGCTTCGTTTTGTGAGTTTGCAAAAACAATGTTGGACTTAGTTTTCTCTGGTCCCCTGCCAGATCGGACCAGTGATGACATATTTAGTCGCATGTTGTCATTCAACTGCTGGTTATTTAGGTGGTGTCCAGAAAACGGTGTGGATTACTTTGATAATTAACAAACTTTTTGGGGAAAACCTGGTTTAATCCGGAGAGACGGCATCCATCCCACTTTGGACGGTGCAGCTCTCCTTTCTAGAAATATAGACAAATTTATTAATTACCCCAATTACTGACAAACCAGGGTCCAGACCAGGAATCAGAGTCGTAGTTTAGAACTTTTAGAAGCAGTGGAGGGTAGCAAATTAATCGCCCCACAGAAATTGATGCTTTTGTTCATAGTATTATGTTGTCATTGCGTATTGCATTAAACAACGTAGCCCCCATAAAAAGTAAAGTGATCACTCAGGTTGGCTTCCTGGTTTAATTCAGAACTTCAAACCTTGAAGGCAAACACCAGTATTTTGAAAAAAAATGGTGGTCTTCACTTTTAAAGGAGTCCTATTTATCCTGGAAAAACAGCATGCTTCTGTATAAAAGGATCCTTGGCCAAGCTAGATCTGTGTATTTTCCATTATTAATAGAGGAGAATAAGAACAATCCTAGGTTTCTTTTTAATACAGTTGCTAAACTTACGAGAAATGAAAACTCTGCTATATCACCCATTCCTCCAACTCTTAGCAGTAATGACTTTATGGAATTCTTTATTGATAAAATTGAATCTATTAAAACTAAAATTGATGGAATCCTCCCAACCATAACTAATACCTCAGTAAGCAAAGAAGGACTCAATGTGGCTCTGGAGCCTGATCTCTGTTTTAAGTGCTTCGTTCCAATTGAGCCTTCTGAGCTTACAAATATATTCTCCTCATCTAAGCCTTCAACTTGTATGTTGAACACAATACCAACCCACTTGTTTAAAAAAGTATTTCCTATTAATATTATCCCCATTTTGGATATGATTAATCTTTCATTACTGAATGGCTATGTACCAGAGGCTCTTAAGGTAGCTGTAATAAAACCCTTATTTAAGAAACCTACTCTTGATCAAGAAGACAAAATAAATTAGAGATCCATATCTAAAATTCCTTTTTTATCTAAAATCCTTGAAAAAATTGTTGCTAAACAACTGAGAGAGCATTTGAAGAACAATGACCTATTTGAAGAATTTCAGTCAGGTTTAAGAACTTATCAAACCACTGAGACAGCTCTCCTTAAATCACAAATTATATTCTCAACCCTGAAAAGACAGAACTTGTTATCTTTGGACCAGAAACTGCAAAGCCAACCCCTTAAACTGGATGGCATCAAATTGGCATCTGGTGACAATGTAATGAACGTTGGTGTTATTTTTGATCAGGATATGTCTTTTAAGTCTCATATAAAACAGGTCTGTAAGATTTCCTTCATTCACTTTAGGAATATAGCAAAAATTACGAATATTCTCTCTAGGACTGATGCTGAAAAACTAGTCCATGCATTTGTTACTTCAAGGCTGGACTAATGTAACTCCTTTTTAGCAGGAAGTTCACAAAATGCAATTAGAAGTCTTAGGTTGGTTCAAAACGCTGCAGCAACAGTTCTGATGAAACTTAAAAAGAGAGATCATATCTGCTCTATTTTAGTTTCCCTTCATTGGCTCCAAGTCAAACAGAATAGATTTTAAGATTGTTCTTTTGACCTATAAAGCCCTCACTAATCAAGCTCCATCATACATTAGAGATCTGATTACTTTATATGTCCCTAACAGAGCACTTCGCTCTCAGACTGCAGGGTTAATGGTGGTTCCTAGAATCTCTAAAAACAGAAGGGGAGGCAGATCTTTTAGTTATCAGGCTACTCTCCAGTGGAATTAGCTTAAAATCTTCCTTTTAGATAAAGCTTATAGTTAGGAAGAGGTAGAGAAGACAGCCTAATCCGGTTGGGGGAAGAACTCAGTCTAGGCAGATGGTTCCCCTTTGCTCTACATTCTTCATGTCTCACTCTCGAGGGTTAGGCTATTTAAGTTATTTCTATAGTTATGCCGTAATAGGCTTAGACTTCTGTAGGACAATCTGACCACTTCTAACTCTGCTACTTCTGCTTTTGTCCAATCTGCTTTAATTATTGTTATTTAAACTTTGTTAACCCATTGTTTTATCTTAGTATTATTCTCTCCATAGTAGCCACACGTGGTCTGACGTTTTGTTAGCTTCTTGGACGAGAACATGAGCTGAGATGCTGCCAGCGACATTCTACAACTGCTGCTATAAACTCTTTTATTTTCAGTTTCCTCTGCAGACTTTTTGTCTTCTGTCTCTTCTGACCCCCAGTCGGTAGTGGCAGACGGCTGCTTGTACTGAGCCAGGATCTGCTGGAGGTTCCTTCCCGTTAAAGGGGAGGTTTTCCTCTCCACTGTCACTACATGCATGCTCAGTATGAGGGATTGCTGTACAGTCAACGACAACACAAGTCATTGTATCTGTCTGCTGATTCCAGAGGAGTGAATGCTGCAATTCAATGACTCGATGCAATCTGCTGGGGCTCCTTAAATTGGAAACTTTTTCAAAATGATTTGTAATTATGTATCTATGATTTTAATTGATTGTCTTGTAAAGTGCCTTTAGACGAAATCTGTTGTAAATTGGCTCTATATAAATAAACTGATACTTGATTTTTGATATTTTATAGTATATACATAAAAAAGTTTAAGCTGTAAGTAAAAGAAAATAGAAGCACACTTTTGCACCACAATGGTATAGTCTCCAGGTCCCCTAAAGTAAGGCTGACTTGCTTGAATATTAGCTTTCTTAGCACAAGGTGCTGAGAGTGCGTCGGGTTAATATTCACTGGTTACTGTCAACTAATGGAGAACTCATAAATATGTCTTCAGGTTGCCTGCTTACTGTCAGCTTTTACACTGCCCACACAGATGCCCACACATGAATAACGTACAGACACAAAAACACACACACACTCCACACATGCGTGCACAGAAGTGAAATACATATGACACACATGCTTGCATACAAAGACATTGCTGTGCACACACACCCTCACACCCACACGCCCACACGCTACCTAGCCTGAATCTCAGCAGGCAGGCAGTTCTGACGGGCTAAGCCAAAATAACTTAAACTCAGTAACCCAGCCATCATATCAACAACTGAATCAGAGCAGATAGGCAGTCTGGCTGACTGTTCACCTAAACAAATGAAATCTGGTTAAATGAGTACGCAACAAAAAGATGGGTCCTTGAAACACAGGGAAGACAGCTGTTTGCAAAGGAAATGCTAAGACATGCATGAAAATCATTTTCCAATCATGTTTCAATTTGTTTGATCACCCGTGTAAACTATTAAGGATGTGGATGCATGCAGAAAAGGTGAAAATAGCATTTTTTTTATTTAACGGCAGGGTGTTTGAGGTGAATACTTTAGGTTCTCTAGTTTTCTTATTTTTCAATCCTTTTATTTATTTTTTTGGTGCGAAAAGAACGATGATAATAATAATGATGATGATTATTGCAAGGCTCGAAACATTGGTACGAGTTAAGTTAAAAAAACATGTATTGTTAGTTCTATTTTCAATCATTTTAATGTTGTTCTAGAAATTAGAACAAATAGGTTACAATGTGGCATCGTGAGTTTTACTCGGCCTAATGTTGCTGTCAAATTGTTTCCTGCCCACACAAGGCAAACACAGACACAAGGCAGATACACAAAAAAGTGATGGTGGAATTTTCCTGCTAAAAAATCTTCACAAAATATATAAAGTCTATCTAGTATTATCTTTGAGTCAGTCTGCTAAAATTTTATTTTAATGTTACACAATGTTACATGCTAGGGGTGTAATGAGATTGTGTTGTACTACATCTTGCAATATTAAGACTTTACACCAAATTGTTAAGGTGACTGGAATCTCACAGGCAACAGTCATCATCATGGCTTCTCCTGATCAATTTGCATAGTTTCCCTAATTGCTCTTAAATTATCTTTCTGGCAGCATTTGGGAATTGAAGGAGAAACAATAAATAGCAACTGAGTAATGAAAAATACACAAATAATATGTAAGCAACGCAGGAGGCAGAAAGCATTGCTAAAAGAACTGATGTCTGGAAATCTATGGTTTTTTTTGAGTTACACCACAATCACCGCTCAGATTTTAAAATCTTGTCCCGTGTACTTTCCTTTAATTCAATACCATGTCTTCTTTCTACTTGTGGGATTTATGTGTTGTTAAACTAGTGTTCACCCGCCACAACTAATGCAGTTAATGTATTAAAATTTCTACAAACTGCCTCACCAATATCCGGAATACATTTTTCTTACATTTTCATAAACAATTTTATCCAGACTAGAGGTTATAAATAAAGAAAAGGCTCAAATGATCAATTCTGATGTTAGATAGGGCAGTGACATCAACATTACCAATCTGTCATGCAGCAGTCTCATGTCACCCCTCTGTTCATTGAGCTTCACTGGTTACCCCTGGCTATCCGCATCAAATTCAAGTCCCTGATGCTAGCCTACAATGTGCTTAAGGGTACTGCTCCCATCTACTTGAATACTCTTGCAAAGACTAATGTCACAGCTTGGTCACTTCAGTCATCAACGGATTGTGGTCTAGCAGTGCCTACACCATGCTTAACACAATCCAGACTGTTTTCTTGTCATGTTCCAAGATGGTAGAATGACCTACCAAGCACACAAGAACAGCTCTGTCCTTGTCAAACTTCTAGAAACTCTTGAAGACCCACCATCTATCTCTTCACTAACCCAATGGTTTAAATAACAGTTATAGAAGCCATTATGTGTTTTACTGTTTATCTTCACTAGGGCGCAGTATTTGAGTTTGTGTATGTGGCGATCCCTTCAAAACGGAAAACAAATTAATAAATAACTTTGACAGCAATTACAGAGAAGGATCTGCATGGTGAGTCTGATTTAAGTGCAGGTAAATCTCAAAAGGCCATTCAAGCAACCAATAGCAGAAAATATTGGATTTTAGATGCTACAACAGTTTTTTACAGAGTAAATCTGACCAAGTTAGTGGAAAACTGGGAAAACAACTGATTAACACAGTGGGTTTTATTTCCTAGTCACATGCTTCTGTTATTGGTTTTGGCCAATAAGATGACAGTTTGAAAGAATCATATAGCTACTTAACACCCACTAGAAAGGATTAAGCCAGGATCACTTATATGATTAGAGTCATGATTCCGGCCTGACTGTCTGCCCCACTTTTCTTTGTGTCCCAGCCTTGCTCTCCCAGAATTAATCTCACTTAGGGTTGCCAACTCCCTGAGAAAAAAAAGGGACATCTCATGTGCGGGCCGGCTCACCTGATTGCCTTTACCCCTCCTGGTTTGGTAGTTCTTTTTTAACCCCCTTTGAGTGTGAAATTACTTTTTAAAACTATTTGACTCAAACCTGCATTGAATTAGATGCATATTTGTGAGTGAAAAGAACACATGGAAAACAACTTACTATCCACCTGATTTTGGTATGGCAATGTTTACGTATATTATTGATATTAAAACATTTTCTAATGTTCTTCAGCCCTATACTGTATTTTATTTATAGTCAGAGAGTTAAAAAACAAACAAGATTTATTTACCATTTGTTTCTTTCCTGTCATTCCCTGTGCTGGATGAAATACTGACTAATTTTTCTCAATAAACTAATAATAATATATACCCCTGTAGGAAATTGTTTTTGGTGTACACCAAACCAAGGCAGCCATTTTGCAGGCACCAGGTAGGCAGTATAGCAAAGGGTCTTGCCTAAGGAACCACACTGGATGCTGTGGTGTATTTTGCCCTGGGAAGGATTCAAACCCATGACCTTTGGATTGGAAGTCTGGTGACATTCCAATGGAGCTATCTAGCCTGTTAACCAGTTTCTCCTACTTGCTTGTTTGTTTAACTAGTTTTTTTTAATACAATTCCTGTGGATCTTGAGAGAACCTTTTAAAAAGCCATTAAAAAAAGAAAATGTGAATGAAGCATCTGGTAGTTTCAAGTGTATCAACCAAGATACACAGAGCATAAGGTAATCAGATACTGATGCTACGCATGATAAACTAATTGAAGCTAAATAAAGCTAAATAAATTTCAAAAAAGAGGAAATTAATATGAATTTTACACAGCAATCCTTAAGGCAGAAGGAAAAGAATAGTATAGGAAGACATCAAGACTAAAGGACAAGAGTGCAAAAGTAATCCGATAAAATTTCCGTAAAATCTGGCATCTTCTCTCTAAGTTATTTAAGTAATAAATACATTTACAAAGTTGGCGGTAATACAAAATGACTTCTGGCTCTTAGGGCCTAAAACTTAGCAGTAAAATATTGCTTGGATGTTAATATTTGTTACCTAGAAATTAATTTAAAACCTTTATAAGTGAACACTCAAAATATTCACTTTTGTTGTTGTTTGTTATATAGTATATACAAACAAAAATGTAGAAATGTCAGAATTCAGATATGTCAGATACTGACTTCAGTTTCCATAATATTGACAATAAATATTATCCAAGTTAATATTTTCTGCTCTTAATGGCTGATTATGCTATTTTGCCTTCATGTCATATTTTGGTGTTTTTTTAAACACAAAACTTACATCTATTTGTTTATTTTATAATCTTTATTGATAATAAGTTTGACAGCATGGGCCACCGAAAAAGTGCGCTTGCACACTGTGCAGTGTGATTTATATTTATTATCACCCACTTTTTCGACCCAGTATTTACTTTTTCCCATTCCTCCCCATATTTCAGCATCCTCTTTCTTTTTTCCTCGGAGCAGCTTTGCGAAGGCATCTGTGCAACTCGGTTTGCTCTGTTGTCTCTCGCTATTTTTTCCATGAGTGACAGTTGGCTCGACCAATGGGATGAGCGTATTTTGGATCGTCTCATGTGTGTGAATATATTTTCAGGTCATTGATCACAATGCAGGACAGGGTCCAGTAACAAGTTTACTGTAAATTTTCTAACATGCCCTGTTATGCATTTTCCATTAACTTTTTACTGACAATTTTTTTACTCTTACTGTAAAATGTGACAAAGTGTGTTTTATTTCCACTCAATAGGGGACGGGTGCTTTTATTCTAAACATGGAACAATTCCAATTTTCAAGGGACGGTTGGCAACCCGGGTCTCATCTGTTCCACCTGTGTTCCGCTGCTGCAGCGCAATCAGGTTTGTGTTGTGAGCCTTCTCATCTGCCTTTAAATGCTCTCTGTCAGTTAGGACCCAGGATTTTGAATTTCTCTGTCTCGCCTTGCCCTTGGATATCCCACTTCTGTCCATCTCACTGTGTACATCATGTGTCAGTTCTGGATCAAGTTCCCACTTACAGCCTCTCAGATCCACAGTGATGTCACTCAGCTGCCCCAAGCTCGCTTTCTAAAGAGCTAAAATTCAGCAACATCAGCAAGATCCTGTTAGTTAAATTACAAACTCACAATAAAATGTTTTTTTTCTGATCTGCTGTGTATGGCTTAATTTACGTAATTCATGCTTTCACGCATACCTTTCAGTTTCTAGACGGGAAGGTTTAAGAACTTGTATTGCTATTAAAACATGGTTAAGACAGCATGATACTGGCATCTTGATCTGGGTCTGTCCTTCTATTGCTCTGCTGCAGCTGCAATATGTTCAATATTACAGTGACAGGCAGATGAGCAGTGGTTACTGCGCCACCTCAATTTAGTAACATAAAACCCTAAATCAAATAATTGTTTACATCAGGGTTAATTCAGGCAAAAACAAACAATCTTACAAATTTTCAGACAATGTTTTGAGCAGTCCAAACAGACAGGCTGGGAATTCCCTCTCTCTGCCACGTGGACCAGTTCCTCAAGGATGAATAGTTAAAGGACTGAACTTATATATCACTTTTGTAATTATACTGACGGTTTAAAGTGTTTAAAACAAGAGCCACATTCAGCCAGTTGAAATCACAAATACAGAGATATTTACAAGCATTTATGCAGATCAGCAGGCAATTCGGGATTAAGTGCCTTGCTTAGGGGCATGTTGCTATGTGAAAATGCTCCACACCACAACTGTAACCACTGAGGCTAGTCCTTGCCTTCCTGTTGACAGACAATGCTGCAGTGTGTAATTATTGCATTGTAATATATATATATATATATATATATATATATATATATATATATATATATATATACATATATATATATAAGCAATCTTTGTTAATACCCCTTAGTAGGTAATCAGGTTTAACGACAATTTTTCTGATACATTGAAGGCTGTTTGTTTTTTCCCTAAACTTGTTTTCAGAGCATCCGCATTTAAATGGCCATATATCCTTCATTTGCTTTGTTGGTTTTCTGTGTTTTCCATAACTGAAAAGCTTAGAATCCACACTTTCATATACAATTTTTTAACAACTACTTGTGGAGTATTAATTTTGAAAGATATTTTAAAATATAAAATATTATCTACTTCTGCCGGTGTTCAAATTTTCTCAAGTAAGTATGCTTTACATACGTCTGCAGTTCAATCATCAGTTGCATCAGCTGAACCACCAGCACGAGAATGGTTGAACCAGAAAGTTATATTGCCTCATGACAAAAGTTCTGTTTACTTGTTGGTAGAGCACAAAGATATGCTGCAACCACAGCTCTTCCACACCGCAAAGAAAAAAAACAGTAACAAAAACACCTACTAAAATCTACACAAACATGTTGAAACTAACTTGGAAGCTTTGTTACTGGGATTTTTCTAGGAGTCTGTACTTACAATTCACTTTGTTGCTTATGCTGGGACCATGCAGCGGGAAGTTTTAGGGTAATTTATTTTATTCTATCCTTCTGGTGAAAATAATTATGTTGTGAATCAATAGAAAAAGTGCTGCGGGAAGTACTACTTTATAATAAATGTAGGGGGTGGGGATCCAAAGACTATCTTTCGAAAGTGAGGAGGACAAGTCCCTTATACACACACTTACCACAATGCTCATGCCCACAAAGAACATTTCTACTAGTGCTAAACAAAGAATAATAGCATGTAATTCCTGTTTGATTAGTATTTTTGCTCAAAAATGTCCGTCTCTAAGTACAAGATAAATACACTGAATTACATCTGTTCACTGACCAGGCAACCTTTTATTAGTAATAAAAAAGTGAAAGCAC
The DNA here is from genome assembly GCA_032876305.1 of Orestias chungarensis. Classification (NCBI taxonomy): domain Eukaryota; kingdom Metazoa; phylum Chordata; class Actinopteri; order Cyprinodontiformes; family Cyprinodontidae; genus Orestias; species Orestias chungarensis. The sequence goes on from JAVLVB010000286.1 coordinate 247,763, forward strand.
AAATTAGCTGTAATATGCACATACAAACAACCAAACAACAAGATTGTTTATTAAAAGGCTGAATAAAATATGCAGATTGCATGTTTGAAAATGCTAAAACTGTTTAACATTTACACATAAAGACAGGAAGACAAAGACCTGTACAATAGCTGGGTCCCCCTCAACACACACAGGCACACATGTTATGCATCTCTATCCTTGCAGGGACCTTCCATTGAATTCAATTCATCTCTCATGAATTTCTATAGCCTAACCTCACTGTAACCACTACCAGTACACGCCTAACCTTAAATCTGACACTAGCTCAATTCCAAAGATCAAAGCCTGGTCCCAGAGACCAGTTAGCACCCAAAGGTATAGTTTTCATTAATAAATGGTCCACACAATGTACCAAATACATGCCCACCCATTACACACATTGCTATGTGGGTCAGTGTAAACATGGACAGGGTGGATGTCTGACTGACTGGTAAATACGCCTCACAGGAAATAAATAGAGCAGACAGTTGAAGACAGCAGGCAGCCATACACGGGAGGCAAAGGTAAACACACACACACTTAGACCTATAGACTAAATCCGAACCATTATGGAATAAATAAATATTTGCCTGCTGCACTCAGACAGACAAACACTGAAGAGGAAATTAGTTGAGGCTGATGGCTTATTGTGTCGGAGTGAATCGGTGTGTTTCTGCAGTTGCCATTATACTGCAAATCCTCTAATTATGGTTCCTTTACATATAGACATATGCACAGACACACACAGATTCTGACTCACTTACATGCAAATACATGTACAATTATTTTGTCATGTATCTAGTGATTATATATAGCTAATAAACACACACAATTTTCCCACATACAGAAAACTTGCTCACACAGATCTTAATCATTGACCAGTGTCAAATTGTTGTTCTGGTCCAAATGTGTCATTATCAACGTTAACTACTGAAGTATCTATACAATCTGTATTGACTTCAACTATGTGACTTCTGCTACAAAAAGCTCTGCAGAGGTTAGTCTTTAATGAGCCAGACAGGTTCATGTGGGAGCTCTAAATATTCGGTAAAGAAAAATAAATCAGAAAAAAACGTGTTACATGAATTGTTTAAGTTTAAACTATTTATGAATCATTGCCTGTTGTCCATTTATTTATCAGGAACAAAGGGTCATGTTGAGGATCCAAATCACAGCATTAAGAAATAGCATCCTTCATTTCACTAAAAGTGCTGCTAATGCACTACGCCACAGCTAGAAAAGAACAGTCTCATAATGTTATCTAAGAGCCACTTTTGATTATCGTTCCACAATCATTCCACAATCATTCCACTAGCATTACATCACAAAAATCATCTCACCCATATATATTTGACCAACAATTTGGTAAATTACTACCAGTGTATTATATAAATGCTTTTTTGTCATGTGTTACTGAACACTTTTAAAAACCTAAATTGCCTTTCAGACATCCAATCAGTGTTTAAAAACAGCACTTCAAATGGACGTCACATACAATGCTTAACAAATCAACTGCTGACAGTTTTAAGAACTTTCTACCTTTTTTTTTAAACCCATAATCTTTAACCATCTATCCATCCATCCATCCATTATCGCCTGCTTATCCGGGATCAGGTCGTGGTGGCAGCAGCCTAAGAAGGGAGACTAAGACTTCTCTCTCCCCAGCCACTTGGGCCAGCTCGCCGGGGGGAATCCTGAGGTGTTCCCAGGTCAGCCGAGGGAGAAAGTCCCTCCAGCGTGTCCTGGGTCTTACCCTGGGCCTCCTCCTAGTGAGACGTGCCCGGAACACTTCTCCAGGGAGGCATCCAGGAGGCATCCTGACCAGGTCCCTTAGGCACCTCAAATGGCTCCAATCGACATGGAGAAGTAGCGGTTCTACTCTGAGTCGCTGAGGAGAAAACTAATTTCTGTCCCCCATGTCTGCCCCCAAATCTTCTTGCGGTCACAACCCAAATCTCATGACCATAGGTGAGGGTGGGAATATATCGGGATAGATCGACCGGTAAATTGAGAGCTTTGCTTTTTGACTCAGCTCTCTGTTCACCACAACAGATCGGTACATCAATAAAGACGCCACCCCAATCCGTCTGATGATCTCTTTCTACATTTTTATGTCATTCATGAACAAGACCCCGAGGTATTTAAACTCCTCGACTTGAGGCAGGAACATCCCCCTGACTTCACTTGAAAAAGCACTCATGGCCTCAGACTCAAGGATGCAATTCTAAGGTAACCAAAACGGATCCCCTCAACACCTTAGCTGCGCCAAGAAATTCTGTCCATGAACGTTTTGAACAGAATCTGTGACAAAGGGCAACCCTCACCGGAAACTAACTTGACTTACTGCCGGCAATGCGGACCAGACTCTGAGATTCCAATCATACAGTGACCTGAGAGCCAGTATCAAAGGGCCCGGCATATAATACTCCAAGAGTACCCCTCCACAGGAGTCCTCAAGGGACTTCAGGCAAATCCCATCCACCTGTAGGTCCCTGCCGACAATGGGCTTTTTAATCACCTCGGCGACCTCAACACCAGAGATCGGACAACACACCCCAAAGTCCTCTGCCTTTGCTTCCTCAATGGAAGACTTGTTGGTGGGATTGAGAAGGTCTTTAAAAGTATTCACCGACCGACAACGTCCCGAGTTGAGGTCAACAGCACACCATCTCCACTATAGACAGTGTTGACCGTGCATCACTTCCCACCCCAGTACAGAAGTCGTTTTTCTCCTCGCCGAACTCCTCCTTCGTCCGAGTTTTTGTTTCTGCTACCACCAGAGCCACATGCCACTTGGACCGTCGGTACCCATCCGCTGCTTCCGGACTCCCACAGGCCAGAAATACCCAATATGATTCCTTCTTCAGTCTGACAGCCTCTCTCACCACTGGTGTCCACCAACGGGTACGAGGGATGCCGGCATGACAGCTTCAACCATTCTTATACAAAACCAATCTTCATTTAAGAAGACTTTTTCATAAATACAGGCCATTACATATAACAAATAACTGGTCTATAAAAAATGTTTGCAATGTAAAACGACTGATTGAGCCACCTCCTGACGTCCACCTCCACTGGCCCACCTCTACCTTCCACTCTGGTCTGCTACCCTGAAATCTGTTTTTTATATCCAGCTGGTAATAGTTTACCTTATACAACTACTCGAAGTTAAGATGGCAAACAGCATTTATTTGTGTCTCTATAACTTCCACAAATGTATTTCCTATTACTTGCCTGGAGCATTATGTGCTTATAAATTGTACTGAAATGCACTTCAAAAAATACACTTTAGAATGGTATAGATTCTCTACAGAACAGGCAAGAACTTTCCTCTTTTGCAACTTAGAACAGAAGTGTAATACAGAAAGTCATGATATTTAAATTGACTGCCTTAAGCATTTGCGCTAGTATCTTGTGATTGTTTTTAACATGATGATTTTCTTCCGAAAACTCATTTTCCCAGCTTTTGGGGTCCCAGGAGGTAAAGTTATTTTCCCCAATCCATTGTAAACTGGCTTTGCAGAAATGAAAAAAAAGAGCTGTGTGTTAAACTTTGAGCCTAAAGATATCGGCAAAGTAATCATCTTGGGGTAAATTTGCTGTTAGAACAACAGCGGGAAACTGTAGAAATATGGCTTCTATATAAATTAAGCTAGAAAAATATTTTTTTGCCTGTAAACTAATTACCAGAAATCTCTAAGAGCTTTCCAGCTGAATAAAATCAGCGTTTGTCATTTTTATTATCATCTCAGCCATTATGGCTAGAAAGTCTACTGAGAAGATACAAATGAGATCAAAAGTGGACTAAAGTCTACTTTACTCCTTTCAATTAAATTTCAAATGATTGAAAATTGTGTTTAAGGCCTCAGCCCATGTTAGCATCTTGCCAGAGGTGTAGGAGGTCTCCGTATAACAACCAGACATTTCCACTCATAAATAAGATTAACATTAGTTTAGCTCAGTATGGATTGGGTGGACTGGGAGACTGCTGTGGGAAAGACAACCCCCATGGTGAGATTAAGAGGACAACAGACATTAATATAAATGGAGATTGACCCACACAGGTAACCAGTGAGGGGGACGATATAGATATATAAAGGTAGAAAAGAAAAGTCAGCCACACTAATAGTGAGTACAGCAGCGGATCTTGCTGTCACAGATATATATACCAACACTGCGTACATTTAGAAGGCAAAATGGTCGACTTGATTAAATTTTAATGCTGGTTGTGAGTAGTCATCACTTTTGTTCTCATCTTTCTCTTTAAATGATGAACCGCTTTACATAAAGTCAGGCTCTCACTAGCCTCCGTTTCAACACATTGCACTAATATCCAGCAGGTTTAGAAAGAGAAATACTAATGCTGAATGAAAAGAATTTTGAGAATAAAATGATATAAAGGGATTTCAGTGACTCCAGGGTTGTATTTAGAAAAGGGGTTAAAAGAAAAATGGGAAGACAGCAGTTTAGGGAAATACATTGGAAAATGCAAGCTTACAAAACACCTATCCATCTTTGCTTTAATTTAATGCAGATTTATGATTAGACCCTACTTTCTTTTCTAAAACCATACATTTTCCAAAAAGCTATAGTTCTTCCAAAAATGTAAACATATGTTGTGGTTAATTTTCTGAAACTTTACAATACTACTCCAGCACACCTTTTTACTTTTTGCCCCTCCCACTTCATAATTTTACTGGCTTCTGATCTCTAGATGACAACCTTGTTTGTTATGACCACCCCGTCTCATCTCACCCATGGATCTCTCACCCTGAATTTGCCTCCCCGTGCCTGACACACTGATCTGTTTCCCCGGCTCTCCTTTTACATTTCCGACCTAGCTTCTGTCCCTCAACCTGCGGGTTCAACCCTGCGTTACACAACGTGAAACATTACCACTTTGTGAGTCCAGCCCTAGTATACTGCTAAGTTTCAAATCCCTTTGTTCTGTCTGAGATCACCACTGACCAGACAGCAAATGAGCCCACTCCCACTCTACCGCAGAGCCTAAATATCTATTTGTGACCTAACCTTCCCCTCCCTCAAATAACTTTGCATGTTTTGAAATTGTTAGAAAGTGAGAAAGTCTACTAAATTGGGACCTAGACTTTCACAGTCAGAATACACTTCCACCCAAAAAAGAAAACACTAACCCACCCTGCACAAGATTCACAAAGAGAATACATCAAAGGAAAACTGAAACACCCCCGTCCACAGATGCAGGATCACTGAAGCAACAGTCACTAATGACCCTTACCTCAGAGTTTATTTGTACTTAAAAAAAAGCTTTGAAGATAATTTATAAAATGATTACCAAAATTCCATAGTGAAGCATCAAATAGGAAAACTCATGTTTACACCAAGATGTGGTCCAGAGAAATAGTCAAATGAGGTATAGCAAATTGATAGGAGTAAAAGCTTGTGAAATCTTTTTGTATCCAAATATGGCTTTAAACCTGTCCACAACAGTATCTCGGACCTGCCTGGTGCGTTCCTTGGTCTTCATTCTGCTCTCTGTGCTTTAAACTGCACTCTGAGACAATCACAGAGCTGGTGCATTTCTACGAGACTTGATTACACACAGGTGGATTCTCTTCATCACCATTAGTCATTTAGGTTAACATTGGATCATTCAGAGATCCTCACTGAACATCTGGAGTGAGACGAAAAATTACAATTTCATATCATTATGTTTGAAAAATGAAATATGGCAAATGTTTGAAAAGTTCAAGGGGCCAAATACTTTTGCAAGGCACTGTTTTTTCAGACGTTATTTGTTTGTGTGTCTACATGTACGTGCATGACACACAGAGTTTTACCCGACGTGAACCCTGCAGAGCAAACAAAATCTCGCATTAGCCTAGCAGCAATTGACCACCGCTGTCTGCTTACTTCTAAACGGTACCACGTATGTTTACTATTGTCTCATTCCTGTCTTTACCCCCCCCAGGACTGTAACAGAGACTGACCTGAGTGAACCCAAACACACATGCTCATACACCAAGCAGATGAATTATGTAATACAACTGATTTGGGGCAGAGGGAAAGCCTGGCTCATGAGGGAGTTCTCCACAGATGCAGCAGTTTACTACACTAATTACAACTTTAAGGAGGAGTGCACATATATTCAAACAACTGAAAATTCTAAAGTGGTGTAAGATTTATAAATTTAACACAATATTCCCACTGGTCCTTCTGTGAACTTATAAAGTGGAGAGGAAAGCAACAGCCTGAGTTGTGAGTCAGTTGCTTAGTCGGGCCATCAGTGTTGGCTTCTGTAAGTCTCCAGACTGGGATTTACTGTCCTGATGAATCATCATTTTAGGAGTAAAAGTTCTATAAGCTATTCCATCTCCAAAGAGCCATCTACAGGCCATCAAACCAGCTTGAGATGCAAGTCTGATTGTTTTGACAAATCAGTGGTGAATGGTGACCCTGTCTTATGTGTGTTCTGAGTAAGATTGCCAATGGAAAAAGTCCAGAAGGGACAGAATGTGAACCATGCCGAAGCAGTAAGAAAATATGGACCATGAGGTGTCATGAGAGAACATTCTTTAAAATGTCATCACTCACCCTTAAGGGTGTATTAGCACTAGAGCTCTTGGTTCAAGTAGCTGTTTAACAGCGGAGGGCTTTATTTTGAAAAAATTCTCATCATGGTTTTCTTAAGTGAGATTCATTGAAGACACAGACATAGCTGTATTTTTTTTCTACACTTCATCCTCAATATAGCCCATTAATAGCTCCTAAGTAACCTAGTAAGTCTCTAGGTTTTTGGGCTACATGAGTCACAGAAGGAATTTAAGTCAGAAGCCCTGTCCAAGAAAAAACGCAGGTAAAACAAGTGTATGATAATAATAATACATTTTATTAATAGTGCACTTTACATTTAATACAAATCTCAAAGTGCTAATGCTACGTGCTAAAAGTGTGTAATTTGCAAGGAAGTAAGGAAATATGATCCAGTCCGTGTAACCGGTTTCAATAAAATCACATCAGCCTGAATCACAAAACAAAGTCTCTCAAAACAATCTATGAAAACTTGGGCATCTTTAGTCATCTGGTACTGTAACTATTTAGTTTAAAAGTTGGTACCACCTAACCTGCTTTCTCTACCAAGTGAGACTGTGAAATCACAACACAGCAGGTTAATTGTTTATAATTAAAGTGCAATTCTTTAATATCATTGTTAATTTGTAGTCATCAGGACCACAGTCACAAACATTGATCTGGCTGACGTATGATGGCACAACTTTGATTTTCTGTTCAGCTCTTTTAATGTTAATAAAACCACAAGGAAATCCAATTTAATTAATATTTACAGAATGTCTGAAGAATAAAAAAAAAAATGGTGGTTAAAAACAGCTCCTGCTACAGTGGTACGTATCAACATATTGACATCACCTGCTGCCGTCTGTTAGCGTCTGTTAGAATTTTCAAGCCAATTCTAAACACACCTGCACATTAATCACACATTTGTGTTGCTCCGTTGCACGTTTTTTGAAAATGTAATTGTTATAAACAGGCCTTTTTTTGTGTAGTGAAAACTCGCTAGCTTAGTTGGCTTAGCTTTTAGCAGCGCCATGGCTTCTCCCTCTGCCTTTCTTCTTCCTGCTATGAGTGTCAGATGTTTACTTATTCTCCTGCCTCCTTTAGAGATAATGGTACATGCATTAAATCTAGCATTTTTGTAGCTTTGGAGGCGAGGGTGTCTGTATTGAAAGCTCGGCTCTGCGCTGTTGAAACACCCGCAGATATCCGAGGCCCATTGGTTAGCAAGCAGCCAGAAAATCAGGCTGCAAAGGTGACTGTACGCAAAAAGCATAGTCCCAGAACCCAGTCTAGGGCTCATCACCAACCTATACAAGTTTCAAATTGATGTTCCCCACTCAGCGATACAACCGGTGAGAAGCAGACTCTTGTAATTGGCAGCTCCATACTCAGAAACGTGGCTTAAGAGGAACGAGCGACCATAGTCAAATGTTTGCCAGGGGCCAGAAGAGGTGACATAAAATCATACTGCTGGCTAAGGATAATTGTAAATACAGTAAGATTGTTATTCACGTCAGTGGTAATGACACCCGGGTACGCAAATCGAGGTCACTAAAATTAGTGTTGCTTCGGTGTGTGAATTTGCAAAAACAATGTCGAACTCTGTACTTTTCTCTAGTCCCCTGCCTGATCAGACCAGTGACGACATGTTTTGTCGCATGTCATTCAACTGCTGGTTACCTAGGTGGTGTCCAGAAAACGGTGTGGGTTACATTGATAATTGGCAAACTTTTGGGGGAAAACCAGGTCTTCTTTCTCGAAATATGGCTGAATTTATAAATTCCCCAAATTACTGACAAACCAGGGTCCACACCAGGAAGCAGAGTCGTATTTTAGAACTCTTCTCTGCAGCTTCTCTACAGTTACAGTACTTACCCATTATCTCTTTGAGACGGTGTCCTACCCACGGCCAAAATGAAATAGATTAAAGATCAATCAAAAAAGAGCGAATCCTGAAAATCTCAAAAAGATAAAAACAAAATTGTAAACCTATTAAGTATGGCTTATTGAACATCAGTTCTCTCTCCTTAAAGTCTTTATTAGTTAATGACTCAATTTTTGATAATAAACTTAATTTGCTTTGTCTTACAGAAACCTGGCTGCAGCAAGAGGAATATCAACAAATCAACTCCTTGTAATTATTCACATTTTCACATTCCTCGAAGTACAGGGAGAGGTGGTGGAGTAGGAAGCCTTTTCAGTCAGATTTATTAATTAATCCCAGGCCTACTAATAGTTATTATTCTTTTGAACATTTTACCCTTAACCTCCCTCATCAAACCTCTAAAAGAATTAAACCACTTCTGTTTGTTATTTTGTATCATCCTCCAGGTCCTTACTCTGAATTTATAGATCAGATCTCAGATTTTTTATCTGAATTAGTCTTAAACACTGATAAAGTCATTATAGTAGGACATTTTAACATTCATGTTGACACCAAAAATGATAGCCTAAATGTAGCCTTTACTGCCATTTTAGACTCAATTGGCTTCACTTGTGCTGACTATGGCACAGTGTAAGAAAGTTACAGTAATGCCACATAACCATCTCATTTCTGACAATTTCTTGATAACTTTTGAGTTATTTTTTACTGAGTACTCAGAATCTGAAAGAAAATTTCATTGCAATAGGTGTCTATCGAACAATGCTGTTATAGCTTTTAAAGAATCCATTCCACCTTTAACTTCTTCAGTATATTAGAGAAACACAATGGAGGGCAGCAAATTAACAGAATGCCCAACACAAATTGATGTCATTGTTCATAGTATTATGTCCTCATTGCGTGTTGTATTAGACAATGTAGCCCCCCAACAAAGGAAAGTGATTACTCATTGGAGGTTGGCTCCCTGGTTTAATTCAGAACTTCATACCTAGAAGTAAAAAATGAAGAAAAGTTGGTCTTCAGTCCTATATATCCTGGAAAAACCGCGTGCTTCTGTTTAAAAGGATCCTTCGCCAAACTAGATATGTATGTTTTACATTATTAAAACAGGAGAATAAAAAATATCCTAGGTTTCTTTTCAATACAGTTGCCTTACAAGAAATGAAAACTCTGTTGTGCCATCTATTCCTCCAGCTCTTAGCTGTAATGACTTTATGAAATTCTTTATTGATAAAATTGAATCTATTAAAACTACAATTGATGGCATCTTCTCAAACATAACTACTACCTCAGTAAGCGAGGAGGCACTGAATTTGCCTCTGGAGCCTGATCTCTGTTTGAAGTGTTTTGTTCCAATTGAGCCTTCTGAGCTTTCAAAAATATTGTTTTCATCTAAGCCTTCAACTTGTACGTTGGATCCAATCCCAACCAAATTGTTTAAAGAAGTATTTCTCATTATTATTACCCTCATTTTGGATATGATTAATCTGTCATTAGTGAATGGCTATGCACCAGAGGCTCTTAAGGTAGCTGTAATAAAACCGTTACTTAAGAAACATCCTCTTGATCAAGGAGACTAAATAAATTACAGACCCATATCTAATTTTCCTTTTTTTTTATTTAAAATCCTTGGAAAAATTGTTACTAATTAACTGAGAGAGCATTTGAGGAATAATTACCTATTTAAACAATTTCAGACAGGTTTCAGACCTCATCATAGCACTGAGACAGCTCTCCTTAAAGTCACATATTATATTCTCATGGCCTCAGACAATGGACTCTTGTCTGTTTTAGTTCTGTTAGATCTTAGTGCAGCGCTGCACTGGCGCAGTGGATAGCACTGTTGCCATGCAGCAAGAAGGTTCTGGGTTTGATTCCACCTTTGGTCTTGGGTCTTTCTGCAAGGAGTTGTTCTCCCTGTGTATGCGAGGGTTCTCTCCGGGTACTCCGGCTTCCTTCCACAGTCTGTTAGGCTGATTGGGCACTCTAAATTGTCCTTAGGTGTGAGTGTGTGTATGAGTGGTTGTGTGTCCTGTATGTCTCTGTGTTTCCCTGCAATGGAATGGCGACCTGTCCAGGGTGTACCCCTGCCTCTCGCTCGTTGTAAGCTGGAGATAGGCTTACAACGGGCCTTTTCCATACAGCAGACCCACCTGACCCCAATGGGGACAAGGGTGTATAGAAAATTGATGGATGGATAGATCTTAGTGCTACCCTCAATAATTAAGCTCCATCATAGATTAAAGATCTGATTACAGTTACCAGGCTCCTCTCCTGTGGAACCAGCTTTAGTCAGTGAGGCCGACACCCTGTCTAGTTTCAAAGCTAGGCTTAAAACCTTCCTGTTTGATAAAGCTTATAGTTATGATGCTATAAACTCGTCTATTTTAGTTTTCTGTCTCTTCAAACCCCCAGTTGGTCGTGGCAGACTGCTGCTTGTACTGAGCCAGGTTCTGCTGGAGGTTTCTTCCTGTTAAAGGGTAGTTTTTCCTCTTCACTGTCTCTACATGCATGCGCAGTATTAGGGATTGCTATTAAAACAACGACAACACAAGCCATTGTTTCAGTCTGCTGATGTCAGAGACTTCAAACTGATTTGTAATGATATATCTATGATTTTAATTGATTTTCTGAAGTGCCTTGAGACAACATCTGTTGTAAATAGGCGCTATATAAATAAACAGATTTAGGCAGATTTTTTTGACCAGGATGAGGCTGTTTTTTCTTCTTTTTTTGTATGGAAACAGTTTGATTGTAAAGATTCTACAGTATTAAAGACTTACATGCTCAGTGTAGAACAGTAGGATGTGTTTTAAAGAATTTAAATTATTATATCTGGTCGGCCAAATGAAAACATTTATATCCTTAAAGTTTATTGAAAGACTGCCGTAAAGCAAAGCATTCCATGAAAGGAGGAACAAATTTAGAGAATCAATTTTATTCAATTTATTGTAAATGTCTAAATGATTATAAATAGGGATGCACCGATACCGACACTGGTATTGGGTATCGGACCGATACCAAGCTTCACGTACTCTACTCGTGCTTATAAAATTGCCACCGATACCATGACACCGATACCAACCGCGGTGCAACTATTGGGCCTGGGTGGGCCTTATTGCGTGATCTCTGTGCCACCAGGTCCGCAGGCACAGAGCCTCCTGAAGGAGCAACAACCTTAAACGTGTGAGCACGAATAGCAGGTAAGCGCTCCCGCTCAAAGGTGCCCGGACACGCGCTCAACTTCGACAAACTGCCCGCTCGCGCAGCTCACTCCACGTCCGCAAATCTGCATTATATCCAAATGAGCCACGCTCCCAGCTAACCAAAGACTGGCTTTTTCATCCAATTAAATAATTCCTTCCAAATACACAAAGTTGATTCATACTCTCAGACTCACTAACATTTCAGCAGAGCCGCAGACACAGAGCCGAGGGTGAGCTGAGAGGGCGAGCAAGCAGTTTGTCAGAGTTTAGCAAACCTGAGGAACCCATGAGCGAGCGCGCCTGCGATTCACACACACAGACGCCCACAACCATTGCTCCCCCAGACAGCTCTGCGCCCGCAAACCTGGCGGCACAAAAACCACGCCACACTGAGTCGCTCTCCTCAGTACAGCAAAAAAAAGAATTTCAGTATTTGACAATTTAGTTACATACATGTTTGTACTGTATGTTTGCACATAATAGGGAATGTTGTTCAAATAACAATATCTGTGTAAAAAGTAAAAAAAATCCAAAGTAACTATATGTGTAATGGAGTAAGTACTCGGTATCTGTATCGGTAAGTACTCAAATGCAAGTACTCGTACACTACTCGTTTTGGTAAGAAGTGGTATAGCTGCATCCCTAATTATAAATGAAATACTTTTTAGATTTTTACCATTATCCAGCATCATGGTGGTCATTTATGTGGATAAAAGAAAAAGCTAATTCTTTGGACACAAATTTAACAGTTTTATTATTATCAATTTTGAACTGCTACTAATTTTCAAAAAACTTTAAACCGAATGAAAAGTGTCAAACGAATAATACAATAAAAAGCCTTTTATTATTTACTGATAATGCATAACAAAAAAAAGCGATGGGGGGAGGGGCAGAGTAAGTACAATAAAACTGTTGTGTTCCAGGGTCCTTTGCTGTTTGTTCTTTGCTGTCGTCACTCACCATTCAGCCACCAGATAGCGTCAGACTCACCTTTCCCGGAGTTGTGTGCTGTCGTCCTGCACACCTAAGTCCTATCTGTTTATCAAGCAGTGAGTAAAAGAGGAGCTGATGGCCAGTACTTCTACGCCTGAGTGTTAGCCAGTAACGGTACCTCTGAGCCTCCTAGAGATAGTCTCTTTTTCCCTGTTGATCTGATCTCTTAGTGATTCTTCCTGTTTTTTCCTGTTGTCAGGTTTTACCTGGAGACGCCCTGGATCCTTCTTGTGGCAATCTACCTGGTTTTCTGGATAAAACCATCCTCGTGACGCTGTGGAACGAACCCACTGGTTGCCCGAATTCCCGAACTCACAACCTCCGTCAGTTTTCAAGCCTTGCCTGGATTCTCTGACTGACCGTGAACGCATCACCTCCGTCTGCTTACAAGTTCCACCTGGAATCTCCGCCTGGCCGTCGTGCAGCTCCTCTAACTCCTGTCTACCTTAACATATCTGTCCGACCTCCATCGCACTTCATCTTCAAGGACCTCGAACACCCTCAGCAAACCCCCAGGCTTCGCCCCCCACTTCCACAAGTAAGATCTTTCCAATATCTGTCGGCATATCCGTCTCCGACGGCATTGAACTCAACACCTCCTCGCTGTGTGTTTTCTTAGTCAGCCGACCGCTCCGTGAGCCCTGCTTCTCTCTGGAACAGACCCGTTACTTCACCCTGTTCAGTTATAATTTAATAAATTCACTTTCACTGAATCTTTCTCTCCTGTGTTGTGTTCTGCATGTGGGTTTGTAAATAATCCCATCATGACAGAACACTCAAGCCAACAAACAAGCCCAGGAGAACATTATCTGAACAACACACCCTGTTACAGTCACACAACATAGCCTTAAGAGAACTAGGCACACACCAAGCTGAAACCAACCAACGGCTAGACGAACTTGCTAACTTTCTTCACAGTTCTGTCCCTCAGACCCCATCCCCAGATCCTGCGTCAGTTCCAGATCCAGTCCAGTTAGTCCGACCCACATTTTCGGAAATCCGGCCTCCAACTCCTGAAAGATTTTCTGGTGACCTGAGCAAATGTAAGGGTTTTCTGTTACAATGTTCTATAATATTCAATCCCTCTCCGCAAAGTTTTTCTCACCACAGCACCAAGATCGCTTATATCTTGTCCCTGTTCTCAGGGCGGGCTTTAAAGTGGGCTGAGGCCTGTTTCCCATTCCCCACTGATTATGGTTGCTCGTTTGATGATTTTCTGAGGGAGTTCCGACAAGTATTCAGTCATGACTCGGATAAATCGTTTAATTCATGCGAATTATGGAAAATCAACTATAGCAGATTTGGCTGTAGATTTTAGAATAAGAGCTGCGGCTACCGAATGGAATGCAGCGGCATTAAAGAGCGCTTATTTTAACACTCTGGACGAGTCTCTTCAAGATGAACTCGCTACCTTAGACAAACCAGAGACGTTAGAAGAACTAATAAATCTGACCATTGTCCTGGATAACCGAATCCGGTCTCATACTAGGGATAGAAACCGGAGAGACCCGCCGTTTAGGAACCTGGAAGGTGTTACATTTACTCCTGTGGTCTCTCCTTCTCCTCGTGCTCCTCAGGACCCCGAACCCATGCAGGTGGGTCGGACTCACCTCTCCCCAGAGGAGCGACAAAGGCGAATCTCAGCCCGTCTTTGTCTGTACTGTGGATCCGCTGGACACTTCCTCCCCCAGTGCCCGGTCCGTTTAAACTTCTCAGTCTGCCAGTAGAGGCAAGGAGGCTAGCGGACCACCTACAAAGTAACAACTCCCCTCGCCTATCATTACCTGCCACGTTAGTGTTCAAGAACCAGACATTTCCGTTGTCCGCTCTAGTTGAAACCAGGCTGTGAACAGAATGTCACTGACAGCTCGCTAGTCCAACAAATGTCTATCGAGACCGAACCACTAACTGTCCCTCTATGAGTCACGGCCATTGATGGAAGATCCCTTCCCCAAATAACTCTTCAGACTAAACAGCTACATTTAATCATTTCCGCAAACCACAGAGAACTCAACCTTTTTTTTGGTTTTCCCCACGTCCAATTCACCAATTATTCTAGGCTTCAAATGGCTCCAACAGCACAATCCCCAAATCAACTGGTCAGAAAGGCATGTCGAATCCTGGTCCTATCTTGTCTCCGGTCAGCTGTTCCCCAAGGTCTGTCACCGGTTGAACAACAGGAAGCAGATCCGCCAGACCTGTCGACCTTTCCCCTTGATTATCACGACCTCGCTCCAGTGTTCAGTAAGTCCATGGCACTCTCATTATCTCCTCATCGTCCGTATGATCGTTCCATAGATCTTCTACCCGGTCCACCTTTACCCACTAGCCGTCTTTACAACATCTCCAGACCAGAGCGTGAGACTATGGAAAAATACATCAAGGACTCTCTGGCTGCTGGCATAATCCGCCCATCCTCTTCTCCCCTGGGGGCGGGTTTCTTTTTTGTGGGTAAGAAAGACGGTTCACTAAGAGCCTGTATTGATTACCGTGGGCTAAATAACATTACAGTTAAAAATAAGTACCCCCTGCCTTTGTTATCTTCAGCCTTCGAACCAGTTCACGGTGCCACTATTTTTTCCAAGCTTGATTTAAGAAATACATATCATCTACTCGGCATTCGCAAAGGCGATGAATGGTAGACAGCATTTAAGACTCCCATCGGCCACTATGAGTACCTAGTGATGCCTTTTGGGTTATCAAATGCTCCTGCCTTTTTTCAGGCCCTCGTCAATGATGTTTTGAGGGATTTCCTAAACATCCTCGTGTTTGTATACCTCGATGATATTCTGATCTACTCCACGACTCTTGAGGAACACAAACATCATGTCCGTCTGGTCCTACAATGTCTCCTAGAAAATAAATTATATGTCAAAGCAGAGAAATGTGTGTTTCATCAACCATCTGTTTCATTCCTCGGATTCACACTAGGGGGACAGATAAGGCCCATGGAGGAGAAGATCCGAGCGGTACTGGAGTGGCCGACCTCTGAGACCCGCAAACAACTACAGTGTTTCCTCAGATTTGCCAACTTTTACTGTAGGTTCATCCCTGCCATTAACTGCCCTCATCTCTACCAAGATCTCCTTCATTTGGACCCCAGAGGCTGAAGAACCTCACTCCACTCAAGAACCTCTGCGCCAACCCCCCTGTACTCATCCAACCTGACCCATCTAAACAGTTCATCGATGAAGTTGACGCGTCGTAACTGTCCCAGATCTCCTCCCATGACAATAAAAGTCACCCTTGTGCCTTTTTTTCTCGCAGATTATCACCTCCGGAGTTTAACTATGATGTGGGAGATCGTGAACTATTGGCCATTAAGTTGGCTCTGGAGGATTGGCGGCACTGGCTGGAGAGAGCTGAACATCCTGTACTAGTCTGGACCGACCATAAAAGCCTGTCGTACCTACAATCAGCGAAGAGCCTTAACCCCTGTCAGTCACGTTGGTCATTGTTTTTCTCCAGATTTAACCTATCCATTTCCTACCGCACAGGGTCCCGTAACATAAAGCCAGGTGCCCTGTCCCATCTACATTCACCTGACGACTCTGAGAGAGTTCCAGCCACTATCCTTCCCCAAGCTGCACTGTGGCTGCAGTTACCTGAGAGATAGAGGATCTAATAAAGCAGGCTCAACTGTCCGAACAAGCCCCTGACTCGTGCCCAGCTAACAGGATCTACGTACCTACCTCCGTTCAAGCCCGTTTCCTGCAGTGGATCTAGCTTCCAAGTTCTCAGGTCATCCAGGTATCAGTCGAACCATTGCTCTTGTTAACTGTAAATTCTGGTGGCTCTCTGTTCACAAAGACGTAAAGGAGTACGTCCTAGCCTGCACAATCTGTTCAAGAAATAAATCATCCCATCAACCCCCGTCCGGTCTCCTTCAGCCTCTTCCCATACCCAAACGCCCATGGTCCCACATTTCCGTTGACTTTGTCACCGGATTGCCACCGTCCAAAGGCATGACCACCATTTTTACCATTGTGGATCGTTTTTCTAAAGCCTGTCACTTCGTTTCTCTCCGAAGATTGCCCTCAGCCTTTCAGACCGCACAACTACTGATCAAACACGTGTTTCGCCTTCATGGAATCCCGTTGGAGATCCTGTCCGACAGGGGACCCCAATTTATATCTTAGGTTTGGAAATGTTTCTGTACCGCACTTCATGTGAACGTTTCACTGACTTCTGGTTTTCATCCTCAGACTAATGGCCAAACCGAGACGAAACCAAGATCTTGAAACCAAACTCCGCTGTTTTACTTCCTCAAACCCATCTGATTGGTGTTATTTCCTCCCTTGGGTCGAGTATACCCACAATAGCGACACTGGCCTGTCTCCATTCGAAGCTTCCTCAGGTTATCAACCCCCGCTACTCCCGTCCGAAGAGGCCAACATCTCTGTGACCTCGGTTCGCCACCACATCCGCAGTTGCCAGAACATTTGGAGAACCACCATGCACAACCTCAACAGTACGGCCGAGCTAAACAAGCGTCAGGCTGATCGACAACGGATCCCAGCTCCCACCTACACTACTGGCCAGAAGGTTTGACATGCTGACATCAAAAGAGGTTGGTCAGTAGCTCAGATAAGCACTAGTTACAACCAAAACTGTACCTTTAAGGTGCCACTTTACTCCATACAGCAAAAAAAGAAAGAAACTGAAGCTACAATCCACCAACGCTTACAATACCAGGATAGTAATAAATTGAAAAACGTCTTCGGTTTTGCTGTGACATTCCAATGCTAGACACAGATTTTGGTGCAAAAGCATAAACCATGGGGGATGTGCAACTCATATGAATCTTTAAGAAATGTTTTTGGTACCTCATTGATTCTACTGTAAGGTTGATATAAATACAAACGGGGGATCCAATCCGGTACTTCTAAGATGTGTGCATTGATTCTGTTCACCCTTTTGTATTGGTGCATATGTTTAACATTAAGATTCAATGGCGCCTAGAGCAATGTATAGTGTCATGAATATGTGCAAACTCTTGAAAACAGATATTAAGACACACACAGTAAGGGACATAAAGCAGTGCTCTTTGTAATCGTTTACCTTTGAAGGCATTTAAAGCCGGTAGGTCGGTTTCCTGCATACTGCTCCTTCCCACGCTCAGCCAGCTGCTGCAGATGCTGCGATGGGTGCTGACCTTAACCTGTCCGAGCAGAGGTCGTTGGGGGGACGGAGGGTGGTCGAGAGGACTGGGTGGCACCGGTCAGGCTCTCTGCCATTTCTGTTCATTAACAGCCCATGTGCACAAGTTAGAGGCAGCTGTTTTTACAAACCCAGCCGTGAGAGCGGTCCCTCTGCTCAGTGACAGCTTGTCTTGTCAACCCTTGTTCTTTTCATTTGCTACTGCTTGGTTGACTGGTCTATAGAAGGGACTTTACTATGTTTAATGGAAGGGAAAATCAGAGGAAGAGATGAGGGATCACAACTGAGATGGTTGGGATTTTTTGAAGAAGAAGAAGGATGCAGCATAGGAGTAGCTCAGGCTTGTCTTTTATGATGAGCTCTTTAAAATGTCGCTGCCCCCTCTTGATTCTTTTTGAACTTTTGATTCCTGGTTTTGTTTTCTTTCTCCCACATGTGTCCAGTCCAAAATTCCATCAGTATCTAGTCTGCCGCTCCCAGGTTGTCTCCACAGCTACACAAAGAGGAAAAACACAGAAAGACGTGGAGAACTCAGTAAATACAATCGCAAGATACCAGAAACAACAGGTGGGATAGGTATACACAAGCAGAACGTGGGTAGGGCTAACCACTACCCCGCAATAACAAGCTAAAAGTGGAGTGCCAAGATAACACACTAACTCCCCCGCACAAACACGAACACTCTTCATCACACACAGGCAGATGCACACAGTGGTGTATGACTGGAGTCTGAGTAAGGATAGCGAGTGGGTGGGTGGGTGGTTGGCTGGCTGGCATGGCCCCCTTTAGTTCCTCTCACCCACTAGGCTCTCACATGAAAGGGGAACGTTTTTTTTTGTTTTTTTGCTGAGAGCCAAGCGGCGCCTGTGACCCTGTTTTACAGAGTGCCGGAGAGATAGCGCCACACGTCAGTGTGCCACTTTGAAGTCTGTTTGATAAACAGAGCTGGATGAGACTACAGCTGCGGAAACAACAAAACTTTATTTACATTTCAAAAGTGCAGTTTTTGTGTGAATGAGAAATAAATGAATTCCAAAATAACGGAAAAAAAGGACAAGCAGGGCGGGGGGGGACGGTAGAGAAAGGACGTTTGCTGTAAAATGAAGCAAGAGAGAACTGCTTTTTCTTATTTTTTGAGACATGGCTCACAGACGGACAGGATATGACAGGAGAAGGAATCGCAGAGGGAGGAAAGCCCATGTTGAAACATATAAAGGAAAGACACCCTACATAAAATGAAGCAACTAAGAAAAGAAGAATGAAAAGAAGAAGCAGACAAAAATATCAAAGATGAGGCAGAGGAATAAACATATAAAGGAACAAAACACGAGATAAGAAAAAAACACAGGTTTAAAAACAAGTTTAAAGCTGGAAATGACAAGGAACAAGTCAAAAAGGGGAAGAATTTGTTGGTAGGAAACAGAGAACCAAAAGCCGACAGTCACTAAACATACGCCTCAACTGAATTTTGGAATGGGTCAATGGATCTTAGCTTTATTTGCTGGTTCTTATCTAGGGTCATTATGGCAAGCAGCCACAAGATAACTCGTAAGTCTGCAGATGGAATGTAACAAAATTTGCTTTACACATGATTTTCCTGATTAAAGTCTTCTCATCTATACGACAAGTCAGCATCCAACATCTTTCAATGTGAAAATAGAATGGATCAGATTACTTCAGTATGTTGAATTACTTTTTCCAGTTTACAATCTAAACTTCTTCAGTGTCTTAAAATAACCTATTTTGGCTATATTACAGGATATAGCAGGATGTAGTCCATAATGTCTTATGAAGTGCAGTCTGTCAAATTTTTTTTCCCCCTCAACTGGCAAACTCATACTGGATCAATTGATTGGCTGACAAAGAAATGATTTCAGACACACCACTGCATGCAACACTTTGCATTGCACCTAGTTATGTATTACGGAAATTTGAGGATTTAACCTCGGGTACAGGAGGCATCATATCACTATATCATGCTGGTGATCACAGCTTTCGTAATAGCAACCCATGCAAACATTTAGGGAGGGGGAGCAAGGTGCTAGTAAATACATTATATGAATGCAGTTTTAGTGTTGTGATATTCTTTGCAAACAAAAATCTATTTTTTATCCCAGCCCACTGCCTATTTACAGTTTAGTAGTCATAGATTACTGCTGTTCTGGGTCTTATTTTAAGCAGCATATCTAAAATATTCTTAGAAAATTTAGCTCAGTAAGCTGAAATACATAAGTGCAATATTGGCTGGTGTTATGTGTGAAGCCAGTCCGGGAGCCTTAATTATTTTCCTGGCCACTGAATGACTGTACTCCCTAAAGTGAAGAAAGACAGAGGCATATTCTATAAGAGCTCTAGCTGTAACTGCAGAAAAAGGTTGCTCTAAAAAATATGTAAGACTACTAAATACTTAAAGATGTCCTATGTTATGATTGTCTATCGTTTAAAATTTATATAAATATGTAAAGGTTGTAGTTTTAGAGATTCCAAAATTCAAAGAGTTATAAACAAGGCACTGTAAAAGTACAAGCTCCACAAGCCCCAATTTACAAGCTGAAAACAATACAGTGTTTACACTTATTCTTTTAGAATGAAAATCCTCAAAATTTGATTTTGTTTTATTGCATTCTTTACAGATGAATCTACTAAATATAGGGAAATCTGGGTAAGGTCATTACAAGGCTAACAGATAAAAAGCAGTTTTTCCTACCTTTACCAAAGTAATTCCAATGTGGTAACTATGACCACAACTATTTCCTAAGCAGTGTAATGTCTGACCGTGTGCTGTGTTATCTGAGGGGAACTTGCTGTTAGGGCTGGCTGAGAAAGCAGGGCTCCAAGTGGATATTTGTTTTATGGTCATTTGAGGACAACACCTGGTCTCTAGTCATATATCAGACTGCATTCAATTGTAAAATATCAAACTCTGAAAAATTAAGGCGTTGCAAAAAAACATATAAAAAATCCTAGTTTATCAAAATATAGAGGCACAAACCTAATGTTTGCAGCTGGTTGTAGTTTATGTGTCACAGCATACTCTGAAGACTTGCTACATAGCAGATCAGTGGTAGTGTTACAACCAGCTCAACAGGTATTTCAACTGTAAGTAAAATATAGACAAGCCTGAGGAAAATATAGAGGCAGAAAACAATATGATGAACAAAACCTCTTAGAACCCTAAACAAAATCAAGGATTTTGTAAACAACAGGTTCGGTTTTGTCTGTGAAGAATACTGATCCTGTGTTCACACCAAACGCGTCTGGAGCGTCAAAATCTTGTCTAATGCTTCAAGTTGGTGGCGTGTAAATTTTTTGCATTTTTAAAGTCATATTCTTTAAAAAACACGTTAAGCATCTGCACTTCCGGTGTTCTGTGGTCGCACTTCCAGTCTCTTCAACTGTCATTTTGTATATTGGCGAAAGAAATAGAGAGAGTGGCTTGGCTGTATTTAATCATTGTCGGCTGCCTTGGCAGCATATGAGAACCATATACCAGACGAATTCAGCAGCGTTCAGAGTTTGGTGATTTTCACCACCTTCTCCAGGGGCTGCGCTGATGAGACTGTTGATTTTGGTGCTACTTTCTTCTCACTCGAAATAGCGAAAACACCATCAGTAAGTTTATCTGCCATTATCACCTATGACTCTTTTGTCCCATTGGAAAATTTGTCACTACGTCACATAGAAGGCACGCTCTGATTGGTTTATATTCAAGCGTCCAGCTGTGAAAGTTCAATTTCCCCAACTAGACCGTTTGAAGCAATGTGGGCGCCAAACACGTCGGGTGCTCAAAACTTCTCTATTACATCAAAAAAGAGTATAGTATGTTACTTTTGTCTTTGTATAACCCTAAATGCTGAAAGAATCATTAACAGTTATCAGAAAGTAGAACAAGCAATTAGCTTCA
Source organism: Orestias chungarensis (assembly GCA_032876305.1). Taxonomy (NCBI): domain Eukaryota; kingdom Metazoa; phylum Chordata; class Actinopteri; order Cyprinodontiformes; family Cyprinodontidae; genus Orestias; species Orestias chungarensis. Next base: position 269,478 of record JAVLVB010000286.1, read on the forward strand.
AGTTTTTTGCATCTGGCCTTCAATGGTGGCTAAATCTTTATTATTTGTTACCTATTTTTAAATTAAGTAACACTAAAATGTTATCATTACTGCTCTATTTTATTCAAACTGGAATATACAATATAACCATTAGTGTGACATGACTATTACTTTCTGTTTATTATGATGAAAGACTGTGATACAACAGAAATATTTTATAGAAATATAAAACATTGTGTCATTTATTTGTCTTGGGTTTTAGCAATGCCCCAAACTTTAATCATTTTTATTACTAAATACTGAGTTTAGATTAACATGAACTTTTTCCTTCATTACATTTATTCCTATAACAAGATGTAGCAGGTAATTTCTAGGATAACACAGGTATTAAAACTAAGATATCTTGTTCTTGTCCAGCATATTGAAGAATTTTAGTTACATTCACACTTTTACTTGGTTAGGCAATAATTTCAGTCCTCATAATTCCCAACAATTCCAGAAACCATAAGGTCAATGTTATTTGGTCACTAATAATTTTTTTCCTTGTATAATCTTTGCAGTTAAGGTAATACCCTGCATTCTGGTGGGAATCTGAACTTTTTATTCCTAACAGTCTTTGGATGCTCAGACAAAGTTTGTTGTGTAGTCGGAAAAGCCTGATTTTTTATTTTGGTAACAGCAGTTATCAGTATAACAAATGACAAATGATACATTCAAATAATGATAAAGGGAATTATAAATACAAAGACAAAAATAATGAAAAATTTATTGTTGTTTGATAATGGTATTTGGTAGAGAATTACATTGAGATTTATGTTTATATTTTAGGCTCAAATAATCGGACAAAGTTAGACTAAATAGAGAATAGCTGAAATCATTTCTCAATTAGTAGCACATAGACAATTTTGAGTTAATCAGTATATAGTCAAGAAAAGAATTTCAAGAATAAAACTTTTGCATGTGAGACAGAATTAAAAATTTGTTTTATTTAAACCAGAGCATTACATTTATTGTGGCTTTCTTTTAAGAATAACTTTCCTCTTTTCCATAAGGCCCAGTTTGATCAAGTGAAAAGGTTGCTACACCAATGTTGCAGATATCTGCTACTTTTCACTTTAGATGTCCTCAAAGGTTTGTGCCATTACTCTTTCAAATTCAGGTATCCACTGTATCATCTACTAAACAATGATGCGTTACTTTGTGTAGTTCAACCACATGATACTCCAATTAAATACAGTTTATGTTACAAAACGTAAAAAGTTCTCCTTTTCTAAGGCACTGTGTTTATTGTCACATTACTGACTACAAAAGGCTCTGATGTTGGATTTTAAATCACCTTGAAGGGTCCCTTTTGTAAGTAAATGTCCTTATCTGGTTTTACCTTCCGGAATGCAGGTTTGTAGCAAAGGGAAAATTAGAGACCCAATAATATATTTTAAAAAAACATGTCCACTGAACTAAGGCACATCTCTACTTTATTTCTTTTTCACAAGTAACAGAAAAGCAAATCAGAAGAAAATAAGCAATAAAATTATTTCTGCCTTGGCAGTTACCTAGACTCTCTGGAGGTATGCTCAAAATGGATTTTTCTTCTGAACGAATCTCTGAGGGTCGGCTCTTGAGGATAGGTGCAGGAAGGTTTTAAAAAATCCGCAGAATAGACAGCACTACATTTGTTCTTCTGTTTGCTGCTGTGGCATGACCTCTAACAATTCAGGAGTGGCCTTGAGAGGCTGCTCTAACAAAACAAAGCCAACAGCAAACACACTATAGGCCCTCTAATTAAGTGTTCTTACACTGAAGACTGAATGTTTACCAGCTTTATGCTTTGACCTTAAAGTGGGTGAAGAGGAAAGCTTCCACCTGAGTGTTACTCATGCTGGAGCACACTTCTGTGGCTCTGGAACATTTAGTGACGTTGCATAGCACTTTACAAACAGCGACTGACTCCTTCGCTTGGGTCACATCAGGATACATGCTTATCAGTGAGACGGCACTCAGACAGACAGAAACAGACTGGGGAACGAAATATTTAACCTGGGGCCGATTGCATCTGTTGCAATTACAATCCAGGCATGATGAGAATGTGATTTCATAACTAAGAGAGCAAATTAGGTTGCTGAGTAGACTTACAGCTTTACTGCAACAGAGGAAGAGAAAACAGGAATTTTTAAATGTATAACTTACTTAAAGTACATCCAGTAGTATCTAGTAGTATTACAGCAATCCAGTATTCATGCTCCCTGAACTTTGTCACACTTAATGCAGCCATAAAGTGTTATATATTTTATAGGAATTTTATGTGAAAAATAAAGACACAGCAGTGTATTATTATTATTTTTATTTTTTTGGAAAGAAAATCTCATATGTTACACATATCACATATTTTGCCCCACAAAATAACGACATTGTAGAAACACCTTTTACTGTAGCCACAGCTGCTTTACTTATTCAGAGACTGATTTGCAGACTTTCGGTCAAGGTCGAAGATTCTGAAATGCCCATAGGCTTGGACTTTGATTAGGCCATGGAAGATGAAGTTGTTTTGATCTAAACAATCCCATTCTATCTCTGGCAGTATGTCAAGGGTTTTTGTTCAGCTGGAAGGTGAACTTCCATGCCAGTCTCTATTCTTCTGCAGCCCCTAACAGGTGTTTTCCCAGAGCTCCTCTGTATTTAACTGCCACTGTCTTTTTATTAACAATGAAAAGCTTTTCTGGTTCTACTAAAAAATAAATTAAAAAAATATTCCCACAGTGTAACGCTGTCAATAGTTGGTTTTATAGTTGGAATGAATGTTGGGTTTAGGATGATTTGCAGATTTTGCTTTTGTACACAGATATTTTGGATGATGGTCAAGGACATATATTTTGGTCTCATCAGATCACAGCCCTTTCTTCCAAAAGTTGCAGTGCCACCTGTATGGCTTCTGAAGATATGCAAATCAAATGTTTTTATACTTTCCTATCAACAACATTTTCTTCTTGCTAAAGCCACTTTTAACATGTGCATCTTCCCTGCTTCTTTGATTAAAGTTTTCCTTGTCCTGCCTGTAAGTTTAAGTTAATGGCTAATGTTTTGCTGCTGTATTCATTCCATTTTTGGATCATGTATTGAATATTGTTAGAAATTTGGGATATATCTTACAACTTAACACTGCTTTAACACACAGGAAGACTTGCTTTAAGATTGCACTGTATTTCATTGGTGTTAATAAAGATGCTGAACACGGATTGATGTCACTTTTGAAAAGAATGTTATTAAATTAAATAAAAGTGATTATTATTTTTTGTTCCAATTCACAATTACATGCTACATTATCTAAATCCATAACTTGAAATCCTAACTAAATAAAATAAAAAATAAAATGGGGTTCTAACTTTTAAAAAATAAACAAAAAATATTTTTATAGATAAGAAATAACTAAGAATAAGTAAGATAAGAAATAACTAAGAATGATCTGCCTTTGGGTGTTGCTTCTCGCCACCAGAGCTTGACAAACCAGATAGGTTTAATCTTGTGAGGCGTCAACTGTAGTATTGAGAACATGGATATACTGACACATAACTCACATAGAAGTAAATGACGAGCAAAAAATGGTTGTCCGAAAAGCGAACGCTCAGCTGCCTAAGTAGCTGCCAAGGCTATTCTTTCTAGGTTATTCTTTCTGTATGGTTCAGTGTGTTTTGTCATACAAAAACCCCCCAGCAAATGTGTGTTTTTAAACAAAGAATCGATTTGGGACAATTCATGAGAGAGGAGGAGAAACTACTTCATTCTTTTTTCAAAAAAAGAAAGAAAGAACTGATCACAGACCTTTGCTCAAGAACTCCCAGGGATTAACTTTACATGCCATGATTTCCTATGCAGGACAATTTCTGAATTTTTTAACAGTTTGGTTAGCCTATCAAACTGATTGAGAAGAATACAAAATGCAGGAGAAATCAATGTAGACAATTAAACATAATATTCCGTGCAAAAAATAAGAATAAATAGAAAGGAAATATATTACTCTTGACCATAACTCAAAAAGGTAAGAATATTGTAATGTGTAGAAGATTTTAGTGTAAACATTCTGTACAAAAACAAGAAAGTTCCGGATTTTTTTTTGAAGGTGCCTGCCAGTTGTGCGTATACACAGGGTCCCAATTTATTCTGATGAGTAACGTATAATAAGTGTAGTAATGGGGTTTTCAATTGCATGTTGACAAACAGCTACTTACTCCATTGGGTATGTTTTCGTTTTCGGGTATAAAAATTAATCCCAGTTCCAAATCAATGCAAATCTATGGGGAAGCTGGCCATCCAACTTTTTTTGCTCTGGGATGTATTTCTACTGTCTGAAATACATCCCAGATGTATTTCAGACAGTAATGCATGAAAATTCTGAAGACATTCTACCGTAGGAAACACATGGTTATATAAAATACCTGAAAATCAGTCTAGTAGTACTAAAAAATGTAGTCATGAGGGCGAGTTAAGCACAAAGTAAGTGTCTTTAAAAAAAGGACCTTCCACACTCTAGCTGATGATGCCATCACTGAAGATTTAGTGAAGATTTGGTGATTTTTGCGAAACCACAGACGGGGGTGCGCAATGTGGTCCGGGCCACATTAACTCTGACGGAATAATAATACAAATATAAAGAGTCCAGTTTAGAGGTGTAGAATAATAGATGCCTGCATTGCATAGCAATGGAGGCATTCCGTTGCGAAGGAATGGAATGCCTCCATTGCTATGCTTATGCAGACACTAATAAAGAAGATTGTGATACAGCAGTGTGTAAACATGATGCAAGAAAGTCTAATGGCAATAGCTAATTGTGCAATAGCTTCTCTAGAACAAATTCATATTATTATTTCAGTCTAGAACAATGATTATTCTGTAGCTCTGGTAATCTGCTTTAACATGAACTGCCATAATCTTAAATGTTGTTCAGGTTCTACCAAGTTTTAGTAAAGAAAATATCACCATAACAACAATGCCTTATAGGTACTCATGTTCGAAAAATGTAAAGCCAGCGCAGCTCATTCACCCTCTCTCACTGTGCTCATCTAATTGTATGAGGTCATTTACTTTGTATTTTCTTTCATTCTTTCAATAATAGGATCCTCTCTGTTATAGTCTTATCAACCTAAAGGCTACTTTGAAAACCATAGTCACATTGCCATATAATTTCAAAAGAGAACAGACTCTCTCCTCACCACCCTTTCAAAGAAACCTCAAATGTTTAATACTGTTATCCCAAAAGTCTTAGATTTCTCTTCTCAATCAGTGTTCAGTAAGATCAAACTGAATTGAAGTGGATTGACATGCTACACATTGTGGATCATCCGGGAATGGATTTATTTGACTTATAGAAGTTAGCTGCTTCCATAGTAAATTCTGAAAACATATAGCTCATTTTTCTTAGCTCAGTTGTTTAAAGTAACCCTGACTTTTGTTGTTGTTGCAAAAGTGCATTCCTGATATTCCCCTACCTGCAAGGGACAATGATAAAGAACTCTGCTGCTTGAATAGACCCTCCACATTTGGCTCAATGTGAAAGAACAATACCTTCTTTTCTGACTGTTCACTTCAGATTCTACTTCATCAAGGAAGGGTAAGAAACCTCTCTTCCACTGAACTCAAGTACTATGTTCCCCCTGCTTCCATTCCTGGGACAAGTGCTTGCCTTAGCTGGACAAGTTGCACATATTCTCTGAGCAGGCACGCAAATACAGCCAAGAAAATATTGATAAACATAAAGAATGACAAAAAGGAAAGTAATCAGCAACACAAAAGTTTCTAGCTAAGCACCTATTTTTAGGACATGCCATCTAAATATTATCAGCAGTATCCAAAACTGTGCAGAGCTAAGACTGAGGCAAATGCTAATATGATTGCAAAGATTCTCATTGAGTGGGTATGTTTGGAATCCTACCATAGACTTTTCTGAAAGATATTGTAATAATTGGGGGGGGGGGGGGGG
>JAVLVB010000286.1:275527-289226 GCA_032876305.1 Orestias chungarensis
TTACTTTATTTTCCAAAAAGGTTTCAAAGTAGAGTAATTGGAAATACATGATAAGACTAATGCAATTATTATAAGCTATTAGATCTTATTCGTTGGAGGGAGAAAATATTAATATATTTTTTTAAGAAGAGTAACTAATTTTGGCTACAAATCACAATAAAACACTGTGAAACAGTATACATTTTGAAGCATGTTAAAGTTTACACCATTGACGCCAGTGAAGAAATAAAAAAATATTTTTAGTCAATAACTTTTTCCCCTATTTTACAGTTAAAAATAATAAAGGTGTCTTAACCAAAACGATGAGATACAAAGTAGACCACATTTTTCATGTTTAAAATTTAAGTTAAAGTTCAATTTCTGTATCAATCTGTCCATTTAGATATCGCTATAGTTAATAAAACAGTAAAATACATTTATTTATCATCTGACTTTAAACTGAACATTCAGATCTCGACCAATGAGCTTTCATTATATTCCTTGAACTGGCTTGTTCCTATAGAACTTTAAAAAAGCAATAAAGATGTCGTAACTGTCATTCGCAGATTTATTTGTTTTAAGTAAAAAAATAACTTTTACACCGAAAAAAAGGGTCCCAAAAAGAGTTACTCCTGGAAGTATAAAACGGATCATTAGTTCCGTTCTACAAAAAATCTTACATCTAGGGAAGCACTGGTGCTTTTAAAGCTTCTCTAGAACAAAGAGATCATCATTTTCTACAATGCAAACCGTGCAAAGGAATATGTCGACGTAAAAGCGTGTATGTAGATTTAAATGCATACACACGTTTTTAAGTTAGGCACATGCACACAAACAGCAACAAGAAACAAACGTTATGTGCCTGTTAGGGAATGGGGAGGATTTTTCCTTTTTCCAGAAGATAAAGGTTATTGATTCACAACCAGTGAGAAGTTAATGCATTAAGCAGAAAAGCTCACTAAGGACAATTTCACTTAGAGTTGCTTAAAATGTATGCCAAAACAAGTTTACTTGTAAAAAATGGAACCCCTAAAGCAAATGGCTTTGGTTTGGATTAATTTCCATTTTGTATACATTTCCGCAACAGATTTTTGGTTGACATTTCCCTTATTCATGTATATTATACAGCCCTGCTGCATGTGGCTGCTTTACATCCCTGACATTTAGTCCCAACAGAAAGTAGGGTAACTAGGTCAGGGCTAATGGCTCATTAGCTTCAGCTCTAAGCAGACATTAGAGGTGAAACAGCAGTTTAAACGATCTGTTTTGACTCCATAATCTTGCCATTCAGCGTCTGAGCTTCGAAAAAACTGCAATAAGACAAGAAGCTGACCCTACAAAATGAGTGGGATAATAAAACAGATAAAATGCAGATTTTTATTTCTATTTTTTTTGTGCTTTGGAGACGCTGACCTTCATCTATTAACTAATGGATGAGTTTATGTATATGAATGTCTTTAATATGAAAATGAGAAAACTGCACTAGGATATCTATAGGCAGATTGGTGTTGCATCTGCAGTGATGCCTGTGTTCTACTGGTATGTCTGATTCACTACTCCATCTACATTTCTAGCGTTATCTATTGTGACCAGCATTGCGTAGTGATTGAAAGAATAAGACTGAGGATATAAGAAGATGCTCTCCCTAATAAGATAAGAAGCTCAACCATTAGTGAAGTGCTCTGTGCCCCTGCTCTTCCATATCGAGAGGACCGAGCTGAATTGGTTTTAGCATCTAGTTAGGACACCTGCTAAACAACTCCCAGGTGTAAACCCAATCATGGATTAAGCAAAAGATAATGATAGAGATGCAGAATTTAAACTAATACATTCACTAGGCTGGTCAGGGATGATGGGCTTTTACTATTCTGAATGGAACTATAGATCCTTGGACATAATACTCAGTTTTATTAAAAATGTTGGGGGTGTTACTTATGTTTTGGTGCAAAGACCTTCATTGGCTTTCTTTGTTACATCTTTGTCCTGGCACAAAAAAATCACCTAAGTTCATTTCAGTAAAGATGAAAATAATATATCAGTCTAAATAGAACAATAGATGCCATAAAATAGAAAAATAAAAGAATAGCAAAATGTGTCTAAAAAAACAAAAAACATATTTATTATTTCCCAAAGTAAAGTTAAATAGAATTGTCTTTCTGTGTTTAAATTCATTACCTAGACTAAAAGAAAAGGAGACTAAAGCAGTGTGTGTCAGTGTTCATAGAGTTCTAGTGATGGAGACATTTTAGCTGACTGACATTTACATGTTTAAAGAATGCAGCCTCTGAGAGTAATATATTCAACAGTAGAGATGACGAGGACAAAGCTATTTCCTGTTAGATCTGTTGTCAGTAAACACTCAGTGTTCATTAGGCTAAAAGTGATTGAAGGTTTGTTCGTAATAAAAGAGCACAAAGTAAATTAAAGCTAGTTTTTTTTTTCAAACACTCAAGAATGTCATGTAAACCGGGACAGTTTGTAGAAGAAGAAAAGTTTTTGATCAGTAATTAACTAACAGCCTTAAAAAGCCGAATCTAAACATTCTCCAAAAGCATATTGCTTTAGCAATTAATTCAATTAAATTCTAAAAAGCTTTATATACCTCGAAGGGAAATGAAATGTTGTCATAACTAATACCATCCAAGTGTTTTTAAAGTGTATTGTGTATTTTGATTTTGTGGGCAGGAGGGATCTCTGGTAGCAGTCAGTCCTGAAAACAAATAGGAGAGGCATGTTAACAACGTGATTTCCAGGCAGCAGAGACGATAGTTCCACAGTAAAATAAACCTGGAAGACACCATAGTTGTTGGCAAGCACTGCTTTTCCACCTCTTTAGGTATAGCTGATTCTCTGTAAATTGACATCTTGTTGTATGATTAGAAAAACCAGAAAGTTGGGTATATGATGCTTTTCAAATGATTTATGCAAGAGATAGCTTGAGCTTTCTTCTTCTTTACTTCTTTTGGTTGTGTGATCTTTATCAATCAAGCCTACTTTTTAACTCTTCTGGAATATTCGGGTGCATAGTTTAAGTATCATTTAAGTCTATTATGTCAATCAGCTGCTCCAAGTAGTAAAAACAATGCAGTATTGCCATGGTTATTTATCATGTTTGATATCATAACTATCCAAAAGTAAAAAAGGACAATAAAACAGCCTGTCAACCAACGCAATTCCTAAACCTAAAAAATGACAAACAAAACAGAAGTAATGTACAGACTTTTGGATTTAGATTTTCAGATGATCATAATAAAAACATTTTACTCATTCCATAAAACTAATTTGTTTTTTACTCTTAAGCTCAGGGTATTCTGAAGTATAAATAGGGAATAGCAAAATACACTAAACAAAAAAATTGAGAGATGATTCGAGATATTCCACCACATAGGTTAAGATTGTTGAAAATGATAATAGACGTAATTAATGTGGATGAACGCTGTTAAACATCACTGTCCCTATTGATGTTCACTCGTCATCTAGTAAACATGATTACACATCTGACAGTCAGACAATCTGTCTGTCTGTGTGGCGACGGTGCACACTTGCATAAGTCCTGATTGCTCATCATGCATTAACATATGTATTAGAATAAAGAGCGTGTGTGTGCGTGCGTGCATGGGCGTGTGTGTGTGTAGTGTAATCTTTTCATCCAGCCTAACTGCAAAGATGTCTCCTGCCTGACACTTCTTTCTCTCAGCCTTTTTGTTGCTTTTTCCATGCTGAGTACTTGAATAAATTTAATCTTTTCAACTGGTTTAGTGAGAACTGTTTGATTCTTTAATGGTCCTAAATTGGGGACCTGTTTGGAAGTTCTGCCTCCTTTTACAACTGGTGCTGTTCCAGATTTTCAGAAAAACAAAAAAGTTATGCAACATTCAAAAGACATGCTGGTAGTGTAATCTCAATTTTGTGGGTTCTTTGGAACCTAAACGATTTGTTGTAATTGCTGCACCCTCTATCTCCACCTTAGCCTGACCTAGAACAGGTTGATCATGTTTGAAAATCCTTTAATGTTAAACATTCTACCACAGTGCTACAAAGGATTCATAGCAAGTTTTAACAAATATTGGCATGAAGGTTGGTACAACCAGTTAGGTTTATTGTGAAATTATGTTTTAGGGGGGGATTTAGTTGATTTAGTTTCAACCATATTAAATGATTTGCGTCCTGACTCCCCATCTCTTCCCTTTCAGATGCCTTTGATGGAATCGGCTGCAACCGTTCTGAACCCCCTTCCGGTCCCCAACTGTCGATTCAAGCCTCATCCATAAATTACTTTGCCAGAGTTTGCCTTCTAGTTACATTTACATTTATGCATTTAGCAGACACTTTTATCCAAAGCGACTTACAAAAAGAGGGTTTAACATTGAATTACGACGCAATTTACCTGCAACATGCAATATTGACCTGCACAGGGCTTTGGTCGCGCTATTTGGCGCTCCTTGGAGGAACGGAGCGGCAGTGACGTAGGCTTTAAGAGGGTGTTGAGGTAGATGGGCACTGATCCATCAAACACTCTGTATGCCAGCATTAGTGATTTTAATTTTATACGTAGAGCTAAGGGAAGCCAATGGAGTTCAGTGAAAAGGGGTGTGACATGCGATCGCTTTGGCTGGTTAAAAACCAAGCGAGCGGCAGCATTCTGGATCATCTGTAGCGGTCCCACAGCACAGGCTGGAAGACCTGTTAGGACTGCGTTGCAGTAGTCAAGGCGGGAAATGACCAAGACTTGTATTTCCTGCAAACTGTTATGTTTTAGGGGGTTTCTAAAATCTGATGGTTCTAGTGAAGAGGGCCGCTCTGCTCTCTTTTGGGTCCTCGGTGAATCTGGTCATTGGATAAACACTATTTTTCAGAGAGTAAAATTAAAAGAAAATTTGCCATGACAACATAGAAATCTACTGTAGGTCCTACTGTGTCTGCCATGTACGACATCCTATACAATGGCTCATTCTGGTTTATGTTACCTTCACAGTGCCCCAGTAATGACAAAGTATGTTATCCCCAAACAAATAGAACAGATGCACAAAGGTAATGTGTGAGAACCCATATTTGAAAGCTCCATTACAGTGCAACGCCCGCAAACGCAAAGGTTGTTCCCTGCAGTCTGAATCATATGTCTCATCTCACAAACATGGCTTCTTTACTTCAAGCAAACATAATCTGTAGATATGTGACCTCCAAAGATGCTTACATGAATTCATGGTACATTTCCAGAAAATGTCATTACACCCCAACCACCTCTAGCCACAATATGCCCAGAATAAGGAGTTCACACATGTGTTATTTGAGATAATGTTTACCATCCCTCAGAAATTCCCACAGTGACAGCTACATTCTGAGTTGGAATAGCTTGGAGCTACAGAATGTAGCTGTAGATGTTCATACACCTATTATTAGGGTATTTGTTTATGAGATAACATTAAACAGAGATTGAACGACAAACGTTCCAATGTCAAACAGGAAAACACTGATTTCCTGCCTAGAACACTGCTCTTTAAAGTACAAATAAAATAAGCAGGTGCATTATTTAATCCAGACCAGATTCCTTTTATCAGGGCCAGAGTGTTTTAAATCACCCAAAATGCTTTTGTTCCATTTTTTTTGGCAAGTTATTATAAGCACACATTTGTTAAATATAACCTAATAGTCAGACCTGAGCTTGGAAATAGTTCCTGTAACTCCATGCGTCATGCATATCGAAAAATTTGTTACTTCAGTCAATAAATATATGATATACCTAATAAGTACTGATATAATTCACAAAAAGTCTAGCAATCTGTTCTGTGTCAGTGCACCTTTTGCATCAATGTGACACACAGCAGAGAAGCCGAGGTGTGTTCCCTTGTTTGTGTAATTCACAATATACCTTGTATGGACTAACATGCATTTAAGGATCAGGCAAACTTTATTTTTAATTGATTATATGTTTTTACATCTAAACAGTCTCCTTCTTATAAACAACCTTATGAATAAATACTACTGACTAAACTGCGTAATATTACTTCTGTACGTTACTCAGTCTCTAATGACGGCCTTAGAGCTTCAGCAACCAAAGTTCTTAAATCCAAGTCTTACAAGCAAGATTTGGATAATATTAACTGCTAGTGAATTTTCTCTAAAAAAACGGAATTTATTTCTCTAATAAACAGAGTAATGAGCTTCTTTCAATGTGCACTTAGTTCTGTCTGAATGATTAAAGCTGCATCTCATAGCCCAGAATTTATCTGATGAACTAATTACCATCTTTAACAGAAATACCACTCATTTCACTGGTAATGTTATTCATATTTTTTTATTGCAGTCATTTTCTCCATCTTGTTAATTGATGTTCTAATCCTTGCTTCATTTGATATAATCTAGGAAACAGATGCCAACATGATCTCTGTCTGTTGGATTGTTTAAAGAGGGTAACACCAGATAGGTGGACAGGAAGCTGTTGCTCAGATGTCTGGTAGGTTGATAAATAAAACCAATAGATTCTGGTGGAGAACAGAAAAAGTACAGTAAAGTATAAAGGGAATTTCTTTACAGCATGCAGCTGCACAACACACAGTGAAATGTGTCCCCATTAGTAAAAAAACTGTATATACACCAGCACACATGCATGGACAAGTACTGTATATCCAGAGGACAACCAGCAGAGACACACAGGGTTTGTGAGGGTATCTGCAGCGGTATTAAAGATAAAGCTGTGAAAGGCGGATGGGATAAACACTAACAACAAAACAGAACAGGCTGCTGAAAATCTCATTAACTGTAAATTAAAAAACAGACCAAAATAATGTCTTGTAGTGCGAGAGCTGAGGCAACTTGGTCTGTTCTCCCACTCCCGGACAATTTTCCATGACTGAAAAACAGCCTTCTCCTCCACCCTCTTTGTCTGTTTCGCAAACATACATATATTGTCAGTGTGAGGCTGTTGGGGTTTTATACTTCTTTGGCGGAAATAACAATGGTCTGAAGTTTATTTCTATGAACTCTAGTTTCTTGTCATAAGTGATTATAGAAACAAATCACAGGATTTATTTAAAGTAATACCTGTAGTATCAATTTTAGAAAATTAACTTCAATCTGGCTTTAACCTGCTGCAAGTGTATGAATTAAAGTTGGATTTAAATGTGGAAAAAACAAGAACTGTCGCCTTTTTCCCCTACAAATAAAAAGCTTAGAAAGCGCTGGAATATTGTCAATAGGGAGACAATTTAAGATATTTAGCTGGAGGATAACCATATTTTGTGGTTTGATTTATTCTTTAAATAACTTATTCTTTATCAGAAAAAATATGTTGATTTCATTATCTTGACTATGAAGGCATTTTTTCATTGCATGCTGCTGCTGGTGCACTCTGCTTTGTATAGCACTGCTATTTATGTTTTAAATCAAATTATCGTTACTGAACGCATCAGTGAGCACTTTATAATTTGGTTGCACCTTGTTAAGTTAAGTAAACAGTGGTGTATTTATATGTATAAAGCTTTAACTGATAAACTAATTTCTTCCTTACTTTCGCTGAATATGTTCAAGCTGTGTATCTTTAAATATGTTGATTTCCAAGACCCCATTTTTGAAATGACAATTATATAATCACATATTTTTGACCTTGGTTATGAAATAACCTGAAGAGTACGCTAAAGCTAAAGCTTTGAAGATCTTTTAAAGACAGCTGTAATTTAAGACTACAACTGCTATTGTTAAGACCAGATCAGCTATCAATACCTACATTATGTTAAGTTAGATCATTTTTTTAATTTTTTGCACTTCTGTATTTTTACATTTTTGTCCAACGCTTAGCTTGTACTTCTGATCTTTATTGGTGTGCCTTATTGGCCAGGCCGCCTTTTAAACAAAATGCTAATCCCAAAGCACTTCCTGTTTAAATAATGGTGAAATAAACGCCTCAATAATTCCCTAGTTTGAGGATTTAGTTTACAATTTCAACATAACTTGTTGAGGAACTTAGCTTTCTAACTTTAGTCAAACATACATTACCGGCTGCTATAAAGAACGAAAGAACCGAGGATGAGGAAGACACCTATTAGCCGAAACCCTGCCATCAATATATGTCTGTCTCAGACATGTGATCATCTGACCTTATGGTGACCCTCTACACCTCCCCCATGTCACACGAACACATGAAAAACCCCTGACCATAATCTGTTCTTGTCCACCTTCAGCACGTTTATCCGTTCCTCCGTTACTCTTCGCCCATCTGTTTCTAAATCCTGTCTTATGAGTTTAGTATTCCCTCCACTACTCCTCTTTTGACGTTTGCACTCACCCTATTAATTTCCTTGTGAGCACCATCTTTCTCTCTCCTCCGCTCTCTTCATGTCTCTCTTGTCTAGCTCAGGTGGTCTAACTCAGATCAGCTGCTTCAGCTATTGCTACTCTGCTGATGATTTATCGCCCCACTAGTGATCAGGGATGGGAATGACGGAGGTCGGTGTGTGGAAGTCGGAGAATGTGGTGGGAGGGGAGCAATAAAGGAAAGAAGAAAAAAGGATAAAGCGAGAGTAGGGCCTATTGATGGTGTGTGAGGGAGCAGACTGTGGAGAGGCAGTAAACCTATTGTTATCATGCTTTTTTATAATGAAGAAAAACAGTCAGGTAGTGAGTCTCATCTATAAGAAGCCTTCAATTAAGCACCAAATGATTGTATTAATTATATATTCTCCACAGGAATCTTTATCATCAATCTTTTGAACATTTGTGTTTTCTTTTTTAAACACATCTATGTGCCTTTAGCACATCCTCTGATTATACTACACTTAATTTATATTTTCTTGCTACATTTCTCTCTCTCTCCAATTCCACGACTCAACCTTGTCATACGGCTGAACTTTGTAAGAGACGACTGTGACGTCAGCGCTATGGTAGGAGGTGGTGTCCGACAAATTAAGTTGCAGTTAGGTCTGGGCGCAGGAGATGGGCGCCCCAGGCTGCTCCTATCTCTTGCATCGAGGAGGAGCTACTGCGCATGATCAACTTTTAATGAGAGTCTGTTGGCAAAGAGTTTTGCTTCCCATAGTGGAAATACGTCACCAATCAGACGACGAACAAAACAGCTTTACTCGTCATTAAAGATAAAATATTTATCTTGCACATTCAAATAAAATCTAATATATTAATATATATCAAAATATATTTGTTTCATAATTTAATTTCTATTTTGTTTTTTATGTCTTAATCAAGGCACCCTTTCGCCCTCCATTGGCCAGCGGACACTGAGTATGGCACTATTGTTATAGCGCAACGAGGCACTATATATATTGTATAGAACGAATGACAGGTTCTCTACAAAAAGAAAATTACCACCAGGAATTAAACTTTCTAAGGAAAAAATTTCGTCAACAAGTTCACTAAACTAATAACGATCGACAAGCTGCTAAGAAATTTTTTTAAAGAAATTCTAAAACCTGATAAATTACAGAAAAGTAAAACAGGATTCATGACATTCTTGCTGCAAAGTAAAAGTGCTACTAACTGTGGAACTGCACAAGGCTGTAAAGCATTATAATTTATTTAATAAGTTATCTAGAAGAATTAAAATAAATTAAATATCCATCCATCCAAATGGAACCAGCCGAAGCAGGGAGACCCGAACCTCATTCTACCAAGCCACTTGACAAAGCTTGTCCTGGATAAGCCCGAGCAATGCTTCACACTGTGAGTCAGACAGAAATTTTTAAGGTAAGGAGGGGAAAGTGAGGCTTTTGTAGAATGTGGGATAAACAAAACTCAGTGAATGTGATGCGGAAAACTTAATATTTCAATGATAGTTCTCATTGGTTGGTTGCAATAGAGTGGTTTTCACCATTATCAGTTGAAAAACTCGCAATACATCGAGTTTATTCGATACATTGTCCAGCCCAACCACATACTTCCGTTCTAACCCGCACACGATTCCCTGAGGGACATGGTCAAACACCTTCTTCAAGTCCACAAAACACCTGTAGATTTGTTGGGCCAACTCCCATGCATCCTCCAGGAACTTGCTGGAGATGTAGTACTGGTTCAGTGTTCCACGGCCAGGATGAAAAGCACACTGCTATTCCTAAATCCAAGGCTCTGCTATCCAATGGACACTCCTCTTTATGAACCCCGAATAGTCATTACCAGGGAGACTTAAGAGTGTGACTTCCTTGTAGTTGAAACACACTATAGCCATCTCTCTGATGGATGAAGATGGTAGGAGTTTGGATGAAAGACGGATGGGATGGTGAGAGGATGGGAGGAGAGGGGAAATTCTAAGACAAGCAGCCAGGGCTGAATTTATTGCAGTTATTACACTTGATGGAGTCAGTGAAGCTCCATCTCATAAACTGTCTGGCTCCTTTTTGTGTGAGCATGTCTGTGCATCCAATGCATACACAAGATCATGTGTTGTTTATCATTTCATGGATGTGTCAATGCATACCAACTAAAAGCATGTCGTCACGGTTCTGGCCTGTGGTTTGGTGTACAAGACTTGATGAATAGTAGTTCTTATTTTACTTGTAAAGAGTGTTGTACATAGTGTTTGTTTGTATTTTATGTATTTTTGGCTGAATATACAGCACATTTTAATAAACTTAGCCTCTTTAAATCATCGTATAGTTTTCAGCTGTCTCTCTAAAGTGAACTTATTCTGAAAGTTTCTGTCAGTACGTCTAAGGTTCGTCGTTCAGCTATTCATTCGAATCAACCTCTGGCCAGACAGCAAAGCCTCTGCTCCACTCCACCAAGCCAGACAGCCTCTCAGTGTGTCCCACAGCAGCGGTGCTCAGGTGACAGCGTGCAGATTTAAAACCCAGCAGCAGCGTTTTGTTTCTGCCCGATTGACTCTTCCTATAACCTAAGCAGGCTTTATCAGCCCAGCGCAGCCTAAAGCGGAGGCTGATAAAGCCAGCGAGAAGGAGAAGAGGAGAAGGAAGATGATGGGTTGAGGGGGCAGGTGGGGGTTGTAATGGAGCAGCCAGGGAGCTCTTTAACACACCACTGAGGTCTTGGCCAGCCAGTGACCCTGTCATTTTAGCGTTTATATGTTTGTGTGCTCTTGTGTGTCACAGCTTTTGACAGGTGAGTGATGTTGAATCTTTTCACACAGCTGTCTGCCGTCCAAACAACAGCCTTAAAACACACACACAATCTAAAACTCTCTTTTGGGACAATTTGCAAATTGTAGTTAATAATTTAAAAACATTCTTGTTAAAAAGTAAAACAGGTGTCAGATTTTAGACTGTAGCATGCACACATTTATGACCACAGTAGCCATTCAGATTAATTAAAGTGAATATTACAAGACTGAAAGTACTTTGGTACTTAGTTACTGAAACACTTGTGTAATTTAATGTTTGAACAGGATGTCAACAGACAGAGGAAAATATGAAGTTATGCATGAATTCTAATATTTTGAGGTCAAAACAGAAAAAAATGATACTAAAAAAACCCAAAAGCACTGCAGCCTCACTGTAACATCAAGTGTAGGTATGTCTCTGGTGCATTTTGTGTGACTCTTACTTGTTCTTCATTGTTCTAAAGTTTACCTAGGGTGGATAAAATGTTAAAAATGTTCTCCAAGAGTAGGAATACTATATAACAATATTACTAAACTAAAAGTAAAAACTATTAGATAGTAAAACAACGTTTTTTAAAACTTATTTTTTTACAGTTTTTTTTTTAAGTTACTTAAGTTAATGTAACTGAGTAAAAGTATTTAGTTACTACCCACCTCTAAATATTAATAATATGATAACTTAAAATTTCGCCTTACCGGTAGAGCAGCCACATCATATACGATCATAAACGCAGTTGCTGTCCTTAGTTTGCTTCCACTAGCTGCTATTCTCCATACTGTATCTCTGCCTTTCCTCCTGTACAGCTACAGTTGAATAAAGATCACTAGTTCCATAAACATGTAAAAAACAAACAAAACTAAAAGTAAGATAATACAGCCATGCAAAAGTAATGTACCCTATTTTAACTTGGCAGAAAACTATGAAATGTGTACATTTTGATGGTAGCACACATACACTATTCAGAACAAAGGCACAGCTGAAGATTTCCTTAAATTAATTTATGTTTGGATTCATATTATTATTCTTGAAACAGCTTTATGCTTGGCAAAGCAAGAAACACTATAGCAGTGAATGTGAAATGTTGTTTTTATCTTTCTAGTAAATAATATGTGTTTAAGTGTGAATTTAACTTAACTAATAAAGCTAACCAATTACTATTAAGTTGGTTTCTACCTTAAATATGAACCTAAACCTAATTATCTTTGTTAAACACCAAGTTGTGTCAAAAGTGATGTTCCCTGTGTTAAAGTTGCACTTAAAAGTATTATCTGTTTATCTGTTAATCCTTCATATCTACTGCTGAGTTGTGCATTAAATGGAGGCAGTGTGCAGGACTGGCCATTGCAAGTAGTCAAAGAGTGGACTGCTCTGTGCTATGGTGTCGAGCACTGGTGCAGGTCAGAACTGATTTTCTTTTTATTACTGAACTGAATAAATCAGCTTTTCTAAAAACGATAACAAAGCGAACATAAGGTGTGTGAAGGTGACAGCCATCTCCACAGAAAAAGTATTTATTGCCGACTGGTGCACAAAATCTGTCATATTTATTAAAGATAAACTTTTACCATGGGAGGAGAGGCATGCTATCAGGGCCCTGATATCAAAAGCAGACAGGTTTAAGTGTAAATCTGATTGGCTTGGACAGGAAACCAGAGCAAAGAGATGCTTTTGCCAATCATTGTCATCATGAACCATGCATGCGCCTACACACACGCACGCACGCACGCACACACACACACACACACACACACACACACACACACACACACACACACACGCGCGCAGTCAAGCCTAAGTACAGTAATCTTGTGTGTGTTGGAATACTGAAAAGATTCATGCTGCTCTTGCTTTTGCAGCTTGGTGTTATCAGAGTTGTCAGGCAGGCATATCTGCAGCACAGGAAAACGTGGCAGGGGTAGAAAACAGACACACTGTCAGGATGTGTGTGTGCATGGAAATCAGGTTTGTGTGTGTTGTTGAGGTAGACTGAAGGACCTTGCCTTTTCAAACCAGCCATTTCATCTCAATCCGGTCATTTTAAACTCATTTCTGTCAAATATGCTAAACTAAAATGGCGTCAGCTTGTAATGTTGTAAAATGTCATCATTTCAAACCATAAAGATTCTGAAAGACAATGATATTGTATTAATGTAAAGAAAACCAAGGAGATGATTGTGGACTTCAGAAGGGGCAAGCATGCCCACCTCCCCGTGCACATGGGAGGATCTGCAGTGGAAGTGGTCAACAGCTGCAGGTACTTGGGTGTACACCTGAGTAAAAACCTCACCTGGAGCAACAACACTTCCATTCTGGTCAGGAAGGCGCACCAGCGGCTCTACTTCCTCAGGAGGTTGAGAAGAGCTGGACTCGGGAGCTCAGTTCTCACCTCCTTCTACAGATGTTTGGTGGAGAGCGTCTTTTGCTCCAGCATCAACGGCATGGAAGCTGCTCTGCTGCAGAGAGGAAAGCTCTGCAGAGAGTGGTGAAGGCTGCACAGAGAACTGTTGGAGTCAGCCTCCCCAGCACCACAGACATTTACACCTCCAGATGCAGGAAGAGGGCCTCCGGCATCATGAAGGACCCCACACACCCAGCACACTCACTTTTTGTCCCGCTCCCCTCAGGCAGGAGGCTGCGGAGCATCAAGTGTAAAACCACCA
>JAVLVB010000286.1:289326-302422 GCA_032876305.1 Orestias chungarensis
AAGAAATGAAAAACACTTTCTCATTTAACCGGCACTGTTCACTTTAATATCCCACTTTAAAATGTCACTTTAAAATGTCAATTAATATGTCACTTGCACTCAATTTTCATTGCTGCTATGTCTGAAGTCCCATATTGCAGATTCTGTGTAGTCAAATCCTATTTCTCGTATAGTTCTTTATATTTTATTATATTATTTGGACTCCGAATTTTCATTGCTGCTATGTCCGAAGTCCCATATTGTAGATTCTGTGTCCATACTGTAGATTCTGTGTAGTCAAATCCTATTCTCGCATAGTTCTTATATTTTATTATATTATTTAAAATTGCTATCAGGGTGTAAACTGGAACGGGGGATTAGAATTTCGTCCTGCCTCATGTACCACATGTGATGTGATGACAAATAAAAATTCCTTGATTCCTTGATATTGACTTAAGGGGAAATCATCCAGACTGCAGTTTGTTTATAAGGGTTCTCCACTGTCACATGTCAAGTGTTCTGTTCAGAGTTGAAATGCTAATATATTTATGTAATTCACTTTAAAACAGTGATAAAGTGTACGTGTATTATTTGTGGATAAAAAGAAAAGTTTTTTAAAACTACCTTAAATTGTCCATCATATACTTCACAATAAATGCTTGCGTTCACATATTTTAAATGAATGGGATAGTTGTGTATGACATATGAGATATATGGGTTTCTGTTATACAAACTTTATATAACAGTCCAATGTAATATTTTTTTTTAATAGTCCAAAGAACAAATATATTTGAATATGCATAAACATTGAGGGTGGGTAAAAATATTGATTCATCAATGCATTTTTATTTTTGAGATTTCATAGTCAAGCATATCACGTCCTACATTTGCTAGGGGGACAAAGAAGGGGCCTGGATAGTAGCAGGTTGAGCTGGTTTAGCAACTAGCGCCATTTCTTTGCCGTCAACGCCTGTCCTTGTGGCTACCTGCTCGCCGTGCATTAGCACCCGTAACCGGTGAGAAGTGTAGATCTTAATGGTATTATTGTTCAAATATGTCAGCAAATTATGCCAAAATTAAATCTAAGTTTGCTTTTATTTGTCAACCATACACTTGAGTTTGTGTGTACATGTCTACCATCCAGTCTGTATGTACTATAGACTTTTAAAAAGAGTTCTTGTTCTCTTTCAAACAGACAGAATAGTTTTTCACATGCTTACAATCCCACATTAATCCTTGACAATAAGGTTCGTTGGCCTAAAAGCGAGCTGTGGGAAGCAGGCTGAATGAAAGAATGAAACTGATTAGGGATGTTGAGCAGGGATTAAGGAGCTATTTTGCTGCTCTGGTTCTCAAGGGCTGAACACAGAGTTTCTCGCCTTTATTACTTTAACGGCGTTAGAGGAGGCGATGAATAGCCTGTTTAAAAAAAATCTCTGACTAACAAAAACGACACTGAAGCAACGTGGATTAATTCTAAAGACATAATAATTCATGTTATTCGACCAACCTTGCTAAATTCAAACAAAATCTGCTGGCGAGAAAAAAAAAGGACAAACTCAAATCAGTTAGACTGAATATACCTGAGCAGAACCTGAAAAGAAATTCAACATTAAACACACCAAACATTCAATAATGCAAGATTAAAATTACATTACATGAGTATTGCAATCTTTTCAAAGGGAGTCCAGATACTGAGCTAAGAAGGTGGTTATATTTTGACCCATTCATCAAATACAACCAGCTCTAGTGCGCTCCATCCTTACCAGTAGTGAAAAATTCACTGCAGGAATATTTAGTTTGACCTGTTTCTAACAGCTCAAACTTTAGAAATATTCTTTTATTATTAAAAACAGCTTTATAAAATAAATCATTTTGTTTTTTTAGAGAACTGCAATACATTGTATTTTTTTAATATTTGACATATTGCAGAAAGTTCATCTAAATAACTAATTACATTTAAGGTATAATGTTGCAGCATCTCTTAAATACACAATGATTGTGAAGCAACGTTCACAAGTTTTCTGTAGTAACTGATCTTGTAACAGACAGAATAAAAATAATCTTTCTCATTATAGCTTTTTGAATAAGACAATTTCTTCAAATTACACATGAAGATCCTACACTGAGTGTTTCAAATATTACAATAATGAAGGAAACCAAAGTAAATATCTGTTCAAATAATGTTCTCTCCACCCTGCAGCATAGAAAAGATTGAGCATATTTGTTCACAGGTGGCTTTTAAATCTTTCGCAAATCTCAAAGTTAACGAGCCCTGCATTCCAGTCTTGAGAGATGTAGCTACAAGGCAAAACTATAAATTACAGTGGCACGGAGGAAATCATCATATTTATTGCACACTGAGGTGCGTGTTTATTTTTGTACTCCGAGACTGACAGCATGGACCATGAATCTGCCTTTAATAATCCCTTAATGTAAGTGCTGCTTTGATGTGTTAGAGAATGAAGAAATATCTAGAGACATATTCTTCCTCAAGATATAAAAAAGGGAACAGAATCACCCTCTTCGGGTTTATATTTTATATTAGATAAATTTGTACTTGCATACTTTGCAAACTTTGTTTTAACAAATATAACTCCAAAAGCTTGTTTGACATGATGGTTTTGCATTCATACTTACAGCTGATCACTGTAGTTTTTTGTGTGTGTTTGATAAGTCAAAGATTAAAAGCAATCTCCCAGCTTCAGCTGCTGTTTTAATATCTGCTATTGTTATGAGTCTGGCCGGAAAACTGGTTTTGTTTACATTCCTCGCTTCTCCCTGATTGCCAAATCATTCCACCTGTTCTACTCCTGCTCAGTCTCATCAGCACTCATTCATTCCACCTGTGCCCCAGCCTTTATAAGCAGGCTTTTAGCCAGCTGTCTGTGCCAGATTATTGAGTAGATGTTCAGTGGTCTTTCTTTGCCTGAATCTGATCGCTTTTGTTTTGTCCCGGTTTAGCTTTCACCTTTACCCTTACAGTGCTCTCACCTGACAGTCAGCACTGTCTAAACCTTGACCTGGTTCTTGGGGGCCCAACTTTACCCTCTAGGTTTGATGCCTGATTCAGTTTCCACGGCTCTGCCTTATATGCTGTCTACAAATGGCCACGGTCTGCCTTTGCCCTGGGTTCGTAAACCTGAAGCCATTTTACTGAGTGTTGTGACCATCCTTGTGTAGCTAGTGCCAATCATCTCCAAAAAACGTTAGATCATTATTTCGGACGCCTCCAATACCCTCTGACGCAAACAACCTGACTGAGGACGCATATTTCAGATTCCAAAACCCTTTCTGGATTCTGAGAAGGTTTGTGCCATTAATTCTGAGTTCAGTGACTGAGCCTCTGTTCTAGCCCCCAAGTCTTTTTCTCTGTCCTCAAAGGTTCCTGTCTCTGTTGCTTGTGGTTTCCTGCTGATCTCCTGCAGAGCTATTAATCTTTAACGCTGATCTGTTGTTACTGAATTTTGGGGCCACATGGTAAACTAGTTACAGCTATTGCCTTATGGGTATGTTCAATCGAAACCAAATTCATCCTATGTGTCTTACTAAGAACCATCAGTGTTTTTGTCGATCAACAGCACAGCAAGGAAGACAGAATAGCTAAGCAAGCTGTCTTCACAGCAGAAATTTACTAGACAAAAAAAATTAGCTCTACATTCTGCAAGATGAAATTAGCCCTATATTGACTGGTTGTTGGCTAACAATTGCTGAGTAAACAACTAAGCACTCACAATGTGAAGTGAATAGCTTGATTACTTTGTTACAGAAAAAAGTTTTAAATGCCCAGAAGACAGCAGGCAGAACGTGAAAAGGGTCCCTAACCGCAAATTCAAAGATCAAAATTCACTGGTCTGATTATATTAGGTTGTCCTTTTTGATAAACCACAGCTGCACAGATAAAGGTTATCAGTTCTCTATAAGATTAGGCTGCTGGAAGAAAAAATGACCAAATTTCCTCACACCACTTTCTATTGGTTCTCTTTCTAAAGATTATACACTTGAGTTTGTTTTTCCGTGTTGACTTTGACTCTGTTGGAAAAAGCATCAAAAGGAGCTATTGCTAAGACTAGTTGTGTGGACATGTTTTTAAGTTCTTAATGTCATAGATTTTACATCTAGCTCAGATTTTACAGAAATATTAATTAAACCACAATATGCACTCTGATCAGGCTTGTTTGTTAAATTAAAAGTGCTTTGTGAAAATAAAAACCTTTAAACTGTTGTAATTAACTCCCCCTTTCTGTATTAATTTTTTAATTGTATTGCTTATTCATGTAACCTGTTGGGTTGCATTTGTTTTTGTTGGCTGAAAGCCAAAAATTCTCATAACAGAAATAAAGGCTTGAAAATATCACGGTGTGTAATAAATCTAGACAATGTATCTCACTTAGAAAATTGAGTTGCTGAAATAAATATTTTCTAACATTAATTATTCTTTACAGCTTTATTTATCTCCTAGCATAAGCCACTAGACAAGCTGTACTGTATTATCTCTATCAAATATCAAATAAAATTAAAATGTAGTCATTAGTTGTCATATTTATAATAAATAAAAGATTTGAACAAAATCAATATTTTGTGTTCAATTACGTTTCAGAAATCCCTTCTCCCTTTGAAATATATAAAAAAATACGTTTTGTTGACCATGAATGTTTTTTTTTTAAAGTAACAAAAAAGGATTAAACCTCCAAGGGATTGATTACTTTTTATTGGCCACTGTGGCATTACTTGTCAAAAGGAAAAACTGTATCGACTGATAATACACTTGTTTATAGAGCAAAAAAAAATCAAGGTATATTCTGTGGTTTAATGACTTCTCTGAACCTTTTATGGATACGCAGACCATGTGACATTTGATTGTTTTTGACATCCATTGTACTCACAACTCTATAGTGCAGTAGTCTAGACAAGTGGGCAGAATAATGACTGAGGAAGGCAGAAGGCAAGTGACAAATGTGAAAAAGAGGGGGATGAGACAGTAAGAGCTAATAAGGTAAAACAAAAAAATCTGAAGTCTGACATGGAGAAAAATAGAGGATAAGCAGAAAAGAAATGTTTGCAATATCCAAGCCATACGATTCCAAAAGTTGATGCTTTCTCATCTTTAGCCTGCAAAAATTTAAGCACATCCTGTATCTTCAAGGATGCCTTCATGTAAGGTATTGACTGTAGGCCACCCACAAAAGGAATCCTACGCCTTTCCTTTTCAGGGGTGTACTGAAGTGTGTGTTCGCCTCTATTTAATACAGTTTGTGTTGGGGAGAGAGATTCTCTCTTCAGTTTACCCAGCATTTACTGTTCAAAATCTATTTCAGGCTACATACTTTTTATGGTCAATTCTAGGGGGTTGAATTGTTTGAAAGCATTCTCATCTTACATTTTATGCTTAGCATTGCACAACACAACACAGCACTATTGGTCTTTTACAATATAGGGAAGAGCAAAATTGAATTCCCAACACTTGTGGTCAGTGTAACTGTTTCACGATGGACCCCGGACCTTCCACATATGGGAAGAGCAATGGAGCAGTGGTTATGATCCTTACAGTAAAGTCCATTTAAGGCCCAAAGTTAACACATTCACAAACACCAGTGTGAACCATGCATTAGAATACGTGTTTGATCACTGATTTGATAAAAAAAAAAAAAAAAAACATATACACTGAGGCACAGAAAGGGACAAAGATCCTGAATGGAAAATTATGCATTTTAAAAGAATTTGTGATCAGCCATGGCAAAAACCCTCGTTTCCTGGGGAGTATTTTTGACTTTTACAGATTATAAAAGTGTGGATTATAAGCTTTCCAATGATAGCACACACATACAAATCAAGGAAGAATTAATCATTTAAATTTGGCATTCCCAAAATAAATCTACTGGGACAAATGGCCTTAAGGTTTGATAAGAATTCTCCCTGAACCAGATCAGCAAGCTTTGGTTTTAAACAAGGGCTTTTAGTCTATGATACATAGCATTTCCGGTCAACAGGTAAGAATAGGTTCAAACTCCATTTCATTTTTGGCCATTACAGGATCGTGACTATTCTCAAAGGGATAAACCTACCCGATAAACTGTTAAAATATTAATAATTAGCTGTCCGCATTGGTAGCATACGTCTTAAAATGTAGTAATATTAGACATAAATTCACATTGATGCAATTATGCAGTACATGGATATAACATCTTTGATTGGATTGATAAAATAGTATTTAAGAACACCTTCAAGTTTTTCTCTAGACCAGTAGTCTCAAACTCAAATCCTCAACAGCCAATTCCCTGTAAGTTTTAGATCAGAGACCAGGTGGCCCCAATATCATCTTATTAGCAGAGCTTTGATTGCATGCTAGCAAAGTCAGTTTAGGCTAAGCAGAAAAGATAAACTTTTATAATACCAATGTAAACATGCAGTTTAGCCCTTAATTTAAATGTGTGGGTCAATTTGTCTTGTGAAATGTATATATATTGCGCTTTTACATTATACCAGTTATAGTATAGTCCTAATTTATAAAAGCGCAATGTAATTATTACCAAAAGTAATTTCCAAAAACCTATCAATAGCTATGGATAATGATTATTTAGAACATTTGATACACCTGCTCCAGAGTATTGATAAACCGCTAGCAGTTGGAGTACATCACTCTCACTTCCTGATGACAGGAAGGGGAAACAAGTTGCACAAGGCAGAGCCGACACCTCCTCCTCCACCTCCTCCCACTCACAATGCTGTCTTTCCCTCTCAGTCTGTCACATTCCCTCCTGCTCAATTTGGGTTTATTGAGGTGCAAGAAAGCTCACAGGTGCAGAGGGGTTCTGGTATATGTAATTTCTCATTACAATCATTATCTGCATCTCTTAATAATGATGAATTATTGATTCAAGTATTAAGGTAATACAAAAGTTTAAACAAAAACAAACCAACATTAAGATTTGACTGAAATTTAAGATAAGCTCCAATCCCACATCAACTTCAGATTGTACACAAAACGTTCTTTAGAGAGTGGTTACAGTCCAGCAGAAGAAAATAAGATATTAGATTATTAGCCCATACAGTTTAAAAGAATAATTGGTGGAATATTAAGACTTTAGTGCAAAATATAGTTCCTGTGGGTTACATGGCAAGGTAAAACTGTCAGAGTGAGTTCCTTTTGTTAGCACCTCTCCAATTGTCCACATTGGGTCCCCCGTGCTCGCCCTCTGCTGGAGCGTTTGCCACCCCAGGTGCATCCTGTTGGCATTGACGAGCTGGGCCAGTATAAGAGGAGTGGTGGACCAGCTACTCGACGCCTGAGTGTTTGTTACTCCTGGTAAACCTTGTCTCAACGCCTTCTCTAGTGTTTCACGTATTTCTAGTGTTTCATGTATTTTTGTAGTTCTCTTGTGCTCTAGTTATGTCTCCAGTAGTTCTCTAGTTTTTATGATTTTGTTTGCTACTTTGTTGCTCGGTTAGATTGGGACCCTTGTGCTTTAAAGAGTACATTTCACTTTGCTTTAGAGGAACATTTGCAGTATGAACTATCCCTTTTTGATGAGCCTCCCGTGTTAGACGAGTTTATTGCTCTGGCTGCTCGAGTTGACGGCCTTCTGAGAGAGAGAGACCGTTTTAGGGGAAACCGTAGAATATCTGCCAGCCGGGCCTCCGCAGTCGTTCAACCTTCACCCTTGCCCGTGGAAGCCTCTCCCAGAGCTGTTCCTGAGCCCCGCAGGTCATCACCCCCGGGACCGGAACCCATGCAGGTAGGACGAACCAGGTTGTCACCGGAGGAACGGCAAAGGAGGATGAAAAGTAAGGAGTACCTTTACTGTGGAACCCCCGGTCACTTCATTGACAACTGTCCCAGCCTCAGGAAGGAGAAGCTCCCAGAGAGGGTCCGCCTGTAAATACTACGCAACAGACGGACCGCAACCCCCAACCTAGTCGGTCTCGTCTTCTCCTTCCTGCCACCATCATTCATAACCAGAAAACATTCAATCTCTCTGTACTGGTAGACTCTGGTTGCGAACAATCCCTCATAGCTCAAGCACTAGTCGAACAATTACAACTGGCCACTTCCCCGTTAGATAACATTCTCCGAGTCTCTGCTCTTGATGGTAGGTCCTTACCCCAAATCACCCACATCACCGATCCCTTAGAGTTAGTCCTGTCCGGTAACCATAAATAGCATCGTTCATTTTTTGTTTTTGCCTCATCTCGACCGCATATTATTTTAGGTTTTGACTGCTTCATTCCCACAACCCCACCATAGATTGGTTCGACTGCTCCATTTCATCCAACTGCCTCTCCTCCTGTCTCCAGGCCGCCATTCCTCCTAGCCCGCCCCAGAAGGATGTCTCCATCGATTCCCAGGATCTCAGCAACATACCGGAGGAATACCTGGACCTAAAACAGGTCTTCAATAAAAGTAAGGCCTGCTCTCTACCTCCACACAGAGCGTATGACTGCGCCATAGACCTGTTGCCCGGAGCTCCTCTACCTGCCAGCCGTCTCTTCAACATCTCCCATAAAGAACGGGAATCGATGGAGACCTATATCAGTGAGTCCCTAGCTGGTATAATCAGGTCCTCCTATTCTCCCCCTCGGGGCGGGCTTCTTCTTTGTAACCAAGAAGGATGGTTCGCTCCGACCCTGCATTGACTACCGAGGTTTAAACAATATCACCATCAAAAACAAATATCCTTTACCCCTTATCACCTTCGCCTTCGAGTCCCATCACAAAGCCACCGTTTTCACCAAGCTGGATCTGTGCAACGCCTATCATCTTGTCCGCATACGCCAGGGGGACGAATCGAAAACGTGATGACGGGTCCGTGATTTCCTTAACATTTTTCTTTTTGTTTATTTAGACGACATCCTCATCTTCTCCAAAGACCTCCCTAAACACAGATCCCACGTCCGACGAGTACTTCAACGCCTCCTCCAGAACCGTCTATATGTCAAGGCTGAGAAGTGTGAGTTCAACAAATCGTCCATAACCTTTCTTGGATACATCTTCGAGGGCGGGCAGATCCGAGCAGACCCCACAAAGATTCTCGCAGTCACTGAATGGCTCAAACCGGACACTAGACGACCACTTCAACGGTTTTTAGGTTTTGCTAACTTTTAACGCAGTTTTATCCGAAATTATAGTCAAACCGTTTCCCCTCTCACAGCTTTAACCTCCACAAAGAAAGCATTCACCTGGACTCCCTACACTGACAAAGCTTTTCAAGACCTGAACAACCTCCTCTCCTGAGCACCCATTTTAGTCCAACCAGATCCATCCCGTCAGTTCACTCTAGAGGGCGACGCCTCCAACCTGGGAGAGGATGGCTATCGCCTGAGAGGATCCCAGGTTGGAGCCATCCTCTCCCAGAGATCGGAGGAGGACAGCAAACTCCATCCCTGCGCCTTTTTTTCCCGACGTCTTTCACCGGCCGAGCGCAACTACGACGTGGGAGATCGAGAGCTGCTGGCTATCAAGCTGGCACTCGAAGAAGGGCGTCATTGCCTGGAGGGTGCCAACCATCCGGTGCTGGTTTGGACAGACCATCGCAATCTAGAATAGTTAAAATCGGCTAAACGTCTCAATCCTCGACAGTCTCACTGGTCTCTTTTCTTTTGCCATTTTAACCTGTCCATCTCTTACAAACCTGGTTCCAAAAACATAAAACCAGATGCCCTCTCCCGTCAGTTCTCCCCGAACGAAGTCATCTCCTATCCAGTTCCTGTCCTTTCCCCCGACTGCGTGGTTGGCTCGGTATCCTGGTAGATCGAGGGTATTATCCAAAATGCTCTACTCCTCGAACCTGATCCCCAGGCCCCACCTCAGAGAACCAAGTATGTACCTTCCACAGTCTGCTCTCAAGTCATTCACTGGTTTCACACGTCCCGTTTTTCCTGTCACCCTGGTTCCAGTCGGACCATAGCCTTTATCTCTCGCCAATTTTGGTGGCCCAACCTTCATAGGGATGTATGTGATTATGTACAAGCCTGCTCCATCTGCTCCAGAAACAAGACCAGCAACAGACCTCCTTCAACCTCTTGACATCCCCAAGCGCCCCTGGTCCCATATAGCAACCGATTTCATCACCGGTGTTCCACCCGCTCAAGGCATGACATCAATCCTCACCATTATCGACCGTTTCTCCAAAGCCTGCAACCTGGTCCCATTACGTAAATTACCATCCGCTCTCCAGACTGCCCGACTCCTGGTTAAACATGTTTTCCGTCTTCACGGTATACCCGCTGATATCCTGTCTGACCGTGGCCCCCAGTTTGCTTCTCAGGTCTGGAAACATTTCTGTTCAGCGCTGGGGGCCAAGTCCAGCCTCACGTCTGGCTATCATCCACGTCTACCCACCAATCCGACTGGAATCAGCACCTCCCCTGGACTGAGTACGCTCACAACGCTCACGTCTCTGCTGCCACTGATTTGTCTCCATTTGAGATCTCCTTAGGGTACCAGCCACCACTGTTTCCGTCCGACGAAAGGGATATCTCGGTGACCTCCGTCCACCACCACATCCGCCGAATCCGCAGTGTTTGGAAAAATACCATCACAGCCCTCCAATGATCATCTGCCCTCAATAAGAAATACGCTGACCGGAGACGTACCCCAGCACCAACTTTGCTCTCCTGGTCAGCAGGTTTGGCTATCGTCCCGAGATATCCCCCTCAAGTCCGTCTCTCGCAAGCTCTCCCCACGTTTCATCGGCCCATACACCATTGAGTCCATAATCAACCCCTCCACCGTTCGCCTTCGCCTGCCCTCGTCTCTCAAGAGTTCATCCCACCTTCCACATTTCCCAGAGCAAGCCAGTCCGAACCAGTACTTTGTGCCCTCCAGCCGACGCCCCTCCACCCGCCCGTATCATAGATGGGCACCCGGCTTATGATGTCCGGAGGATCGTGGCTGCCCGTCGATTGGGAGGGCTACGGTCCCGAGGAGCGTAGCAGGGTGCCCCGCTCCTTCATCCTCGAACCCAGCCTTTTGGATGATTTTGAAGCCTCTTCCTCGTCTTCTGGAGCGCCGGGTGGCGGTCCTTGAGGGGGGGCTACTGTCAGAGTGAGTTCCTTTTGTTCGCACCTCTCCAGTTGTCCACAGGGGGTCACCCGTCCACGCCCTCTGCTGGAGCGTTTGCCACCCAAGTTGCATCTTGTTGGCATTGACGAGCTGGGTCAGTATAAGAAGAGTGGTGGACCAGCTAGTCGACGCCTGAGTGTTTGTTACTCCTGGTAAACCTTGTCTCAGCGCCTTCTCTAGTGTTTCACGTATTTCTAGTGTTTCATGTATTTTTGTAGTTCTCTTGTGCTCTAGTTATGTCTCAACTAGTTCTGTAGTTTTTATGATTTTGTTTGCTACTTTGTTGCTCCCTTTTTCCCATGCTCGTAACAACATTGTGCTCACCTCAGGTTCCCGTCATCTCCCGAGCTCCTTCCCCACAAGATCTATGTCCGGTTCCTCGCATCCATCTGGTCTCTCCGCTCCTCTTGGCTCTGCTCGATCTGCCCGCTCCAGCATCACTCCATCCGGCGTGCACACTTCCCCGGACAACTTTTCCGCTTCCCACCGCAGGATTGGAACTCACCTCTCAGTCTTCCCCCCTTGCGTCAACATCCATCAACCATCAAGTAAGATCAGTCCAATATCATCCTTCTCTCAATATTACAATGACTCACCTGTCCTGTCCTCCACCTCAGTGGTCACAGGTCTCCCACGTCGCCGTGCACTCCGTGCTTCCTGCCGTTCCCCGCTGTCCTTGCTGTCCTTCCGAACATCACCGTTCCCCGCTGTCTCCCGTCCCAGATCTCACCCCCATCCTGCCGAACATCACCGCTCCCTGCTGCCTCCCATTGCCGGATTTCACCGCCATTACACAACAATAGATTTCATTATAACTGTTCTCCTGAGAGTTCTCTGTTTATGTGGGTCAGAAGCCTAAACATTATGACAAAAGCAAAAGTATTTATATAACATATTTCATGTATAAGACAATTAAGAGTGCTTTAAATAAAGAATAAAAAGTTAAAACATTACACATTACTTGTTTTCCCCCCATTAGCTTGCTTCAATAATAACAGAAGCAATACTTCATACATTCCACCAGAACATACACAAAGCTGTGTGATTGCAGATACCATTGAGCACCTACATAAAACAAACACATTTGTACATGTGATACTTTATGTGATAATGGTAGAACAACGAAAAGATTGCTCCTGAATTTGAAAGGATTTTCATCCAGTGCTGAAGATTTGTCTGGAACGATTGTTATTTTGTTTAATTGGGCTTTCAAAAAAAAAAAAGTCTGATTAATTATTACTTTAAGTATTCCAAATGCAGATGAACAAATCCACTGTATACAACTATTAAAGTTATAGTTTAACTGATTGTTCTTGGGGCTTTTTTGGGGCTCAACATCACAAAAACACTGGAACTTTGTACTGAAAAACTCTTTTGGAATTTTTTTTAAAATAAAAAACTGGATATTCTGCAACTAAAATGTTAATATTATATTAATTAACCATCACCCTAAAAATGTTAATGTTGAAAAAATGGTCTACATTATTATACATTATTAGGAAACATATAAAAATAAAAAACTGATATGATTTAGTAGCTTTTTGTTACAGCGTAATAAATGCTTTGTAATATGGATAAATAATCATGATTTTAGTACTGACCAAAATAAGCAGAATTCGTATTTTATCTGTAATCAAGCAGGCCTAAACCAGGATTACAATAGGAATCATAGAATGATTATGAGATTGGTTGCTGGCTGATATTGTTGAGCATTAAATACCACAAAATCATGACCTGCATAAGAAAGGTTTTAACAATCTATGTCTGTCAGATTTCTTCTTGTGCATAATTGGGCACAGGCACAAGGTTTGCTAGATCAAACAGATTTTTTTATGTGGAGAGACTGATTGCTTTCTTCCAAGGCATCTTTCTGTGCCAGGGCTTCGCCCACGTGGATCATGCTTTGCTCCAAGGGCAGCAAGTGCCTCTGAGGCCAACGGGAAAAAAAAATTCATCCCAATTACAGTAATCATTATAACATAAGAATTTGTAAAGCATATAAATATATATATAAGCAATGCAATAGTAACATAATAGCTTGGGGGGGGGGGGGGG
>JAVLVB010000286.1:302522-318353 GCA_032876305.1 Orestias chungarensis
TTTTGAACACATAAAACACGTAAAACTTTAGGGGTGGCTCACAGAAAGACTGCAAAATACTTATTTTAGGCCAGAAAAAATAGATATACATAAACATACCCAGGTTACATGTTTGTCAATAATCAGTTTTATTTGTCAATTAATATCATTCTACAGTAGAAACCCCCAAAAATATGATCGTGTCTTGATGGTCAACTCTCATTTCTCCTGTAGTCTGATTTTTTGTGTGTGTATGTGTGTGTGTGTTTGTTTGTTCAAACTATTTCAATGCATCTTGATTAAACTTTTGCTTTAACGACATGCACAGAAGAACAGCATCACACAGTAGACGAAAAATGATGGAACCAACGATGGATGCTGCTGTCTGTAAATTATTTTAAAGTTACTGAACAATGGGATTCGACCGTATTGTCACAAGATCATAATAGATTTACCGCATCTGGCTTCCTTTAGCACAAAATTATGACGGATGTCAATCATCAAATTAAAAGATTTTGAATGTGTATCCCAAGTAGCACCCCATATGGAAGTGGCACAATTCAGGGGGGCTAAAAGATCTTAAAAGATGGTTTTAATTTGCCTGCTGTTCAACAGTAGCCTATTAACATACAGGACTGTGATGCACACACAAGATAATTTCTAACTTTCAGGTTTATAAAAACGTGGTTGTTGGTATACTGGGATTGTTCAATAAGCCAGTCCTTTAATAATTTCTTTGCACAGTGGTTTAATAAGTGAGGCCCTAATTTGTGTGTAAATTGTATTTGGGATTTGATTGATCTTTCCCTGATATAGACATTTTTTGCCGTTTCAGTTGTTGCCCGATCCACATTGTGTTATTAAATTTACATGCACACACTTATTTAACTAACTCTAACACAAGAAGAAGGATGGGCAGAAGCAGAAAGTTCATTGATTTAACATGTTAGACTACCAGGAGAATAAGCCAAAAGGGAAATCTTCAGATCCAAGACGAAAGCCGGCTTGAAGACTGTATGCACTATTTAACCTGGCTTATCTCTACAGGCTTTACATCTTTCCAACATTCACACATACATAAATAATGCTCTTATTTTGATGAAACGCAATAACAAGTTCTTTTTGGAGTTACTATTAGAGTCTTCTCTATTCACGACTTCCCTAAAGCAAGAAAACTAAAGCTCTAGCAAAGTGTTATGGGAGGTGAGATAAGGGTGAGAGACATGGTGAGGGAGATGTGGGAAACAGGCAGAGACACAGCAGAGAGGATGCCATAGTGCTGCATTGCAGCAGCAGAGCCAACAAATGGTCCAACTTTGCAAAGCGGGGGCCCAGTTACGCTGTGATGACCCTATCTGAGCTGTATTTAAAAAGCTCCTTCTTCTCTGAAGATAATCATGCATGACCAACTGGAGGAAGGAGGACACTCAGACCGACACTTTACAGCTGCTTTATCAGCCTTTAAGTCCGCAGACCTATCTCAAGTTCATTTATCTTTCGCTTCACTCTGAAGGATAATAATGGCCGGGCTATGTGTCGCTCGGAGCACTGTGTTTGGAATCTGTTTTTATCTTGTCTGTAGATTTTTAAGTTAAATGTGATAACGATAAAGTTGTTTGTAAGACACTCTTTTCGAAACAAAGTATGCAAAAAGCAAGAAGATAGAAAAAAAGGATTCTGACTGAAGGTTACATAAGCCAAAAGTGAATAAAATGAAGGATATTATATTAGGACAAGCATTTTAGTTATATTAAAGGATCTTTTAGGCAAATTCAGACCTAATCTATCCAATTTTTAATCTACATTGTTACATAGCTGACGAGTTCAGTGATTGATTTTGTTCGCTTTTCATGAATATTTAAGCAAATCAAATATTTAGGTTAAAATTAAAGGGTTGACTAATGTCAAATGAAAAACTTAGTTATACAATGTGAGGGTCAAAGAGACATACGGGCCCTGTTGGGAGGGGGTTGGCAAAGCTGCTGCGCCAGCCAGCCAGTCCCGCAGTCAGCCAGCACAGACAGTCAGTTGTCAGACTAAGGTTGTCAGTCAGCGCTGCTGTTGCTGCTGCTGCAGCAGACTGGTGCAATGCCACAGTTTCCCTCCCTGACTCTGCTCTTCTTCTCTCTCTTCTCTCCAACTGTGGGCCCAATTCTACTCATACCCAGACGCTGACCCAAAACTATTTGTCTGCTTTTCCTTCTTACCCTAATGTCCTTCACTCGTTCAGTATTCATGTTCTTTTTTCTTTCTGTCCCCTTAAAATTCCAGCCTCCCATTTCCTCCATTTCTTCTGTGGATCTGCTTTCATCTTCCCACCAATTTTTTTCCATAATTTCTCCATTGCTATTCTGTTCTTGTCGCTCTCCAAGTTCCTGTGTAAGCCCCCCACTTACTTTTGAATTCTTCATAACAGTGTTGATTAAAATCCCCACTTATTTGCTTTTTCCTTTTAATGATTCCTCAGTTTTAAAAAGTCCTTATTTGCACATTCATGCTTCTTGATTGAGGAATATTTTGTAGTCAAGTTTATTTTATTTATCAACTATATCATATATGACAGCATATAGCATAAATAATATACTATGTGGAAACTTTATGGCTGCAAAACAATGCAAATTTGTGCAATTAAATATGCTTGTATTCCAATAAGAAATAAATTTGTAAACTTCACATGGTTTCTGTTAGTTTGCGCTTTAATCAGGGTTGGAAATATTATCTTACCTTAAGTCATATATTGTTTGAAGAATAAAAGACTGATTGTGTATCTATCGCTTATCTGTGATCGAGTTTTGGGGATAGCAGACATAGATTCAAGATTAATTTATTGTCATTCGTATCACATAAGGGTACATGAGCATGAGCAAATTTACAGTTTCAGATCTAGTAGGGAACTCCAGACATTCCATTTCCCAGCAACACCTTCCATCTCATTGTGGGGATCCCAATGCGTTCCCGGGCCAGACAGGAAATATAATCCCTGCACCAAACTCTGGGTCTTCCCCATGTTCTTCTCCCAGAGGTTTAGAAAATCTCCAAAAGGGATGCTGGCGAGGGCATCCATATCAGACGCCAGACCTCCTCAACTGACTCAATCAGTGGCTCTACACTTAGCAACAAATGGATGAAAGTGCTTCTCATCCTAGTCCAGCGATATTTTTCCTTCAATCATGATCCTTATCTGTTAACCTTAGGTGACAGATTGGTAATTTCCCAATCTATCCGTCCATCCCTCATACCATTACTCATAAACGAGAACCCAAGGTATATAAACTCTTCCACTTAAGGCAGAGACTGACCTCCAACGCAAAGGGGAAATACCTTCGTCTCAGACTTAAAGGCTCTGACTCTCGCAACCATGCCTTGTGAAACTGACTATGTCACTTTTTTACATTTTCTGTGGACTTTAACTGCACTAAAGAAAAGTAAGATTTGGTTAGTTCATCTTTTCTGTCTCACCATGAATTCAGTAAGTTTTTACAATATGTTTGCAAAAAACAAATTTTCTGCCATTGAGCCCATTTTATACATGACAGTGTATGCAGCACACCAGTGATATATGTATACCACTAAAATAACTATTATGGATAAAGAGAGGGCAATAAGGAGGAGTGACTGTATCTATTTGAGCCTTTTTCATAGTGACTGGCAACACTGCTGACTGTAGTCTGTCTGAATTTCAATGTTCCTTACCAAATAAATGCATTGACATTCTATTCGCATATTCTGAAATATTCCCAACACAAAAAAAGGAATCAACAGTCGAAACAGCCAACGAAAAAGGCAGCTATTGATATGCTCATTTACCCCATGCCAGCAAGACTCAGGGAAAAGTGAGAAAGGAGTCATAAAGGCTCATGAGAGCGAAGGCTGATAGGAAGAAAAGAAAAAGAAAAAATTGAGAGGAAGAACATAATATTTCTCAGAGAGGGCAGGAGGTGAAGACAGAGTGGGCGAGACGGCTTGTACTACTCAGTCAAACATGAATCAAATGGATCTGTTCTTCTACAGGGTGAAATAAAAAGTGTCTTTGTATGAGAGCACGATCGAGATTTAAAAAGAAAAAACAAGTGTGACCATGGGTGCATGGGAAGTATTTGAAAAGTGTTGGTCTGTTTTTCAATGTGTGTAAAGTGAGTACTGAACTAGATGATTGATTTTACTCCTCAGTCAAGTGCAGGACGAAGTCTTTATGTGTCAGCCTTATAAAACATTGATAGGGGTAAGCAGTGACTTGACAGTACTGGGATTTTATTAAGGTCGGTTTACAGTAGAGTAGACGATCCCTTGAACCTCAATTCAACTGTATGTAATACCACGCAAAAAAAACTAGCTGAAAAGACCGAATTTCTGAAACCGCCCTGAGCTGTATCCGTGACTGTGGATATGCTTTCAAAAACACATAAAAAACGTTCCCTCTGTGTCTTGATAAACTTGGTCTGGTTAGCGGTTAAAAGGCTTCCTACTTGCACAGTTTTCCAGACAAAGTGAACATTACGTTTTGCCCATGGTGGTATAGAGCCTTGTATAGGAATTTAACAAACCATTTTGGTCACTGCAGTTCCTATGTTTTTTGTTACTTACCAAAACACCAATTTCCTTTGAAAAAAAATGTAGATGCTTAGAATAGGATTCATTGCTAGTAAGTTTTATAAATCAGGAAAAAAAAATTATAAATCGTTTTCCACCATATGGTTGACTGGAAGCGAAACAATAAATGTGACAACTAGTTTTAGTCAGTAGAAGCGAGGCGAGAGTTTAATAAAGGTTTTGTTGCTGTTTTTGTTTAGGGAGACATTAAAGCACTTGGCATTTATTGTAAAGTAGAACAAACAGAGGATGTAGGAACATTAAAGCTAAACTCAAAAACTAAAATATTGTATACTTATATGGAAATGTCAGGGACAGAGTTAGGAAAGCATTTTAAAAAGGGAGATGTTGTTTTGTAAAATTTGAAAACACATAATTGTTTGAGTTCTTAAAAAAAATCCAATAAAACACTTATAAATACCATGTAAAATAATTCAATGTTCAGATGAGCATTTTGTTGCATTTATGAAAGTTAGTTAAGTTTATAGGACTAGGTATTACAATCCCTTAACTAATTAGCACTTGTTGAGGTGTTAGGGCTAGAGGGGTAAAAGCTTCACAGGGGTCTTCAGGTGGGCACCCTCCAATTTTGGTGTTTCGTTGATAGGCCCACGACACGTTCAGAGGGCTCAACAGCAACATCCGGCGTCCCAGATTTGCCCCCCTCTGCTTTTACCCCTCTGTGGTCATCTTGCAGCCTAGTTGCAGTCCTTTCTTTTCATCTAGATCCAGTTGCTGCTTCGTTCAGACGCTCCTGATAGTGACTTGACAGCTTGTTGGAATGCTTGTCCTCTCACTCCCATTACCTTAAGCAGCTTGGTTGTAGATGTGGCAACAAACCCTCTACACCCAACCTCAACAGGAAACACCTGGGCACGCCAACCGCGTTTTTTGGCGTCTGCTGTTAAGTTGGAGTACTTCAGTCGTTTCTGCTTATATGATTCACCAATTGTACCTTCCCAGTGTACAGTTAGCTCCACTATGAAAACAGACTTCTGTGAGGTTGACCATAAGACCAAATCTGGCCTGAGACTAGGTGAAACAATCTCAGGGGGGAAAATAAGTCTCTGGTCCAAGTCAACCTGCATTTTCTAATCCCGGGCACTTTCTAAGAGGGTTGGCGGTTCCACATTCATTGCAGGCTTTGCTGGAAGTTGTCCTGCTCTTACAAATGTTGTGGTGGATATGCGTCCAGGCTCTGGTGGAGGGAGGGCGTTGATGTTGGTTCTCCTTCTTTCCAGAGAGATTGCCAGTTGTCATAGTACCTGGTTGTGTCTCCAAGTATAGCGGCCCTGGGCTAAGGTGGTTTTACAGCCAGTGAGGATGTGCGTCAGAGTTGCAGGGATTTGACAGTGCACACTACCGGGATCCTCACAAAACAACTGGGTGAGGTTTGTGGGTGTTGGAAGAACGTCATAGGTGGCTCTGACGATGAAGCTGATTTGGCTCCCTTCCATATTAGAGTAAATGTGGACTTTTGAGTATTTTAATTTCAGAATTACACTAATAAATATGGTTTCAATGGAATTCAGAAAGCTAATTTTTGGAACAAGTAAAATTTGGGGGGAAACAACAACACACTATTAAATCTTGAATCTGGCATAAGATTTTACTGTTAAAATTTCAAACTTTTCAAAAGTATCAGTTTATTTGCACATGGAAGATAGAGTACCAGAGTTTGCAGCCTTCTAGACCTTTTAAACTGTGGCAATACTGTGTAATATTCGCAACTGCAATCAGTTACACAGAATTGCCAAAATGGCTTTGTGCCTTGTCTGGCTGCCTTCTAAACTAAAGTTTGGGCTATATGGATTCAAAACCAAGCCATTTCTACCTTGTATCCCTGAATGGTGTTCCCTTACATGATTGTAATGGCATGGGAAGGCTGCAGGTGTAGGCATGGGGAGCTAACATGTAGATTTGCACTTATCAGCTTTCACATGTTTTGGTTTTGGTTTTGTCTGGCTTATAGATTTAATTGTACTTTTAAATTATATACCATCACTAAAGAAAAACACTATAATCTATGGAATAAATTTTGTGCCACTAGGAATTGAAATAGAATTTTGATTGCCGCGAGCGGCAATCAGATTCTGGCAGACGATCTGGCAGACGATCACTTTTTGGCACGATTGCCGCTCGCGGGAGCACGCACGGCAGCCCGATGATCAGCAGCTGCCCTTACTTACATGAAGACATGCATCACGCTTCTTGTCATACATGTGGTGCTTAATTTCCTTTATTTGTTTTACAAAACTGAGTGTTGGGCCGCTGGCCATTAGACAACCCTCCAGCAGGTGTTTCCTCCAGGTAAAGAAAACGTAAACGCGTTGCTGACGTAAACGTGAATTGTTGCCATCTGCGTTCGATTAGTTTTGCCCGACGCCAGGCCCCGGATGTGTGGCACAAAAATTGAATTGAAAAACTGAATCTGAATGGAGAGAAGTGAAACTGAAAAGTGAGAATGAATTAAGCTGCTGAATTTTTCAATAAAATTAAATACAGTTTTGATTTTATTGTCATACACATTCAAACCAAAAGATTCAATTTCAGATTAGTCTATTCAGATTCAAATTTTAAAAGCAATTATTCAAAATGATCAATTCAGGTTCAAAATTAATTATTCACATTTAGATATAAAAGGTCAATTTCAATTCCTAGTGGAACAAAATTGATCCCATAACAATCAACAGTAACAAAGGGGAACAAACTACAGATAAATAATCGCAGCTTAAAGACTCAAATGGTTAGTTTAAATTGCTCAGCAAGATAAGTTCGGTACGTATATTCAATAAAATGATGCACATCATATTGCTTCTAAAACTGCCATACTCCTTGCTGTGGCTCTTCTTAATTTTTGACAATTTATCAGTTTTAACATATTGTTGCAGCTACGAGATTTGGAAGAATGTAAAAAGTGGCGGACGTGCTTTCTGGTAGAACCTGTGAGTAAACGGTAAATATCCAAGATAAATTGTTTTAGGCTTTGCCAAGAGAACAGAAAAGAACAATGGATCAGACTAGCTGTACTTAGGGTTTTTATTTATAAATTAAACCAGCTTTGGTTAGTCAAAGGGGCCAGCAGGACAAATTATTTTCATTCAACTAACAACTGAACAGTCAGCAAACAACTCATGGTATCTTGCTGCAGAAAAACATGCACTGAAAAGTGAGAAAGTATATTATCTTCAAGACTTATCAACTTGCTTAATATTTAACATCTACTAAGAATAAAAGTAATGTCAACATGTCACAATTGGACCTTGGCAGAATCTCTGTTCTGCGTTTATCTAAGATCTGGGAAGACGTGTGGCAGCAACAGGCCAGATTATAGATTAGATCAGAAAATGTCTGTTGGTGTTTAAAATGATCGGACTCGTGACAAATTCCAACAGAGCTAACGAAAAGTGTGGATACATTGTTGTAGATCAGGGGTCTCGAGCTCACGGCCCGCGCGCCAATTGCGGCCTGCGAGATGATGGTTTGTGGCCCCCGTCTTAATATGAATGTTTAATATTACTGTGGCCCGCAAGTTTAAAATGATTTCCACTTTTCAGTGTTGTGTGCGAAGCTGAACGAAACGACCAATCACGGTTGGGTATACTGCTCTCGAGGGCCGGACATCGGCCACCCTTATTGCGAACATAAGCACATTTGTGTCTATATTCTATTTGTCATTATACAACAGTTAGTTACAACCAAGTAATTTGATTCGACAAGAGACGTTCAAAGTAATACCCGCACTGGGACTGTTCACAGGTGTATCACTCTGCTACACAGGCATTCAGAACCGTCAATTAAGGTTCCATCCAGTTTTAATTTATGATTGATCGCACCACAAAGATGGACGTATTTCCAAAAATAAAATTTCCTCAGAATCAGACCGGGGCAAAAGGAAAGAGAGGGGCCTGGATGCAAGATATCAAATCAGGTGCTAATGTGTAGATGTAAATGATACAAAGTGTCATTGTGTTGTGTGGAGACAAATTGTGCAGAAAATGTTAACATGCTGCCTAGCAACAGCCTTGTTTTGCAACGAGTTGACAAACTATTTGTGTTGGGGAAGCCAATAAATATTTAAATAGACAAACAAATCACAATCTTTTGTCCCGTAATACTGGTAAATAAAATTTGTTTGTAGAACTGTTGTATAAAAGCAATATCACACTTGAGGTCGTGCTATATTGGTGAATAACATGGTGATTATCTGTGATTGCCTGTGGCCTCGTGCTTTCGACCGGATCACACCTGTGCTATATTCCCCAATAAAGCACTCCCTCTTCTGTGATATTACTTTATTATATGAACACGGCGCATGCAAAATTTTCGCAGCCACTCCCACTTCACGCACTTCGGCGTCCAGTCTGAACCCAGAAGTTGCTGCTCAGCGGGACAGAGAAAGAAGCGTAAATCGGCTAAATACTGAAACTTCAATGCAACAGTGACACCAACTGGAATTGTATATATTACACAGCCCCAAACATGTCTTTTTCGAAGCCTGCAGTGAAGAGAAAGGTTGGTGATAAGCACAGACAATTTCAGGAAAAGTGGGAAGGGCTATATTTTTTTGTTGAGCACAGAGGCATCCCAAAATGTCTTGTTTTCACAGAGAAAGTTGCAGTGCACGAAGAATACAATTTGAAACATCATTACACAACTAGACACGCTGACGAGTATGCAGAATACCAGGGAGATGAGAGAGCCAACCCGGTTGCTGAGGCTACAAGATTTCTTTAAGAAATCAACCAAAGAGAATGATGCATCAGTCGAAGCTAGCTACATAGTTAGTGAGATGATTGCTAAAGCAGGAAAGCCATTCACAGAAGGTGGATTTGTAAAAAAGTGCATATTACAGGCTGCAAATATTGTCTGTCCAGAAAAGAAATGTCAGCTTAGCAAAGTCAACCTTTCTGCCAACATAGTGGCAGAGTGCATTTCTGACCTGTCAAGTGACATTTATTTACTGTGAAAGAAAGCAAAATGTTTCAGTGTATTCGCTCTTGATGAGACTACAGACATCACTGACACTTCCCAGCTCGCAATCTATGTCCGTTGTGTTGATGACAATTTTGAAGCCACAGAGGAGTTGCTCAGAGTAATTCCAATGCAAGGCCAGACCACCGCTCAGGAGATATTTCACCAGCTGTGTGATGCCATTGAGAATGCCGGTTTGCCATGGAAGAGGTTTGTTGTAATAACAACCGATGGAACGCCATAAATGTCAGGGAAGAAAAATTGACTGGTGGCACTTGTTAAAAAAAAACTGGAGGAGGAGAATGTGGAGGAGCCACATTGCTGTTCCTGTGCTTTGTGATCCCAAATGGCTCATGGACAGTTGATTTTACACATGAGCTTAATGTACTAAACAAGAAGTTACAAGGCCAGGGGCAACTTGTCAGTGCTGCCTATGACAACGTACGAGCATTCTCTGCTAAACTTATGTTATGGCAAGCCCAGTTC
Source organism: Orestias chungarensis (assembly GCA_032876305.1). Classification (NCBI taxonomy): domain Eukaryota; kingdom Metazoa; phylum Chordata; class Actinopteri; order Cyprinodontiformes; family Cyprinodontidae; genus Orestias; species Orestias chungarensis. The sequence goes on from JAVLVB010000286.1 coordinate 312,552, forward strand.
TCTCAAACAAACCTTTGCCATTTCCCAGCATGCAAGGCAAACCTTTCAGTGGTGAGAAGTATGTGGATGTAATTTTGAAGCTACAGGAGGAATTTGATCACAGATTTAAAGTATTTGTGGACCTCTTCTCCTTTGATGTGCAAGATGCCCCTCCTGTGCTCAAATGGAGCTCATTGACTTGCAGTTAAACTCTGAACTCAAAGCCAAGTTCAGGGAGGTGAGTGGAAACGCAGACAAGCTAGGGAAATTTTTGAGAGAATTGCCCCCCAGCTTCCCTGGGCTTTCCCGATTGTTCAAGCGGACCATGTGTCTTTTTGGGAGCACATACTTGTGCGAAAAGCTCTTCTCTACCTTGAACATAAATAAGTCCAAGTACAGGTCCAGACTTACTGATGACCATCTTCAAGTCCTACTGAGGGTCTCAACTGCCTCCTCCCTTAAGCCAAATGTGGCTCGGCTCTGCGAGAGGAAGCGCTTCCAAAAGCTCTAGCAGTAAGAATGTAAATTTCAAATGTATTTATATAGCACTTTAAAACAGGTATAAAACTGCACCAAAGCGCTGTACAAGAACAACAACAATACAATTTGATAAAACAGAGCATCAAACTAATACTTCAGCTAAAACCCAAAGAATAAAAATGAGTTTTGAGAAACAATTTAAAATGATCCAGGCTGTGGGCAAATCTAATTTGGAAAGGTAGATTATTCCATAGAATAGGAGCAACAGCAGAGAAAGATCGATCTCCTTTCCTCTTAAGTCGGGTCCAAGGAACTGTCAGTAATGACTGATTGTTTGATCGTAGGGTTCTGGACACAGACGGAAATTTTAGAAGGTCACGAAGATAAAGGGGGGCTAACCCATTTAAAACTTTATAAATTAGTAAAAGAATCTTAAAATCTGTTCGATAAAAGACGTGCAGCCAGTGTAAAGAGGCCAGTACAGACCTTATATGGTCACGCTTCCTGAAGACTTGCCGCTGCGTTCTGGATCATTTGAAGTCGCTGCATCTGTGATTTATCCATGCCACTTTATAATGAATTGCAATAATCCAAACGAGTTGTGATGAAAGCATGGATAAGTCCTTCAAAGATTTGACTTTTGCTAAAATCCGTAGGTGATTAAAAACTTGATTTAACAACAGAGCTAACTTGTTTAACTAGCTTTAAACAGCTGTCAAAAGTAAAACCAGGATTTCTAGCTGAGGTCAAACAAAACCGTGCTAAAGATCTAAGAATCGATCTGGATTTGTAGTGTGAAGATTTTGACCAAATAATATAGCTTGAGTTTTACTTTGATTTAGGTGAAGAAAGTTTTGTTCCATCCAGGATTTGACTTCAGCTAAACAATCTATCAATAGCGGAAGAGATTCAGTTTTACCATTTTGTAGTTTAAGGGGCATATAAATCTGGACGTCATCCGTAAAGCAATGAAAGGAAATGTTAAAATTATGGAACATCCGACCAAGAGGCAATAAATATAAAATAAACAAAATGGGATCTAAGATTGAGCCTTGGGGAACGCCGAACTTTAAAGGTTTTGCCCCAGAAAAGCATTGGTCAAGATGAACTGAGAAAATTCTGTTTTCTAAATAAGATTTGAACCATTTCAATGCTGGGCCTCTAAGGCCAACACTTTTTCTTAATCTGTATAAGAGAATCTGAAGTAGAAGTAGACAGAAGAAGCCATGTTCATAACAGTTTTATGTTCAATGTTCCATTTATGTTCAGAAAGTTAAAGGTTAAAGAACTGTTAATACAGACATTTGAATCTGAATAATAATAATTACATTTCTCTAGTCAGCAACTTTGTGGTTTTTTTCAGTCTTCTATATCTTCTGTATTATTATTTTCATAATTATTTTTGTTATTATTATTTTCATTTTATTTATTTAATACTGATTGATTTCATTTATCTTTCTTATGAATTGTTTTTTTTTTCATCTTATTATGTGTTGAAAAATAAAAACAAACACATTTGGTAACATTGGAATTTTTTTGTAAGAACTTTTATTTTGGAAAACCTCACCCAGACTCTACCTCCAGCGGCCCCGGGTAAATTGAGTTTGAGACCCCTGTTGTAGATAGTATCTTTAGTGGTAGAAAAGCAAACCATTGGAGAAGACAGTGGCAGAAAGGGATAATGTAAGATCCCATTATATAAAAAAATCTATTAATATATTATTTTTATTTAAGATTATTCAAGATATTTAGTCATGTACACAATAACAGACACAGTGGTTATTACTGAGCAATGGAATTCTTACTTTGCTACCGTGAATGCGTTGTGTTGTGGGTGGGTGTGGTCCCTGATGATATTGTGTGCCCTATTAGCTCCAGAGATGAGCTGTGCGGTTTTGATGACCCGCTGGAGGGCCTTCCTGTCCTCACTAGAGAAGTTTCCGTACCACACCGTGCTGGAGTTTTTCAGGACGCTCTCCACTGTGGGTCTGTAAAAGTTCCTGAGGAGTTTGGTTGGCAGATCTAATTTCCTCAGCTTCCACAGAATGTCGGGTCTCTGTTGGAACTTTGTTACGGTCTGCTTAGTGTTGTGTGTCCAGGTGAGGTCCTCACTGATGTGAGTTCCAAGGAGTTTGAAGGTGTTCACCTTCTTCACCTGTGTCCCATTGATGTTAATGCCTTCGAGTATTCAGTGTCCTTTTGATGTCCACTTTTTTGCAATATGAACTACTGATGACATTGTTTATTTTGTTTTTAAACATTAATTGGTTGATTTCAAGAAGCAATGTCTGCCACTGGTTTTTATTAAGTGTTAATCAAAAGTTTATATCTGCAACTTTCAACACATTTTACATGTGTAGCAGCCAATTTGGATATTGAACCCCTATTTACGGTTCATAAACTGAACAGATCTTACCAGCAGAGTTTGAAAGGCATAAGGTAACTGCCCCTTTATGTGCTTTTTGTGGACATTTTATATTCCCAGACATCTTTCTTTCCATCTATCTGTCTAAATATGTCATTATAGTTAGCCATTTCTAGATATAAGGCTATTTTAGAATGGAAAAATATAAAGATTTGTAGGCTTGTTCACTCTAAAAGCTCACTATTATTCCATTGTAATTTGCATGAGTAAAGGAATTTGTGTGGGATGAGCTGCATAACTGGCTTTAGCCCTAGAGCCCACCTTTTCCTAAATCTAGCTCTGTTTGTGCCTTTGTTCAAGGCATATTTAGACAACCTTAAATGAAATAATAATGCTTTATGTCACCCATCGCATTCCAGTTTTGGTTTCCACTGCTAGACCTTCCCGGAAAGAACATGTGTCTGGAAGTATATGGGAGGTGTTAGCACTGACCAAACAGCAGTACCCTCAAATTAAAAGCTCTCTGTCTACGGCATTGTGTAATTACTCTGAATTGGGATATTAAAGCTGCAGCATCAGCAGAGAGAATCTTTTGTTTCGATAAACTGAAAAAAAACTTATTATACTGCTCTAATACGGCAGATGAGATGATTATACTGGCACAACGGCATGTTCTCTGTGGTGGTTTATTATCCTAATCTACCAATAAACTTTGCGCAGAGGAGATCTATAAAGTCTGACATGTGTTCCTATATTTTTTAACACCAGATCATTTTATGATCAGCAGACTGCCCACAGCCCCAGCGAAGTGATTAAACTGGGACAACATTAGCACTTCCAGGGTGATTCATTGAATTCCACATTTGCACTCAGTTAAAAAACCTGAATTAATGTTAGTCCATCGACATATACAAGATTCTTGACATGTGCTACAAGAGTCTTGGCATGTGAGGAGGTACAGTAGGAGAAGAGGCCAAAAGCCAGACAGAAAGCCAAGGGAAGAGGACGGAGCGGGCTGCAAGCCTTGAGAAACACAGTTGCTCTTGGAGGCCCAGCGAGCTGTCATCTGTCCCGGGGCTGGGGAGGCCAAGCAAGGAGACACTCTCCCCTGACAGCATGCGACGGCCATATGCTGCTGGAGCGTGTACACGGACAAAAACGACATGGGATGGACTGGCCTTGTCTGGTCTACAGATACTGTAAGCTGAGCTGACCTTCTCTGCCATAGTTTACCTTACATGAGAAAAAAGGACAAGATCAGACTTTTACCGCAGCACTTGTCTGTAGGGTAAAAATTAAAAGTAGTTTGTTTACGCTCACTCATTGACATATACAAACATCATTTTGAATGTTTTTTAAATGTTCCAAAGTCATTTGTAAAAAACACCACAGCCAAATTTTGTAGCCACCAGCCAGCTTCTGACGTAATTTAGTTTTTAGATGTATCCACTCTTTGCTGTATAGTTATGCCATGATTTCTTTGTTCCTGTCATGTTTCATCACATACCTCTTCCCCTTCTGCTACTACTGGCTGCCGATTGCTCCCTGTGAAGCTGCCTTCATCAACTGCTGCTCAACACCGTCGTGCTTGTCAATGCCTTCAAGCATTCAGTGTCCTTTTTGCTGAGGTATAGATCGTCGACAGAGTGCCTTTTATTTTTTCATGGTGAAACCTGGTTATTGAAATGGTGTGTAATTCATCTTATCCTGCTGCAGGTTATACTCTACAAAACAAATAGGACATGTTTCAATCCTCAGCTGTTACATCTTAAAAGATTTAAGATCATTGAGGTCTGAGTCTTTAAAGAAAGATTATGCTCAGTAATATACATCTTCCTGTTGCCATTTTACATCCTTTTCGTCCTCCCAAGTTGCTCATTTTGTTTCACAGTCAGATCTGAAAGGCAAGAAGGTGTAGATCAGTGGTACCCACTACATCGATCAACCAGTTGATGGCAAGAGGAGCGCAGGTTGATAACACGGCAATAAAGTAAGTAGATGACTGCATCCATCCTTCTGTTTGTCTTTTGAGTCACATATGGGGCAGCTAACTGATGCGCATTTAAGCATGCAAACACACTCCAACTCTATGTTAGCTTTGCGTTATCCGCCTTAGCAAACTACGGTGTCTCGTTGCAAGTCTCCCAGTCTCTCTTAGCTGAAGCATAGCTCGGGGAGCTAGAGGCCGAGGTAGCACCAAACCCCCCTGAACTCTACATATATATAAGGGGAGGGTAGATCTCTTAGGATTGGATAATTTTGAAGTAATTCGCAAGCCCGAAAAATGTGGGCACCCCTGGTGTAGATTTTGTTGCACATTTAATATTTATTAATAAAAATTGTTTAACCTTTCCTTGGGGCCTTGGGTGGGGCCTGAGCCCGTGGTATGAATTATAAATAGTTTGTTAAAAGTTCATTTTAATTGGTTGGTTGGCACATACCCTGCTTATTAGCATAGTCCACAAATATGTAGCTAGGCCTGGGAGGATAATCAATAAGTCAATTAACCGTACAATAAATAAAAGGCAATAATTTTTCGGGTCACAATAAACCGTTGTGTACATTTGTTTTCCCGTCTTTCTTTTCCATTTATTTAGAATAGTTTGGTTTCTGTCTGACATTCCTATTTGAAATAAAAGTTGATTTTTTGCTTTTGAAAGGTTGTACTTGCATTATTATTATTATTATTTTATTTTTATATATTAACGTTACATAAGTGTTTTTTAATCTTGGTAATGTTCACAATAATATCGTTTATCTCAATTATTTGTAGGACAATATTGTCAGGTTGAGTCACTTTGTGCTGTTTCCTAGGTGGCCACGGGGGTCGCTGTGACGGGGCTCCAGGAGGGAGTCCCGTGGTTCCCAGGTGTTTCGGGTTGGCACTGATGATCGAGCAGTATAAGAGGAGTGGGGATCCACTATTCGGCGCCTGAGTGTTGCCTTTAATTGGTAACACTAGACCTCAGTGCCTGTTA
>JAVLVB010000286.1:318453-333854 GCA_032876305.1 Orestias chungarensis
CAGAGGTCTCCCGGTATCCTGCGTCAAGCCTCCCGTTCACTTCCGCCACTCATTGCCACTCACACTTCCTCATCACAACTGCCCTCGCCGAATCACCGCTGGATCCAACCTCTACCTGTTTCCCTCAATAAAAACAATAACCTTACCTTCTGAGTGTCTCTGCCTTTGTGGGTCGGAGAACCTGTAATCCATTATGACAAATATAGCGTCCAGCAAATTTTTTATTGTCCCCGGCCTAGGTATAGCTGATATAAGGGCTTTCTAAAGGCTTATTTGAGTAATTTTACAACCAGTTTCGAGTTCTGTTTGCAATCACTGTCTTAGAAGAGATAAATAAGTGTCTCCAAGTTTCAAACATCTGACCCCAAATGTTCCTCTTAGAAAAAGGTACATTTGCCAGATGTTTAGGAACATTCCAGGAACCACGTATGGTCAAGACTGCCATTACACTGAAAAATGCTAAAAAACTGAAAAAGGAACACACCTGCTCAAAAACCCACAGCTTTAAGCTTGGAGAAAATAACCAGTAGACTGTATAGAGATTCCAAAGACCCTCCAGAGAAAAGCTTTAATTTCAGAGGAGACAAAGACTGAGAATGTTTAAAGCGGTCAAGTGAGGCTTTTCAATCTAAAAGCTGCAAAGGATAGTGGTAGAATTACTCTGCCGAGGGGTGTTGTGGCAAAGAAAAATATAATGCAGAAGTGGACCCACATCCCTGTACATTGGTTTAAATACCCAAAAAACTCTACTGGTCATCTTGGATGAGTGTTAAGATGTGTTAATAAATGTGAAGCTTGTGCTTGCATTATGATCCGGCATTGAAGACACCAAGGTTACCAGCTAGATGAGGCATACAGTTGGAGCAAAAAACAACTTCTCAACCAGTCAATCTTATTTGATACTGAAATGTATTTATTTAGGGAAGGGAACAGATATGTCATTTAATAATGTATGTAGAATAACAAACCACTATATCTTATGATGGTCAGCCTGCATCTTGTTGGATGTCATTGTATGTAACTGAGTCTTACTTTCAATATGGAGGCTTTTCCTTCCTGGGAGTGGGTTAGTTTGAGCATGTAAACCCTGCCATTATTCTTCAAACAAATACTTAAATGTTCCGTTTATTAAATAGCATAACTTATCAATAAATGTCCTCAGTTCACTGAGTCACATTGTTGGACATCAAGAATGTCTCAATCTAGGTTTATTGTTTGAATCTGTGTTCTGTTTTGTTTTACTAATCAGTTACCGAATCCGGATCTCTATACCTATCTAAATATCTGTTCATGAAGTTAATTCTGTTAACCCTAGTACGTATGTTTTCAGAGATTAAGTCTTAGTGTGTTTGGAGATGCAGAGATTGGCAAATATTGAGAATCGTAAACCCATATAATCCCTAAGGAGTCAGACTGTTAATAAAAACAAATTATTATGATACCTGTAAATTAGATGACCAATGCCAATTGGAGTGGAAAAATCCTGTTTTTAAAAGCTGCACTGTATGACGTTAATCACCAAGTCATTAAGGGGAGACATGATCAGCCTGTAACATTAGTTTCAACCTAATTGAAACATACAAATCCTTAAACTAAAAATGAAAGCTTAGCCACATGACTAGAGTTAGGCTTTTTAATCGTATCGTTAAGAATTTAGATGCAATCACAAAGGCCTCAAAAAAGAGACCGAAATGTCCAGAGTGGTACAGATGGACGTGAACATAAACAGCATGAAACAAGGCAGGTAGACAAATAAAACGAGAAAAAGAGGTGAGTGCCAGGTAAGCAGACTGTTAGTGCTTATGATCTGCACACGTAACACGCAGCATGAAACAGGATGGCCGCTCCCATTGCTGACACACACACACACACACACACACACACACCAAATACTACCTTTGTTAATATCACTGTATCACTGATGTCAGTGAGTTTTACTGAATCAGCATGATTTAACAATCTATATATTTGCTGCGATCTGGGGCGCAGATAGAGGGTGTGTCAGTGGGGTTTTGACACACCCAGATTTGAATGCCCTTCGATCCGTCCCCCTGACGTCTATAAAAAAAAAAAAAGTTTGCTTCCTTTCTTTTGTTAAGGCAAACCTCACGGGAAAATCAAAAGATGAATTAACAATTTTTATTGTTAGTGCATGATTTGCATCAGTGGTACCCACTACATCGATCAACCAGTCGATGGCGAGAGGAGTGCAGGTTGATAACACGGTAATAAAGTAAGCAGGTGACTGCATCCATCCTTCTGTTTGTCTTTTGAGTCACATACGGGTCAGCTAACTGATTTAAGCATGCAAACACACGCCAACTCTATGTTAGCTTTGCGTTATCCGGCTTAGCAAACTACGGTGTCGCGTTGCAAGTCTCCCAGTCTCTCTTAGCCGAAGCAGAGCTCGGGGAGCTAGAGGCCGGGGTAGCACCAAACCCCCCTGAACTCTACATATATATATATAAGGGCAGGGTAGATCTCTTAGGATTGGCTAATCTTTGAAGTAGTTTGCAAGCCCGAAAAATGTGGGCACCCCTGGTGTAGATTTGTTGCACATTTAATATTTATTAATAAAAATTGTTTAACCTTTCCTTGGGGCCTTGGATGGGACAAGAGCCCATGATATGAATCATAAATAGTTTGTTAAAAGTTCATTTTAGTTGGTTGGTTGGCTGATCCAAGATGGCGCCGCAGATGGCGACAATGGTTAGGAGCTCCGTAGTGCTTTGTTTGTTTTTGTTTGTTTGTCATGGCATGTGTGATCCAAACACACTCAAATACAGTGCAGAAGATCTGCAGAACATTAGGCAGCTCATGGCACCAGGTATATTTCCTGGTTTTTCATTTTCGGACAGTCTTTTGGAGATTTTGGTTGGCGGAGCGGCTACGCTGCTGAGCGGACGGAGGCGGAAGCGCAGACGTGGGAAAAACGCCGCAGCGCTCGTCAAACTGCGACAGCGCGGACTTCGTACACCGCTACCCAGCATCCATATGACAAACCTTCGCTCTTTAGGAAATAAAATGGACGAACTTTCACTGCTACACCGGACTGGTCTACAGATGTGACAGTGTTAATGAGAACATGCAGCCCTAATCTGGAATCGCTTTTCTTGAACTGTAGACCGTTTTATTGTCCACGGGAATTTTCATCCGTTGTGCTTGTTGCTGTTTACATTCCACCTCAAGCGTGCACGCGTGAGGCACTGAGCGCACTCGCTGATCAGATCCTCAGCGTGGACCACCAACACACAGACTCTGTTTTTATCATCTTAAGGGACTTTAACAGAGCAAAACTTAACAACGAACTACCTAAATACAGACAGCATGTTACCTGCCCCACCAGGGAGAGCAACATTTTAGATCACTGTTACACTGTATTTAAAGGTGCTTATCGCTCTGTCCCCCGTGCAGCACTAGGACTATCTGACCACTGTTTAGTTCATCTTCTCCCGACCTACAGACAGAAGCTCAAGTGTCCCAAACCTGTGGTCAGCTCAGTGAAAAAATGGACTAACGAGGCTAAAGAAAGGCTTCAGGACTGCATGGTTTTAACAGACTGGTGTGTTTTTGATGATGCCACAAACAGCCTGGATGAATACACGGACACTGTGACATCTTACATCAGCTTTTTTGAAGACATCTGTGTTCCCACCAGGACTCACATTAAATACAACAATGACAAGCCCTGGTTTAATGCCAAATTGAAACAGCTGCGCCGGTCTAAGGAGGTAGCATATAGAAGTGGGGATCGGGCGCTGTACAACCAGGCAAAGAACACCCTAACTAAAGAGATCAAAGCTGCAAAGAAAAACTACTCCAACAAGCTAAGCAGCATGATGTCCAGTAACGAGCCATCCACTGCCTGGAGGTGTCTCCAGAACATCACCAGCTACAAAAGGCCATCTACACAGACAATGGGAGATCGTCAACTGGCCGACGACCTTAACAGATTCTACTGCAGGTTTGAACCGCCCAGCAACGAGCTCCCACCCAACACCACTTCACACCCATCTGACTATCAGCCACCCATCCAGCCTGCCTCGAAGATCTGCGAGGAAGGCATGCTGAGACATTTAAAAAAACAGAAAGTCAAGAAGGCCCCTGGTCCTGATGGAATCTCTCCCTCCTGCCTGAGGACCTGTGCAGACCAACTTGCACCTGACTTTACTAAGATCTTCAACAGATCACTGGAGCTGAGTGTTGTTCCGTCCTGTTTTAAAAGCTCCACAATAATACCCATTCCTAAAAAGACAACTATCACAGGACTAAATGACTACAGATCTGTTGCCCTGACCTCTGTGGTCATGAAGTCCTTTGAAAGAATGGTTCTCAACCACATTAAGAAAATCACGGACCCCCTGCTAGACCCCCTGCAATTTGCCTATCGGGCCAACCTTTCGGTGGACGATGCAGTGAACATGGGTCTCCACTTCATTCTCCAACACCTTGAACACCCAGGAACTTATGCAAGAATTCTGTTCCTGGATTTCAGCTCAGCCTTCAACACAATTATTCCAGGACAATTACACAGCAAACTGACTGAACTCAGCATACCAGCCTCCACCTGCCAGTGGATAACTGACTTTCTTACTGGCAGAAAACAGCAACTGAGGCTGGGAAAGTGTACTTCAAAGACCCGAACCATCAGCACGGGCGCCCCACAGGGTTGTGTACTCTCCCCACTGCTCTTCTCGCTGTACACAAATGACTGTACCTCCATGGACTCCTCTGTTAAAATCCTGAAGTTTGCAGATGACACAACAGTCATTGGTCTCATCAAGGACAGTGATGAGTCTGCTTACATACGGGTGGTTGAACAGGTTGTCCTCTGGAGCAGTCAGAACAATCTGGAGCTGAACACAGCAAAAACAGTGAAGATGACCGTGGACTTCAGGAGGAGCCCCCCAACCCTGCCAGCACTCACCATCCTAGACAGGACAAGTTCCTGGGCACAACAATCTCCAAGGACCTGAAGTGGGACAGCAACATCAACTCCATCATGAAGAGGGCTAAACAGAGGATGTACTTTCTGTACCAGCTGAGAAAGTTCAACCTAGCCCAAGAACTGATGGTGCAGTTCTACACAGCCATCATAGAGTCCATCATCACCACATCCATCACAGTGTGGGGCAGTGCTCTCTCAAAACACGACACCAAGAGACTGCAGCGCATTATCAAGTCTGCAGAGAGGACCATCGGTGTAAAGCTGCCTGCACTGCTGGACCTGCATGCCTCCAGAACCAGGAAGCGTTTAGAGAAAATCATCACTGACCCGTCTCACCCTGGCCTGCACCTGTTTCGGTGCCTTCCATCAGGCCGACGCTTCAGCCACATGAAGACCCGTACGACCAGGCTACAGAGAAGCTTTTTTACAACTTCCATTATTCTGATGAACAATTGAACAATTTATTTATATATTTTTATAACTTCTATAGTTTTTATACTGCAAAAAACTGCACTTTAAAAAAATATATAAATTACACATGCTAAATGTTACAAATGCTTTGTTTTTTAGTCTGTATTACTTTACAATATAATCTTGCATTATTAATCCTGTATAACAATTGTTGAGTTTAAAACACAAACCCTTGCTGATGTACCAAATAGCATAGATTAGTGAAACAGCAACACACGAAAGGTGTCGAGGGGCAGTAAATGATCCTAGCCTTGTGATCCATCCTAAAAAGGAGGCTGAAACTCAAACATCTGTTGGCTATAAAGTTAAGCTCGGCTATAAAGTACAAACATACATACATACAAAATGTATGTGGGAAATTACAGAACTGTTGTCATTTCATAGTTTTATTGCGTTGTTAATGCACACGGTAAAGTTGTGAAGGCTTCCGTTCTACATGCTGACATCTAAAGAATAATGAACGACATATGAATGAAAGCAAAATACATAAAAATAACCTTGAAACCTGCAAAGAAAATAGTGCAAAAAGCATTAAAATATAAGACTTATTTCTGTCTGCCCAAAAAAAAAAATCTGGGCTTTAAACTGACTTTTAATTAGTTATTCTTATGTCAGTTTCGATCCTCCATAGTTCTTTACTTCAATAGTGGATGAGGTCAGAACTTTTAAAGACTACCTGAATTAATAAATAGTTCAGGGGGGGCATTTGTTTTTTCCCCAGATTTAGCATTTGTTACCTATGTACAAGGCCTAGAAGTATTTTGAGAAGACCAAATGTGGGTGATGTACAGCCTCAGAATGCCTCCAAGGTGGTATTGATGGTTCATTAAATTAATGAACCCTTTTTTTGCTTTTTAAATTTATTTTATCTCAGTATAGCTGACGCAGTTATTTAGTCACGCAGGTATTCAGTTATTGAGTCTTGGACCATTTAAAGTAATCTATAACGTAGTATGAGCAGACAGGAAAAGTACCAAATATGAACATTGCTTAGATATAAAATACAGAATATGTCTAAGAACAAAGCCAGTTATAACAAACTAAAAGCAACCTGTAGTAGGGCGCTGGATGAAGTTCAGTCCATTTGCTGTTATTCGTTTACTGGGCAGATAATCTGCTACATCCAATATAGTGGACGCGCTGATGTCATCACCCCACTCCAAACCAAAACGTGTTTTTGTTATGGTGGCGCAAGGGTTGATGACGTCACTACCCGGCGCGCCGGACCATTCACTTTTGGCTTGAGGGGTTTAGTGTTAGTCAAAAGTAAGAAAATAATGAATTATTTCAAATTTCTGCAGAACAATGTGGGATCAGCAAAATCACGCAAATTTAAATAATTCTGCTATTTCTGCGCTTGGTTGCTATTTATGCGGTGAATATGAGGCTTTTTGAGTGCTTTTCGCACAGGTGCTCCCCATCAGCTGGTGATTGGAGCCGCTTAACAGGAGTGGTGGACCAGAGACACTCTGCCAGCTCAGCACTCATAGGTTTACAGAATAGTCATTCAGAAAGCAGGCCAGACATATTGTTATAAATACAACAAATACTATTTAGAATAAAGATGATGGGGTTAGAAGTTACATTCATATGGGTACCAGCACACATCGGAAGCAAAAAGTATGGTCAAACAAAAACTAAAGGAAAGGTGGCAGAAAGAATGGAATGAAGAAAACAAAGGGAAATGGTTTTATAATATTAAAAGGACAGTGGGAGAGATACGAACAACAAGGAGAAACATAAATGAAGAAAGATTATTAACAAGACTGACATTGGGACAAACTGGACTTAACAGAACACTATTTAGGATAAATAATCACGAAACCGGAAATTATAACTATTTTGGAGTAACAGAAATAATAGAACATGTAATTTTAATATGTAAAAGATATGAGCCACAGAGAAAATATATGATGGAGGAATTTAAAAGAAAAACAATGACATTTAATATAACAATTTTTACAGAAAAAGTTAATTAACAGGATATAATTGTGGACAATGATAGTTTTTTTGTTTTTTATTTATTTACTGTTTATTTTTTGAAAATATTATCTACAAAAAATAATATGGACCCCAGTCCACATTGCTTGTTTGGGGGATGAAGGTAAAGTTACAGGGAAGGAGCAGGAAACAAGATTTATGATGGCATAATATAAGTAAAGGGTCAGTGCAAGATAGAAAAGCATTAAGGATTTTGACCCACACTCCATTCCAGTAGGTGGCGGTAATGCCCACCACAAGTTGTTTGCCAACCGCAAATAAAATATATGCAGAAGAAGACAAAGACAGCGCCTGAGTGTTAGGTACGAATTAGTAACATAGCCTCCTCAGTGCGAGTTTCATATTGGTCTCTAGAGTTATTGCTCGTTTCCTCGTTGGGTCCTTGCTGCTCCTTCGAATTACTTCTCGTTGCCTTCTCTGTGTATTTTCCTTTGTTGAACCTCCAATAACTTCTCCCTCTGTGTCCTCAACCCAGGTCAAACCTCCACATCCACCTGTGTGCAGAACTAACAGTGTACCTCTGGATTACAGCCTCATTCTGGTCATCACTCCTCGCTTCACCAAGCTTGGTCTGTCCGCTCCAGCCTTCAACCCACTCACCTCTTCCTGGCGGTATCCATCTCCTCTTGTAGTATGATCATCTCCAACATTAAATATACTTACCTCAACTATTGCTCACCACCTCTGTTCTCCACTTCAGTGCTTCCACTGAAGTAAGACCACCACCAAGAATCATCTTCTCACCTATAAATACATACACTCACCTGTCCACCTCCTTCCAGAGATCCCGTTCCACATGTTGCTGCTGCATTCCCGTTCATCATCTCCTGAGTTGTTGGGTCAGAGCTTTGACTAAAACCATGACGGAGATTTGATTACATTTGGGAAGAAAACAGACATATTTATTAAAATTTGAAGAAAAATTAATAAAGAAATTCTCTTAAAAAAGACATTTAAAAAATGGTACTATAACAATAACCTAGCTTTCTCCTATAAAGGTGCCACTTTCAGAATTCAGATTCTGAATTCAGAAAGTGGCAACTTACCAACTGTGATAGTAATTTCTAGGGTTTTAAGTGGAACGCCACACATACACGATTATTTTTCTCTATTCTGGTGGGGCCTTTCCATTTACTTACATTTATTTGTCACACCTTTCTAAAGCATAACCCTGACTCTAACCCAAAACCTGTGGTTTTGGTCCCCACAAGGAGCAATTGTCCCCAAATTGATACTATTTAAATAAATAAATTCCCCCATTATTCAGGAAAAACAAGTACATACACATTTGCAAGTCAGAGTTGATGTGAAATACATACTGCTGTGTTTCCTAAAAAAATTGTGCCACCATTTTGAAGTCTGACTAACTTTACGTGACATTTACTGCCTACGTTAAAAGGGTGTCCGCGGGATTGTAAAAGGTAGTAAAAGGTGATAAAAAAATAGGCCAAATTAAAGCCTTTAAAAAGTAGTAAAAACTAGGAAACCTCATCTGATGAGGTAGAACATTTTTTAGCCCAACTGGGGCAATGAGTTTTCATTCTATGTAAACTCTGTTACATGCAGGCATATGTCCTTAAATTACTTGCACAAATTTATTTATTTTTATGGTGCAAGTAGGACCTGAGTGATAGGGATGACATCAACTTTAGACTACCTCGAGCGCACTCTCATAATCAATCTGGGTACAGCCAGTGTTGCCAGATTGGGCGGTTTACATTTTGAGTTTGAGGGTAGAAATCAGGCCAGGACTGGCCATAGGGAGAACCGGGAGTATTCCCAAAACGGCGGCCTAATATTGGCCTGCGTCTCTGCCGGCAGTTCGAATATCAGATAGACAGGCCAGCGCTGTGACAAGACATAGAGGCAGTCAGGCCACCAGCATGTGAGGAGGGAAAGATGATTGGTTATTTCGATTAAGACCCGCCCCAAACGTCCGTATCAACCACACAGGTTTGGAGGAAGGGGCGTGGCATGTGAATGTTTACGGCAGCTCGCGCAACGAGCGAGCTGTGTAAGAAGCAGTGTTGCCAGATTGGGCGATTTACCACCAATTTAGGCGGTTTTCATTTTGATTTGTTGAAGTCCACCTCGACTTCCCCAGGTTGGTTGATCTCAGGACAGCGTACTCAGGTTCTCACAATGTTCAAATAAAATATAAACTCACAATCGCTCAGCCAAAAAACGTCTTGCGATATAAGAGTTTCAGCCTGTCAGGATGTAGAGCCGAGATCGGGTCTGAGCTCTGCTTCTGCATCAGGCTATTTTATTGAGATTAGGGAGTATACAGAGTCATAAAACAAATCACATGTGATTTACACAAACTGTTGCAGAAACCATTATTCCCCCTCCTCACTGACCCCATCAGTCTGCAGACACAGGAAGAAAAGATAGTACAACTTTGTCATCTGGTTTCACCCCCCAACTAACAGATTTATTGCTAGGGATCGATGGATAACCCCCTTCCCATGCCCCTCTGAACTCAGCTCCTCAGAGAGATAATAAACAGGCCTCATCAGGAATTTCTAGCTCTTTGTTATATGCACACACTGCTAGTATTAAAAGAGACATGAATATATATGAAAGAAACATGAATATAAATGTTTACCATTCCACAATTTTGAGGTTAAAAATTGCATTGGGTGGGTGGAGATTGTCATAATGAGACTTTCTAGCACCTTCACAGGTTGTTCACGAGGGGACGCCAGAGCGTCAACCGGCTTGAGCAGCTCCTCACCTGGGCTCCTCTCCAGATGATCTGCATTTGGGCTGATTGGGATGAGCTGTTTATAAGGAGCAGGGATCCAGCTACTCGTCGCGTGAGTGTTGTTACTCCTGGTAAGGTTAACTGTTCACAGCGCCAGTCTCTAGCCTTCTAGTATTTTCTAGTAGTTTGATGTTTGTTTATTTGTTTGTTACTTTGTCTCACCCGTGCAACCTGTTAATTCCCTTTGTGCTCACTACTTCAGGTTCACCTCACTTGTGCTCATACCCGCTCCGTTCATGATCTCCTGGATTCCACACCACTCTGGTTCCTGCTCTCACTGCTCAGCTCGATCTGCCCGCTCCAGCCATTCACCATCTGCCTCTCGCCCCTCTGGACAACAACCACCTGGACTCAGCTGGAAAGTCTCTCCACTCACCCCTCCCTGGCGTCAACACCAATCAACAACAGTAAGCCTCACATCAAATCATCTCCGCACTGGTTTCTACAGCTCACCTTCTCCATCTCACCTCCAGAAGTCTCCGGTTCCCCACGCCGCTCTCAGTTACCTGGATTCCCCTTCCGTTCCCTGCCATGATCATTGCTTCCTGCCTCAAGACACATCCACATTCATAAATAAACTTTGTTATCATTGTACTCCTGAGAGTCCTCTGTTTATGTGGGTCAGATACCTGAAAACTATGACAGAGATAGTTTGGCCTGGTTTGAAGTCAGATTGGCGGTGTTTGAGTTAAATTATTAAAACACATTTCCACCCATTACTGGTTCATAGCAAAGCCTCCCTGACCTTTCTCCATCACAGATTAGCGAGAGCGCTGCACGGCACCTGCTGTGCTTGCCTGCTGCAACACTGCGATTGGTTAACCTTGGTTAATCAGTGAGACAGGCTACATTATCTTACTGTATGAAATACAGTTTATGGAAAAACTGTAAACATATGTTTGCTATTCAAAAGTGGTGATGGTGATGACACCAGTCCTGCTGGTACTCCAGGAGAAGTAGAGCATTTGGGAGAAGTTACAAAACCATTTCTACAGTAGAGCAACAACACATGAATACTACCAGACGATAGCATAGACATAAATGGCTCTCAACTGTAATAATAGCTTTCTTTGCAATTTGGTGTTATTCTATTAAGTGATTGTGTTGTTAAATATTTCTGTCTGCTGCTGATTTGCTTTTATGTATCCCAGATCAAACATTATCATTTGTGTATTCCAAGCTCGGATTCACTGTAGGTTGGGGTTCATTAGTATTCCCTGATGATGTGCCACTGAGGCAGTTGATTTTTTGTATATGATTTGACTATGTAAAGCTCCAACTTAGACACTTATTATTGTGTAAAATCGTTATTATCTTACTACTATTGCATTAACAGCAGTAAAGTTGCTGTATATTACAACCTAAGAAATTACAGTAGGTCGGATAATAAAAATGTAAGAAGCGGCGCACGGAACGTGCTGCGCTTGCCTGCTGCAACACTCAGATTGGTTAAGCTCTCAAGTCAGTTAAACATAACCCCGCCTTCCCCATCTTACCATTGTCTAACATGAGAGTCTTTTGGTGTATACGTCGATTTGATTGGTCGCCACGCCTGTTAGCCGACCCAGTCAGGGCAGAGAACCGCCGTAGCATTAAGAAGGCGGGGCTTCGGAGCCAGACCGAACGCTTTTCATTGGATTCCTGTGGTCGTTTAACCCGTCCTCTCTCACCTGGTTGGTCCAGAACCAGGAAGAAGTTGTCCGGGGCTGAAGCCGTCCGTCGTGACCCTCAGTGCTCTCCGGTTTATTCCCACCTCGGGAGAGTGTGCAAATCCGCTCACAGAGCAATGCGAGGATAAACCTTTTTGACGTATTAATAAAAACTATTAAGTTGATTAATCCAACTCCTACAGTTCCCACTTAATTGTAGCTCATTTGCTTGCTCTACACTCGTATACGTCTACAGAGCCTCTATCAGACACTCTGTCAATCAGTCTTTCTCTTCTTAATATCTGTCTGTCACTACCCCGGTATAGTTGTTGCTTCGTGCTGAATTATGTCATTGTCTAATTTGCATGATTGATATGCTCTAGCAAGTGGTAAGTAAGAGGAACTGTCATGATCTATGTTTTGGTTTGGGTCAGTTTGTTGTTGTTTTCATTTATATTTAGTTTTTGCTCTGTTTAGTTCACTTTAGTTCTCTTGTATTATTATTAGATTTACTATTCATTTATATTTTGATTATGTTCTCTAGCTTGTTCCTCCACTCCCCTGTTCTCTGTTTCTCCCTGTGTGTATGTGTGTCTCCACTCATTATCATTTACAGCTGTTTCCAATAATCCAATCTTCTTCTCCACCAATCACACCCCGGTTCCACAGTATTTAAGCCCTTCTCATTCTTTCACTCACCGCTGGATCGTCTGTTGTAGTTCCCTGTAGCTTTGCCTTCTCGTCTCTCTGCGTCATCCCCTGTTGTCACTCCCTGCTAAATTGCCTTCTCGTCTCTCTGCGTCATCTCTTGTGGTCATTCCCTGTTGTCCTTCCTGAGGTCTTCCCCTGATGTCCCTCGCCTCTCGCTTCTAAGTTTCTCGGCCCCTACGTCTCCGGTAAGTCTCTTGCTCGCTAGCTCTCAGTCCTGGCTCTTCACCTTGGTCCCCTGGTCTCATCCCGTGTTCTCTGTTTGTCTTAGTTCCTATAGTCTCCGGTTCCCGTGTTCTTCCCCTCGTGATTATTATTTGTTATCATTTTTATCTGTTAGTTTAGTTCCTCCCTTCCCGTGTTCCTTAGCTGTGTTTGTTTATTTTATTTAGTGTCGTTGTGTTTGTTTATGTTAGTTTCCCGCGTCTCGTTTGCTCTATGCTTGTTTACATTTTTGTAGTCCCGCCTCCGCTCTCTTTTGGTTTACGTCTCGCGTTGTTCCGTTTCCGGTTTTGCTTGTAGTCCCCTGTATGGTTCCGCTTCATGTTTATGTTTAATATCTACCCCAGCAATAAATTATTATTCATTCAACTCCACCTCTGCTCGAGTCATTAAAACATTTCCTGACAGTAACGTTGTTGGAGAGACAAAGGGTGAGTAAAAAACACCCTAAATACATTTAGAACTACAAACAAACTTTCTTCTGTGAAACTTGATTCTTGTTTTTGTTTAACAATAACAATACCAACCCTCCTCCTTTATCTAGACTTGGGATTGGCAAAAATGACCTGAATTAATCTGAATTATTGAGTTTTTCCAAGTCTTTTTTCAAGTTTTGTTTAAATGACAACAAATCACATGAAAACATTTAAGTATAACATTTTGCACATTTTGTAAAATCTAAATCTAAATGGACCATAAAGAGACCACTCAAAAAACTGTCAGTGTCAATGTTAGACAGCGATGATAGTCTGGCCCTAGTTTTTTTCCAGACCCCCGTACAACCAGGCTGTGCTGACTCACAGACAGAGTTGGTCAACATCATTTTTGGTCAAGGCTCTCTTCACCAGTTTGAGCTGAGGGACCTGACTTAAATGAATAAGCAGGTGATGTGCGCTTTGGAGACGTTGACAAAAAATTGTAAGTCTCTTGTACCAAGCATTCCACACTGCAAGACATGGTGTCATTTGAAGCAAGACAGCAAGTGGCAGAGAGTGACACACACACACAACAAATAAGGACAAGATCTTTGAGGCCATATTCCTCCTTCAGCACTTTATGGACCCCATTGTTAATCCCCGTCATAACAGAGGCATTGTTCATCCCTATCCTCAGCAGTTTCTCTGTTTTAAGGCTACACTTGTCAAGGAAAGCCACAACTGCACAGACTATAAATCTGGCATAAGAAATACTAGATCTATAGTCTGTGCAGTTGTGGCTCCTCCAACTCAACAAGCCCCAGAAATGTAGAGACAATTGCCTGCTAGCTGCCACTGAAGTACCTTATTACAACCCGAAGGTTCTTTAAAAACACTGACATCTGTAGATTCATCAAGGAGGAGGCTGAAATGCTGGTCACCCACATTTACAGCCAACTTAAAAATAAAAAAAGTATGGTGCTAGAACACAATTGATTATTTCTGCGCATTTTCAGGTTAGCAGCAAAAGCCGAGTCTGAGAAAGCCACTCTGCATGCTTCTCCAATGTGGTCAATTTGCAGCATTGAACAGTGTTTAGCTATGATTAACGCCATGGTGGCCTCAGCCTTTTTTGCTGAATCATTTTTCCCCTATAAATGACACCTTATTGGTTTTGCCCTTTGTATGTTTTTTCATGTCACATAATTTTGCATAAAAATCAGTCTTGCAGTACATACAGTAAGCGCATGTGTCCTCCCCAATAAACAGCTTCCACCATCCTTTAAATCTGGGTTTGATTCCCACTCCTTTCTATATTTCTGAGTGTAAAGCTTAGACATATTTCAATGAGGTGCACACAGTAGAAGAGGTAAATATGTGACTGAGGTTGGGTAAGTGAAATTCTGTTATTTATTTTACAGCAGTGATTTATTTAGACAAAGAACATTTTACAAGTAGTTGGATCAACCAGTGGTGACTTCACGCATGTGCGATTTATTTGCAGTCTGGATGCGGGGGAGTGCACACATCTACTGCTCTGACAGCAGCTGTTAGGGTCGGGTACACACGTCTGAAAACCCGATATATTTAGTGTGAAAGTTGCTAAGTTGGCAACACTGCTGCTTCTGCACCCAGGGACCGCCAAGATCACCGACTTCGGCCGCCACCCATACTACCCTGGACCGACCCTTTTGGCCCCTCCCACAGGTGGTAAGCCCATGCGAAGGGGGACCCATGTGTCTTCTTCACCCTGTCCCACAAACCCGGCAACCTGGCACTCGCCAACGTCTTTTGTTTATTTATATAGCGCCAATTTACAACAGATGTCGTCTCAAGGCACTTCACAGAAAATCAATTAAAATCAAAGATACATCATAAAGAAATCGATTTAAAAAGTTTCCAATCTAAGGAACCCCAGCAGATTGCATCGAGTTATTGACTTGCAGCATTCACTCCTCTGGAATCAGCAGACCAAAACAATGGCTTGTGTTGTCGTTGACTTTACAGCAATCCCTCATAGTGAGCATGCATGTAGCGACAGTGGAGAGGAAAAACTCCCCTTTAACAGGAAGAAACCTCCAGCAGAACCAGGCTCAGTACAAGCAGCCATCTGCCACGACCGACTGGGGGTTTGAAGAGACAGAAAGCTAAATTAGAAGCACAGGATACTGAAATAATAGAGTTTATAGCAGCAGTTGTAGAACGTCACTGGAAGCATC
>JAVLVB010000286.1:333954-444481 GCA_032876305.1 Orestias chungarensis
AAGGTTAAGAAGGTTGAAATAACGGTAACTAGGTAGATTGGACAAAGGAAGAAAGTAGCAGAGAGAGAAGTTGTCAGATTTGTCCTCCAGCAGTCTAAGCCTATAGCAGCATAACTATAGAAAAACTTAAATAACTTAACCCTATAGAGTGAGACATGAAACAGGTAGAGCAAAGGAGAACAGTCTGTCAAGACTGAGTTCCTCCCCAACCGGATTGGGCTGTCTTCTCTACCTCTTCCTAACTATAAACTTTATCAAACAGGAAGGTTTTAAGCCTAGATTTGACACTAGACAGGGTGTCTGCCTCACGGACTAAAGCTGGAAGCTGGTTCCACAGGCGAGGAGCCTGATAACTGAAAGATCTACCTCCCGTTGTGCTTTTAGAGATTCTAGGAACCACCAGTAAACCTGCAGTCTGAGAGCGAAGTGCTCTTTTAGGGACATAAGGAGTAATCAGATCTCTGATATACGATGGAGCTTTATTAGTGAGGGCTTTATATGTCAAAAGAAGAATCTTAAAATCTATTCTAAGTTGGACAGGGAGCCAATGAAGGGAAGCTAAAATAGGGGAGATATGATCTCTCTTTTTAAGTTTCATCAGAACTCTTGCTGCAGCAGTTTGGACCAACTGTACATTTTTAATTGCATTTTGTGAACTTCCTGCTAATAAAGAGTTACAATAGTCCAGCCTTGAAGTAACAAATGCATGGACTAGCTTTTCAGCATCTGCCCTAGATAGAATATTTCTAATTTTTGCTATATTCCTAAAATGAAAGAAGGAAATCTTACAGACCTGTTTATATGAGACTTGAAAGACATTTCTTGATCAAAAATAACACCAAGGTTCTTTACATTGTCACCAGATGCCAACCTGATTCTATCCAGGTCAAGCGGCTGACTAAGCAATTTCTTTTTTAGAGGTTCTGGTCCAAAGATAACAACTTCTGTCTTTTCAGAGTTCAAGAGCAGAAAGTTTAAAGTCATCCACATTTTTATGTTATCTAGACATGCCTGTAATCTACCAAACTGACTGAATTCATCAGGATTAATAGATAAATACAGTTGTGTATCATCAGCATAACAGTGGAAATTAACACCATGTTGTCTGATGATTTTACCAATAGGGAGCATGTATATAGTAAATAGAATTGGGCCAAGTACAGAACCCTGTGGAACTCCACAAGTAACCTTACAATGCGGAGAAGATTTGTCATTTAGATGAACAAACTGGGATCTATCAGACAAATACGATTTAAACCAGCCAATTGCTGTTCCCTTGATCCCCACAGTGTGTTTGAGCCTTTCAATGAGGATATTGTGATTGACTGTGTCAAAAGCAGCACTGAGATCTAACAGAACTAGAATAGACACGAGCCCATTGTCTGAGGCCATGAGAATATCATTAGTAACTTTAAGGAGAGCTGTTTCAGCGCCATGATGAGCTCTGAAACCTGACTGAAATTCTTCAAATAGGTCATTATTCATCAAATTCTCTCTAAGTTGATTAGCAACAATTTTTTCAAGGATTTTAGATAAAAAAGGAAGATTAGATATGGGTCTGTAATTTATTAGGTCTTCTTGATCAAGAGAAGGTTTCATAAGTAGGGGTTTTATTACAGCTACCTTAAGAGCCTCTGGTACATAACCATTCACTAATGACAAATTAATCATTTCCAACGTGCACAACCTCCAGGCCTGGCTTCAGAGTGGGGCCCCCGGTGACCCTCGTCCAGGCAAGGGAACACTGCTTCCATATTTGTTAATCATCAAAGGGCTGCGCTTTTTCTGATCCCTCACCTAGTACCCGTTTGCCTTGGGTGACCCAAACAGGCGAATAAAGCCCCGGACAACATAGCTCCTAGGATCAATGGGACACACAAACTCGTCCACAACAATAAGGTGGCAGCCCATGGAGAGGTCCAGCTTATATATCCATTATTAACTGCATTTGTCCATTTCAAATATATTAAGCATTTATTTTTCTATTTACCCAGTAAAGGGCGAAGCAGATAATAAAGTTGTGTTGACATTTTAAAGAGTGTAATATGTAGTAGAAATGGTAAAAAATACATTAAAGGTTTTAGAGTTCATATTTTTTATAAAAAAATTCACCAATGTTTAACTTTAAGACGGTGTTAAAAATAAAATATAAATCTCATTATGTGAGAAAAGGTAAAAAAACAATATAAGAAAAAAAAATTGACAGAAAGTACAGAAAGAGTCAGAGGTTTCACTTAGTATTCACAGAGACTCCTAGCCACCTAAACTGTAGACTTAGTCCAAAAGAAACTTCCTTAAAGGTCCTGGCAGAGGCTACATGGCTATTACTTCACCGCAGTCTCACAAACACACACACACACACACACACGAACCTGTAACCCGAATTGACCTGCAGCAGCCTCCACCGACCTGCAGTATCCCACATTAGCTCACATTCACAAACAAAACAAAAACCTACATCAGCCTACACCAACCCACACTCTCTTGAGTCATTACACAGCAAAAGAAGACAAAATCTCCCATGCACACTTCATTTAGTACAGCTGCCTAGTAACAGGAAGGTTATTTTTATCATTCGAAAAGTCTGTAAGAAATAAATTTTCAGATGGAATCTATTTCCATATTGAATACATTTTTAAGAAAGAACTTTCAAGAACTTTACAATATAATTTAATAATTTGTGTTACAGAATGACATGAAAGTATGGAAACACCACTGGGATTTAATCCTAGAACCCTAATTCCTGCAAAATAACAGAACACCAACAGTTCCTTTCCTCACATGTTTGTCTTTGTTTTTAATAGCTTCAGAGATTTATACATGCAAACTTACTAAAGTTAGCTTAAAAACACATAAATTTATCACACTAATAGTTTCAGTTTGTTTTTGAGTAGCACAGTGTTTTGTAAGTTTTCTCATTTTAGAAAGTGCCTTGAGTTGATTTTTGTATTTTTATGCTAAAAACCACATACAGGGTCCTCTGGCTGGACACTTTGTTATGAAGAAAATGTAATTCAAGACCTTTAGATTTTAAGGTAAGTTTTTATAAACAAGCTGGAGAAATGCTGCATCATCTACATCTAATACCAAGACTTACTGCCAGGCAGACTATGATGAGCTCCTTTCCATCAGTATACCCCATTATGCCTCCACTTGCAGTACCACTCAAGCCATTAACATTATTCCAGTAAATACAAGTTGAAAATATGGAAAAAATATATTGAATAGCTCTGCAGTCAGGGAAAAGGGTATTTAGGTGTTTTTGCCCTTTCTGTTTAGTTTTTTTTTTTTACAGTAATACTCAATAGAAGTACCCTACATCTGTGTTATCTTGTATGTAGTTGGGGCAAAAAAGAGCAAAGTACAGCAATGTATGTCTAGCCCTGTTGTCACCAGCACAGGAGTAACACATGAAAGAGTGCTCTAAACAATTATTTTCACTGTGTACACCGCAGACGTTTTTAACCAGTCAGAGTCTAATAGGAGAGTTGTTGATAACAGAGAACACAGAGCTGACAAAATGGCATTTAGGCAGATGACAAACAGGGTTTCATTTTTGCAGATGAATTCATTCCTAAAATGAAAAGCCAATTGCGACATTAAATGGAGTAAAATAGGCTGAATGGTCCTAGAATGTATTAGATATTGTTTGGACAAAATAGTATCCTGTCAAATAAATAATTGAAGTACTATGTTTTTACCTAAAGGACACCTTTAACACTAGCTGCTCTTATTTATTTGTTTGTTTTACATGACCTAGTCTTAGCTAAAACTGATCTAAATTTAAGACTCTTTAACACTTAAAACCGATTTTAGTCCCTAACAAAAGTAGAAATCGTTTAATCATTTTGACATTTCTTTAGATGAAACGGACTAGAATTAAACTCACTAGATTAACAACTCTGTGAAAATAACCCGGTGACTAGGCCTGGGACAATAATCCATGAACCAGTTAATCGCACAATAAATAAAAATGAATGTCAATAATTTTTCAGGTCATGATAAACTACTATGGACAATATTTCGTCCAGCAAAATTAGTTATCGTCCCAGGCCTACTGGCGAATACCAATAAACTGGGACCTGCCTAAATAGCTGACAGCAGAGCGGTAAGTTGTCTCTCCGCAACAGGAAGGGAAAAATATTACTTATAATAACTTTATAGAACTTCACTCAAAAAAAATCCCAGCTCTTCCTATAAAAGCACACAGGAAACTGAAACTAGTGGTGAAAAAATTGACATTAAAACAGCATACAGGTTCAAGACATGAACTACATGTTTTTTTAACTGTCGAAAGTGTTGAAGATAAAAGGTAAAGCCATGGCCTGTTACTTCATCACATGCTGGAGATTTTGAAACAATTTATAGAGGAAGGCTTTTCTAAAAAAAATATGAAAAAAACGCTCTCATTTAAAATGGTTGCAAGGTTGCTGTTTATTACCCACAATACATCATGAAGAACTCTTCCATTTTTTTGTCTTTTTTCATAGTGACTACCAAAAAATATTTCAGGAAAAATGCAACTAGAGAAGCCAAAATACCTATGTGCAAAACTATTTGGCAATTTATGTGTTTATAAAGCTTGCGATCCAAGATGGTTTTCACCGTGTATTAATGGACATATTGGTATTGTTGGTAGCTTTTAAAATAGGTGGTCCTGAGAATTTATAGAGGGATTTTCAAGCATTTGAAATGTTGAGCTATTTGCAGGCGGTTGTGGTCGCTGGACACTGCAAATACCAGAATGTCCCTACCAAGACTCATTAAACTATGTTCAGTCGCTTTCAGAAGAATTAACAGCAGTGTGTGTCACAGCCAGAACAGAAATGCCGAACACAAAAGGAAACAGCTGGTATGCCAAATTCAGCTTCTTATGCACAGTCTGGACATTTCTGTCTCTGTCTTTTAAACTCAATGATCAAAAGAAGAAAGGAGTATTTAACATTGTGTTTATATATTAAAAAGACATTTACAGCCGAAGATATCCGCCACAAACCAGACAGACTCCAAAATGCATCTTTGGCTTTATTTCTACCCACTCACCTTATCATCATGAGCTTAGGGCTTTACATAAACACTCTCTTTTGTGTACGACCACATACAGTCACAACATAATGCAACATAGTGCTTTGTCTAAACCTCACATCTTTAACTAAAACAAGGGTGTGGGATGCAGTAAAGCATGCCAAAAAGCGGATTTTTTTCCCCCCTAATTTAAAAAGCTTGCTCGTGTCCTGAGGGCAGCAAGACGTCTTTCAACTAATTTGCATTTTTGAGGCATCAGCAATACAAGTTTGAGGAGGTTTGCAAGTTTCTTCCAGAAGAAAAACTTCTTGTTACAAGTAAGAATTAAATACATATTCATTCCCGCTGTCCGGGGTGTACCCCTGCATCTCGCCCGTTGTAAGCTGGAGATAGGCACAAGCAAACCTATCAGACCCTAATAGGGACAAGGGTGTACAGAAAATGGATGGATGGACGGATGGAATAATAGAATGCATAACTGACGATAAGTGAGCAAAAAAAAATCTAGAAATGCAAGAGAAGACATCAGAAGGGTGGATATTTTGCAAATGTTTAAAAGTGAACTTGACAAAAGATAAAACACAGTACAACATACTGTTATCAAGAATTGCTAAACAATTGCAGAAGAGAAGTGTGAGTTTTATACTATTTTGTAATATTTATCTCATGCAACACGGCCAAAGAACGGTATTCACCATGTTATATCAATAATCAAGTTATAAGTTATTTGAACCTCACACGAATCATGATCATTTCTAATTGTGCCTTTTCCTTCCACCAATAATGAAGATGAAGCAGACTGAGATGTTTGTGTAACATCTAACGTAAGCAAATTCTGGAAGAAACTGAAGTTTGCAGCACACCAAGCAATGCTGTTATATTTTTTTTTATAAAAGGAAAAGAAACTAAACTTTTTTGATCACCCTCTCTGAATGTTTAAGGGAAGAAAGATTTGCCCCTATTTAGACACCATAAATCCCACAATCCTCTGGCTCAGTTAAAAAGCTTCATCCCAGTTTTATGCTGCCCGGTTGAGTACAAGCAGGCCATCGATATCAAAGCTCAACGGTAAATCACCAAAGCAAACCGTTCTGAAAAAAAGCAAACATCAGCTTACGAGTCAATTTGCAAATTTTGTCCAGATTTTGTGAAGGAATCTCTTGATGATAACATAGTTAATGCTACCATATTTATTTCAGAAGCAAATATATTTGCCAGTTTGACCAGTGTGTATGAGTGTGACTTTGATCTCTTGTTAAAGGCAGAGATCAGAACAATTCCTTTCACAGTCCTGCTGGGATTTTTTGCAGTATAGTGTATGCATAGATAAATGTACATGATAAAGTGTAAAGTAGCTTGAGAAATCTACCTCTATGGAGCTTGTGCCTCAGTATCTGCAGCTTTTAAAGTTGCAGGAAAGTACTCTGTAGTCTAGAGATATAAAACACATTTGTTGTTTTGTTTAAAATGCTCTAGCCTATATTTGACTTTCTTTTCTTTTCAAATCTTTTATATTTGTTTAAATATGCAAGATAGGTACATGTTAAGATACTTTGCAAAAAATAGTTAAAAGATACGTGTGATACAAAACACATGTGTATTAAATGTCTGCTTATTCTTCCATAACTGAATTAAAAAATATATATTAATTGTGACTTTTTATCCAATTTCTAATTATTGTGAGAAATTAACTGTGAAGAACCCTTTCTGTATGATCCGTCATTTTTGCATGAAGTATTTCGGCTTAAATTGTGATAAGACAATGAAAAGCATGAGATTTATTTCACATATAGAACAAAAAGTAATTTATCTTCCAAAGTCTTTCAAGATAAACTGAGGTTAGAATGTCATACTTGTTTTTTTCCAGTTGACCCTGGTATGGTTGAAGCCATTTCAGGAATATGATGTTTTGTTTTGCTCGTGTTACTTAGTGTTTACCTAAGGAGAGGAGCAGGAACCAGGAGAAGAAGGAAAACAATGGAGCTTGGATGGATGGCTACCATCTCAAACATATCATAATCATGCAGTCAAAATATATATTCCTTTTTTAATATATATATATTCCGGAGTTCTGTGTTTGTCTTTGTACTTCTGCCTCCAGTAGATGGTGTGGGCGTGGTGGCGCTGCTCTCAACTCTGTGCTCCTCACAGGTGATCCTTATCACCTCATCAGCCTGGCAGTATATGAGGAGCGGCTCGCCAATCATTCGGCGGCTGGTCGTTAACAAGTAATGGTAAACCTAAGCCATCTCTGGCTTGGGTTTACCCACAACACTCTGCTCGACCTGTGCCCTCCACGCTGTCTGCTACGTTGCATTGCATTCAAGTACCACTCGTTCATCTCCATCTCAGAGTTCAAGCTTCACCACCAGTTCTCAAACCACTACCCCGGGTCTGACTACTCCCCCAACCACCCACCCGCCCGGAGGATTTCCCTTTGCATCGAAGTAAGATCCATCTCTACAGTTGCCTCATTATCCCTAAAATCCAATACTTAAGCTGGTATGTCTCTCCAGAGCTACAGAGTTCAGCTGTGCTGCTCGCCACTGATCTTGTAAATCAAACATTCTCATCTTTTATAAATAAATCTGTTTACCAAATTGTGTTTCTCTTGAAAGTTCTTCCATGTGGGTCAGACACTTTTGTGAAACCATGACACGTTCCACATAACTAAAAAAATTAACATTTTCAGTAGTATTTAGGTTTTTGCATTGTGCCTCTTTGATTAAGGACAAAAAAGATTTACAAGACTGTCAGGTCCCAAAACAACAACGATATATTAGAGTATATCTTATGTTATTCCAAAATTATAGTTCTGGAAGATTAAGTCCCTAATCAGCATAAACACAAGTGATAATTTGTAAAGAAAACTTGCATTAAAGTGTTGATTTTTAGTTTTGGATCATAATAATCACCTTTGCACACCTTGAATCGTGTTTTTTATGTACCACAACCTGGGGAGAAAAAAAGGGAAAATCCACTGACTCCGTCCAAAAGAACAGAGCTGCTTATCTACTGGTCCCGGGAGTTTTTTCTCCTTGGGACAATTTTAGGCTGGTAACCAGACAACAGAGGTGTTAGAGGGAGTCAACCATCCACACACCAGCAGACAAGAGACAGGCTCAGATTAGTACCAACATTTACAGTACAAAAGGTGAGGTAAATAATGGAAGTAATTTTCAGCTTGATTTAAAATATGTAACTGCTTTCACAAAAACTAACATTTGATTAAAGTAGTCCAATTTTAAAGTCCTACTGACTACAAGAGGATTCTTTAAAGAAAAAGTGTCAGTCCCTGCTACTAATTGCATAGAGATGAAGATGATATGAGGATAAAAATAAGGGTTGTATGCCTTACCATCAACGTTAAGAGCCCCATTTTAGGCGTTTGCTGATTTTTTATTATTATTTATATATAATTATTTATAGATTTTTTATTTTTTTTTAAACAAATGCAGTAAAGCACTGAACAGGAGCCATCAAGTATGCAAGCTAATCCGCACACAAGTTTCTGTTTTCGTATTTATTGTTAAATGCAATTATTAACGGTGCGATTCATACTCCTCATTGGCTCAGTCTCATGGTACACCTCTGGACCATGTTGGATAGAAGACGCAGTGCAGCGCCTCCTTTGAAGCTCAGTGTGGAGTTAGCAAGTTGTCACACGGTGAGATTGCAGTTTGATGTGAGTGGGTTGCATTTAATTAACTTTAACTAGGCTACATTGATCTACGGGTAGTGAGAAAAGACCAGGGGCGTTGTTAGGCATGAAGCCCTACTGGGGCACAGGAGCCCTACCGCATACAGGGCACCTCTCTTGCTCATACACATCCACACACGCACGTGCACACAACGTTTTCGGATGTCTGCAGAGTCTTTTTACATGCCTACCAAAATTATATCTATTGACATTGATTGAGAGATTATTGAGTATAAGAGCATATTTATTTCAACAAACATGAACATTTTTCCAACATGGCAGTGTAACGTTACTAACTTAGCTGGCTGTCTTAAATAGCTAATTTATCACCAGACCTTAACTCGCTCGCTCTCATCGCTTCCTACCGCTTCCATGTCTCTGCTCTGTGTGAAGAATTTCTTGATATCCATCTACAGGAGTCAGGCAATAATTTTCAGTTAGTTCATTTGGTTTCAAAGATAAAAAGAAAAATGACTGGTGTAAATGTACACTTGCTAGACTTGAATATAAAATATGCGTTTTCTCCCATCTGAATTATCTGAATCGATGCATGATAAATGTTTATTGTTGCTGAAAATTAATAGTAGCCTTTACACTGGGGCCCAGCTCATTTCTACTGGGGCAAATGCCTCAGTAAATAGGGTCTGGCGATGCCAATGGGAAAAAATTATTGTAGCTTTTATATTTCAACAGAAAATTTGGCTTAAGTTGTTGAGGTGGGTTTATTGACCCATTTTGAATAGTGATTGGAACAGATAAGTTGTAGATTAAAAGTAAGTTATAACTCCTATTGCCTCCTGTTTAGTTTTCTTAAACTTTTAATTTGTGTTTTAATTGATGAACTAATACTTCCTTTGTTTAATAACACATCACTGCTATTTGCATAAAAACTTGTCAACAGACTAATGTGAAAAAGTCTCACGGTTGTCCTTCTTCCCGATGATTCTATTGTCTACTGTCTATTTATGACAACTTGTATTTCGGCTTAAACTGTAGGTTAAAAGCAAATCTATCAAAGACAGACGGTTTTATTGTTAATCTCCTCACATGTAGTAGACATATAAAGGAATTATAAATATGTTTCTCCCTGTTACAGGTGAAGACAAAGACATGCCAAAGTACGGGGTACGGACACACACACACAGAAGCGGGGTTATTGCAAAGCTGCAGAGGACTTATTGGGAAGTAATGTAAAGTGAATGGTGCAAAGAGGTATAGTGCACGTAATGTGTCAGACATATTGGTAGTGGTTTGAGACAAAGTTTTCATTCTTGGGCAGATTCCTGGCATAATGGCAGCATAGCGGTGCATATTTCTAGAGTTCACCATCCTAATCGCGTGGTTCTGAAGTACTTACCCTCTTTAGTTTGTGCAGGAATGCATGGCACCTACCATCGTTTTTTTTCTTTGTATTTTAGCACAGTTTAGCTCGTGTAGTTTAGCTGGTGAAGTAGCTTTAGCAAGCAATTAAATAATGAAAGCTATTTTAAAATTGAATAGAAATGGGGGGAAGTGTGTCCCCAAGGTGTGATGCTCTTAAAAATAATGAATTGATTAACAAGCCTTAGTAGGTACTCTGAAAAATGTTTGGCGCGCGGTATTTGTAATGTCTTTCCTACTCTGGGGGCTAAGCCACCCTTGTCTCTCAAACCTAGTAATGTTAATGCTACCTAACTAAGAAACGTTGAACTGGTTGATTGGAGAAGTAAAATTACATTTCTTTCGCAAGTCAAGCAGCCTAAAATATTTTGGTCCAGATTTTTTAAATATCTGTCCAAAGTGCAGCAACGCCCCCCTGCAAACTTTTATGCTCTAAATGCTAAACGTAATCGTCTGAGCATCGCCCGGCGCCTCAGGCTCATTAAAACGGCACAGTAAACACAGCGTGTCACTACGATTAGGTCTTGTTGTCTCAGCTTCTGGTACAAGGCGCATCAGTGTTAGCCTCCGATCGGGGGAGGCTTGTTGTATATTCGACTAATTCAAACGAAGTGGAGTCGGATGGATTATTCAGATGAACTTTAGTGAATAAAAAAGATACATAATGATACACGACAGAGTGTAGGAACTTAGCTAACATAGCTCTTTATCCAAAAAAAACAAAAAAAAACTAAATCTTCTAATTCCAAAGCATCATGGGATATAGAGTCCATTCTGTTAAAGGTCCACAAATAGTCCGTTTTGAACCAGAAACAATCAAATTATAATTTGAATAATGAAATAACTGCAACTCAGATAGTTACTTATAAATTATAATATCCCAAATAATAAGTCCTAAGCAAATCCTGTTTAAACCCAAAACAAATTCTCAACAAGGCTCATTATCTGTAAGTTCTCTTTAGCTAAATTCCCTGAGTTCAGCCGGAGTTCACTCTTTTTTTCTTTTTTTTAAGTTGTAGCCTATGGCAAACCACAGCCTAGTCGCGATCTGTATCAATAATGTAGACACCATAGCCTGTTAACATCTAAGCCTTTAGCAAGAGGTCTGCTCGACAGCCATGCACTTAAACAAAGGCTGGCGTGGAGAAAGAAGCTGGACTATTTTAAGTGTGGAAGCATAATAATCTAAAGTTTTATATTATTAGAAACGCAGCAGAGTGTGACCGAAGAGATGAACGCACAGCGCTGCTTTAAAACCAGAGGTGTCTGCTGTGGCATGAACATACATACAGCTAATGAACAGATAAGTGTAGAAATTGTATTTATTAAAATATCACACAGTCGCATTCCTCAGGACTAGGCATGTCACAATAACAAATTTTGTTGAACGATTCATTGTCTCAGAAATTATTGCAATAACCGATAATATTGTTGGAGACCATTTTAAATTGATAGAATGATAATGACATAATGTTGCAACTATGTCCTGTCAAAGATCAATAAACTTTATTTTCATTTGAATGCTTACATCTGAAACTGATAAATAAAATGAACAAAACCACCAAAAACATAATTAAATGGACTCTCAGTGTCTGTTAACAAAAAATGCACTTGAATAAAAACGAAACATTAAAACAAAATGGAAATAACTACATTCAACCAAAAACGTTATGTATGCCAATCTCCGTTTGTGATATGAATGTTTTCCTGGGGATTTAGTACTGTCTGTCAAACGTTTGCAACATTTTTCGAAATGATGGCTTTTCAATAATATTAAAGGGCAGCATTTCTGTAGCAATTAAGCGAACTAGCTACATTGTCTGTGAGCGCACACCTCTTTGCTCCGTCCTTTTTGTATGTTTCCTGAATCTCAGGTGCGTGCGCTCGCTCGCTCAAAGGTGCTCGGACACACGCTCAACTCTGACAAACTGCTCGCGCTCGGCTCCGCGTCTGCGCTTGCAACTCTGCTGACATGTTAGTGAGTCTGAGTGTATGAATCAACTTTGTGTATTTGGAAAGAATTATTTCATTGGATGAAAAAGGCCAGTCTTTGATTAGCTGGGAGCGCGGCTCATTTACATATAATGTAGAGTTGCGAACGCAGACACAGACCCGAGCACGAGGAGAGGGAGCTGAGAGAGCAGTTTGTCAGAGTTGAGCGCGTGTCCGAGCACCTTTGAGCAAGCGAGCGCACCCGAGATTCATAAGCACACGTTTACAATTATTGCTCCTTTAGATAGCTCCGTGCCCGCAAACCTGGTGGGACAAAACTCACGGCATACGTGTGTGTAGAGAAGCGAAGCGGCGTAAGAAATAGTATCTGACGGGGAAACACGACTTGACGGAACACCGGCTTGAAACGGTCCAGCGGTTTGCCTCGAAAATGCTCCGAAATGCTCCCACACTGGTGCAGTTACGTTCAACTTTGTAAGTTCTATATTGAGGTTTGTCCCGATATCAGCTAGTGTTTCTTAAGCATGCTAATTGAGCTAAAACGCTGGAGAAGTACAAAATAGCGCACCGCCCTGATTTATTAGTTTACTCCTCCCTCACGCTGAGAAAATGAGAAAGGGAGGAGCGAGTGGAGATCACCGGGGTTGAGTCTTTTTGTCATCCAGTGTCGAAATAGGAAAAGGCTGTTAAAAAGGATAAAGCCGATACGTGAAAATGATCAAACTCATTTTAATTATCGTACGATTAATTGATTTATCGTTTATCGCGAAAGGCCAATTCAGGACACGGAACATCCACATCTGAATAACACACTCGCTAAACACGTTTCTCAATGTCAAGGTATTTGGAAGCATCTAAAACAAAAAAGCACCCCTTACTACATGCTTACACACTAAACTATAATTTTAGGATTAAAAACGGATGCAGTTCTAACTGCTACAAAGAGATGTAAAACGGAAATCTTTCATCAGGAAAGTGATGAGATTTTCAGAGTAACTGATTCTAACATTCAACAGTCCTTTCTCCAAAGCAAGGATGTCTCTGAATTATTTACCCACAACTTTCTTTAAACTAAGCTATGCAAACAAGAACAAGCTGAATTAAATTCACGTCAGGTGTAAATGAATCCATGGTCTGACAAAACGGCTTAAACATCATCAGTGACACCCGTTTGATGAGTAAAACCTGAAGAAACTGCTGCCTTCAGCACTTTGCTTTTTAAGGCTCCTTATCTACTTGATCACCAATGTAGCATTGCGCTTTCCGGACTGCTTCTAATCAGCGCGGGAACTATGGAAACATTTACCAAATGCTGAGGAGCTCTTTAAGGCTGAAGAGCCTGAGAGATCTGGGAAGTGGATCCTTTAAGAGAAAAAGGAAATATAAACGACAAGACGGAAAATATCTGTCCCAGGAGAACCAAGCCTGTGCTTTCATGATCACAATGCCTGCCATGACAAATGTGTTTTTTTTCTATTCAATTGTAAGTTGATGTGTTTATTTTTTATTAAAGGCTCTATGTGTGGAAAAACTTGAATTTATCTTTGAATGATTCTTGTTGCCTCTAGTTACTTATCCTTATTGACAATGAAGCATTGATTTGTCAATTAAAACGAGTGAGCTTCAGGCATTAAACTAGACAAACATGGAATCTGGAGAGGGAGTATCTGTTTTACATTAAAAACTTAGATTTTTGCTCATGATAGCTCCTAATATTATCTTGGAAATTAAGAAAGTCATTTGGAATGTTGCTGTTTTCATCAACCCCAAGTCGCTACTTGACAATGCATACTAAACAACTTCGGTGGAGATATGACAATTGAAAGACAAGAGCTTGCTGTTTACAGAGTGCTGTATAGAAGCATGTTAACTGAAAGTTGAGTTAAAGGAACAACTGTGGTAGAAAAAGATGCAGAAGCATAACTGTTATGATCATTTGAGCTCAACTGTGGCTAATCAAGCGTAATAGAATTTCTTTATACTACACTTCTCTACATTTTTGTATTCTTTGTTTAAAAATATATAATACTACCGGATTTTAAGATTTAATTTCTTTTAAACACATTGTTGATTCTGTAAATGTCTTTTTAAGTTCAGACTATAACACAAGGCCAGACATTCTACTGATATTATTTTGGATAGAAGTTAATAGTTTAAAGCTTTAGTTTTATTCTCAATGAGGTTGCCTTCCTTTATTCCACATCGTAGTGGAAGAAAGAAAGTGCATTATAGTAAAAATGTTCACATCTCTGTCAAGATCTCATCCTTAATGTTGAAAACCAAAAGTGATTTATTTTTTTATACCAATCTGTTTGGAAATCTGACCTCTTAACACTTTAAGTATGGATTATAAAAACTGAAAGTTAGTGCTTCAAGCATTTTCCGGATTTGCTCTACTTCTTGGCCAACATCAGCTGGAACAGGCTAAGAGCTTTCATGACTCAGCACAATGATGAGTCATGGGTGTGCATCAGTAAGCAGAGCGGTAGATAGAAATATGTCACTGAAGCAACTTCCACTCAAGTCTATTTAGTACGGTCAAACTGTGGCTGGAGTAAATGCATCAGCAGCTGATGTGTATGGAGCAATACACATTTTTCTAAAGCACAAAATACTGCATTGGTTTTAGTATGTTCAATATATCATGTAACCAGAGCCGCAGCGATGCATCACGCATTGGAATAAAGTGGCTTCAGTGGTCCTTGGTTCAATTTCTGCCCCGGACCATTTGCTGTATGTCCTTCTCTTCTCTCCGTGCTGTTCTTTTTGTCGGTCTTTAAAACCACTAAAAAAAGACAGAAGTATGTTAAGTCTTTGTTTAGATAAAATCCAAAAGAAGAATTTTTGCTTATTCTTTCATGTTTTCCTACCTCCAATTTCTCTGTGGTCCCAAATTATTACCATGAGTAATAAGAGCTTTATTTTATTTGGATTAAAATGAATTCTTATGTAGAATGCCTTGAGGTGGAATGTGTTGTAGGTTGGCACTAAAACTAAACTAAACAGAATCACTTTATATTTTTTTCATTTTGGAGTTCATAGTGCATATTTTATTTCAACACATTACTTTTGTACTGTTTTGGATAAAGTAGTCAGTTGTACACACTAAAAGCCAAGTCAATGGAATCGATGCCCATATATATATATATATATATATATATATATATATATATATATATATATATTGAGGATGCAAGAAAACTGGTTGATATGATACAGATCAGATGCACTGACAGAGGTATTCCATTCAACTAAGTGCATGAGTTTGTATATTTCCTGCCGTTGGATCCAAATAACTACATATTACTGATATAATGGAAATACTAAGGTGTGTTTTTACTTGAGAATCAAACACTTTAAGAATATTATATTGCTCCAAACATACAAACAACTTCAGGCTTAAGAGCTTTGGTGACATCAGCTAACACTGATCATTCCTCAAACAAAAATGCATTTGGAGAGACTTTGTAAAAGTTAGAACTTTTTAAAACTAACTGTTCTATTTATAGGCTGGAGCTTTAGGAAATTTTTCAAGGGCAAAATCACAGGAAAGCTCAGAAAGATAAATTTAGGCTGGAAACATAAGTCGGCAGTAAGCAAATAATTTTTGTGTTTAGATTTGTGAATAAAACCATTTTAGGGGATTTTATATTTACCGAGCAGAAATCCCTGGCAGTAGTACCAAAAACCCACAGTTGCATGTTCTAAAGCCAATTTCTGTCCATTTTTAAATGTGTTCTTGAGAAAACATGGGGGAAAAAACACACACAGACACAGAGAGATTTTGTTTATCTGTCACTATGCATGGTGTTAATGATCTGTGACTAAAGAGGAAGTAATAAGGTATATACCCAAAAGTAAAAAGCAGACTGAACTGGACTTTTTGAATCGTTCCACACCTACTGCTTACACAACCAATTAAATAACCAACAGAGATGAGAAGAACAGCAGAATAAAAAAGCATTTCTATTAGCCTTTTTTGTCTGAACTTTATTTTCAGACGAGATGGAAATCCCAGTGCTGTGATCTGCAGGGTGGAGCTGGAAGATACGGGCAAAAAAAAACACTTAATATGGTGTTCCAACTGGTGTTAAACAAAGAAAAGGCTCCCTGCCTCTGAGGGTTTGATCTTCCATTTGACTAGCAGAACATCTTGGATGTACTCAGTTTGAACTCAGCCAGATGATTTGCTCTGGCCAAGAAAAAAAAAACCTTGACACATACCAAAAAAAAAAAAAAAAAACAGATGTAAAAATGTTTTCCTTTCTTTAGAGAAAGAGGAAAATCTCGCCTGCAGAGCTTTTGAAAGGATATACAACAATTCTAACAGATTTTCTTAAAGGGTTGCCAAATCACAGGCGGTATCAAGCTGGTTCTACAACACAGTTGAGTTACAATGGGGGGAATTAAAGCAAGATAAAGCAGATGAACACTGAAACTTCCAGAGGATTTTTACATTTTAGGATAATCACAGACAATTTATGAGCTTTAAAAAAAAACTGATGTGCTTTGTGCTACGTCTGTACAAACCAGGCTATACTTCTTCTGCCTGTTGTTACGCATGTTGTCCTTTCTGCTTTTTCACTTTGCAATGTTACACACAATTTGTAGGGGAAAAGACATTGTATTTGAACACACACACACACACACACACAAGTGTAGGCTGCCACTAGTTTTTACCCGTCTGGCGCCTTCATTCCACCAATACTGTCACATTTTGCCATGTCACACGCACTTGCAGACAGACAACGTGTGTTAGCACGTGTGTGTGTGTGTGTGTGTGTGTGTGTGTGTGTGTGTGTGTGTGTGTGTGTGTGTGTGTGTGTGTGTTTGAGTGTTTGAAAGGCAAAGCGGGAGTGTGGAGTTCCGAATGCAGCTGATCCGTCAGCCGCAGACAAGCTCCGTCAAGTCTGTCTCCTCTGACGAACACTCTCCTCCTCTCGCCTCAGGTGAGAAGCCGCTAATTGGCAAGGGGCAAAAGAACACACAAGCAGTGAACACACACACACACACACACACACACACACACACACACACACACACACACACACACACACACACACACACACACACACACACACACACACAAACTCTCTCTAATAAGAACAAAAAGGCAGACGGACACAGAAGTCTGCTTCCGAGGAACCCTTTTACACCGCGTGTGCTTCGAACGGCTCAATCTGGCAGACATAACTGGAGCTAAGAATACACACACCGCCTGCCTGCTGAGTTATTATTTTGTAATCCATGCAGGATTTTTTTGTGTTTTTTTCCCCCCTTCCACTAGGCTGTACTAATGTGGTTTAGTAAATGACAAATGGCTTCAGTTATTTGTGCAACCCTCAATTATTGTTTTGAATAAAGAGAGGATAAAGACGCACTCAGATTACAGATTTGCTTTAGTCAGGTTTTATGTGCAACCCGGATTTTACAATTGTGCAATGAAATTTCAGGTCAGAGCATTTGAACATCCTGGGACTCATGACAACACGCCAGAGTCCTGGTTGGGAGGACGGCATTAACCAGAAGGCTGGAGAATTAATGAGCAATTGCTGAGGTTGTTTTACCAACAGCTGACATCCCCCTGTTAAAAGATATAATGAAAATAATTAGAGCGATGCTGGGGTGGTAATATGCGGCTTTTTTAATAGGACCCCTGTGGAATCAGAGCTATCGTGACAACCTGCAGACATTTCATATAACAACTGTGACCCAGTTTTTTTTCTGTTCGCGAAAACAATCCTTCCCATAAATGTTCCACAAAACTGTAAATGTATTAAAGTTCTGTTAAGGTAAACCAATATCATGTACGGGCACACATTGAACATGAATCTACAGTAAGGCAGGAGGTGGAAGGGTCTTCTGCACAGCAACTGTTGGCAATGTACCAACACAAAGTTGTAGCGCAAGTATCAGTTGCAACAAATTATAATTTTGATTTAGTTCATTTTTACACATTAAAATTTATTTACATTCTTATTTGCACAGAAGGTCAAGCTAACTCTGATTGGATACAGAGCTATTTTCAAATATTGCAACAATTTTTAAATCAAATTTAGCTCTGGTCTGTAAGTTTTATACTAATGTATGATAATATATCTTTACCAAAGGTTATGAACTTGCTAATGTGATATTTTTCCCATTAATTAGAAGAAAGTATAAAAAGAAAGGAACAAAACAGAGATATACAACATTAAGGATAAATACAGAAGCACAATAAAAAAGTATCCCTAAAATGACAAATAATGATAATTACTACATCCATATTGTGTGATAACAATAATGTTAAATATTTCTCGGCTTATCAGTGGAGTAGCTTTTTAAGCAACTCACTCTTCTCTGTAAGTCTGTCTATAACAGAATCAGAGTCCAAGGCCATGAGGATGTCTTTCTCTGTGGCCATCCACATAAATACCTCCAATTTATCAGACGAAAGGGTCCTTCTGGGTGGGTTTTTAACAAACTTTAGAACTGAAAATGAGCGCTTACAAGCCAACTGTGTATGGGATACTGTCAGCAAGTATTTATATGCAAGGCCTTGGACTGGGTATGCATCTGTTAGCATGATGTTGAAACAGTAAAGTATCTGGTAGCAGCACAGTCTTTGCAGGAGGAACAGCTTATTGGTGTTAGCTCAACCTCATTTGTGTTGTCCTCCTCACCAGCTGATCTATTTTCGACTTTTCTTGCATTGTATCTGCCAATAAGAATTCCTTCAGCCTCTTCCACTGTAGTGCAAAGCTTTTCAACCCAGCCTGCATATTTTCCTGGGTTGCCCTGCTGTTATATCCTTGCAAGCACTTGCTTAAATCTTGAAGGACAAACTGAGGAATAGCACTAGTGCAGAGCTGGGAAGGTTTCAGGGATCGAGACATGCCAAGTCAGCATACAGATTGCCATGTGTTAAAAAGCACCTATGAATAGCTTTAATTGCTTTGTCCATAATCCGGCTATGCACATTCACCTCATAAGATTTTTCCGCATTATCCAAGGTCTCACCCTGATCCATCTCTCCAGGCAAGAGTTTCTTTATCCTATGCCTCTTTTGTGGCAGTGTGGCCTCCACATCAACGTCCATGTCATCTCTCTTTTGGATTTCTGTGTTTGTCCAGTTCACAAATGTGTCTGCTGCTTTTTTTTACGGATTCATTATCTCTTCCTAACCTTTTCAGCATATACTGTGTTGATGCCACCATTCTGTGAGACAAAGATATACCTGCTGTCAGTATTGAGAAAATGGAGAAGTATGTTCAAAGATGGAAGGAAGATTTGAGACGTCAAGATTGTCTTATAATTGAACGACTCTACATATCCTCTGGCCATGACAAGAATTCATGGTTTAACTGTTGTTTGTTTCTGTTTAGCTGATAATGTCAATAGCACAACAATGCACAGACCATCATCCAGCTTTCCAAAGGGGCCAAACACCTTCTTCAGGGCCTCATACTTGGCCCACCAATGTGTCTCACCAATAGGAGCAAGGCGTCTTTTGTCT
The DNA here is from genome assembly GCA_032876305.1 of Orestias chungarensis. Lineage (NCBI taxonomy): Eukaryota > Metazoa > Chordata > Actinopteri > Cyprinodontiformes > Cyprinodontidae > Orestias > Orestias chungarensis. The sequence continues at coordinate 353,508 of JAVLVB010000286.1, forward strand.
TAGGCTGACTCTTCCCGCAGATTCATTATCTGATATGAGTCTTTGATGGATAACGCAATGCCATTGAGGAGCGAAAACAGGGACCCACTCTCAATAACAATCTGGGATGTGGTTGCAAGCACCAGATTTAGTACATGTGCATAGAACCATACTAGGACCTGGTTTGGAGATTGTGCAGACAACAGTGAGGAGAATCCTTTGTATCCCTTGCATGTTTGATCCCCCATCAATGGCATTTCCAATGCAGTTGGTCTTGCTGAGGCCCATTTTGTCCAGAACTTTTAACAGCCTTGTTGACAAAGGCTGTCCAGAAGTTGAACTGCAACTCAGGACTGCAATAAGCGAACAACATCAGTAACATACCTCAAAAGTATAGAACATTGATCCTAAGAGGTGATGTCCTGTGTTGTGTCCAGCCTAACTGAAAACATCATAGCATCATATAGTTGCTGCAGATTTGTCAGCTGCACATTCATGTGAATCATAAATGAATCAAGGGGTCAATCCCACGGTCCCATGGTCAGCAACAATACTCAGGTAGGCTGTGGCGTTGCAAAAATGCTCAACTGGTACTGAGGGGCCCAAAGAGTGCCAAGAAAATACCATTACACCACCAACAGCCTGAAGGGTTTATACAGAGCAGGATAGGACCATGCTTTCGGATTGTTGACGCCAAATTCTGACCCTACCATCCGAATGTCGCAGCAGAAATCGATACTCATGAGACCACGTAACGTTTTTCAATTCTACTGTTGTCGAAATTCGGTAAGCCTGTGCGAACTGTGGCCTCAGTTTCCTGTTCTTAGTTGACTGTGTTGCCCCCGGTGTGGTATTCTGCTTCTGCAGCCCATCTGCCACAAAATGTTTGAATGGTTCGAAATGTTAAGCATTCAGAGATGCTCTTCTGCATACCTTGGTTGTAATGAGTGGTTATTTGAATTACTGTTGACTTTCTATTAGCTCGAACCAGTTGGACCATTCTCCTTTTACCTCTGGCATCACCAAGACATTTTCTCCAACAGAACTGCCGCGCACTGGATATTTTCTCTTTTACTGACCGATTTCTGTAAACCAAGAGATGGTTGTGCATGAAAATCCTCGTAGATTAGCGTTTTCTGAAATACTCAGACCAGCCTGCTTGGCACCAAGAACCATGCCACGCTCAAAGTCACTAAAATCCCCTTTTTTCCCCATTATGATCCTCGGTTTGTACTGCAGCATATCGTCTTAACCTGTTTTGACTGTACTGACTGGAGTGTTTTTGAGACTGCAACCGACAGTTTGGATGAACTTACTGACACTGTGACATCGTACATTAGCTTTTGTGAGGACGTTTGTGTGCCCACCAAAACCTTCTGCAAATACAGCATTGATAAACTATGGTTTACAGCCAGATTGAGGAAACTTCGTCAAGCAAAGGAGAATACCTACAGAAGTGGGGACAGATCCCTGTACACACAGGCCAGAAACATGCTGACCAAGGAGATCAGAGTAGCCAAAAACAGCTACACTGAAAAACTAAAAAACAGGTTTTCAGCCAACGACTCTACATCAGTATGGAGAGGCCTCCGAGAGATAACCAACTACAGGAGATCACCCAACTCTACCGAGGCAAACAAAGACCTGGCTGACGACCTTAATGTTTTCTATTATAGGTTTGAGAAGGACACATTCACACCCACCCTCCATCCCTGCATATCAACAGCTCATATCACACCTTCAGCTATCACTACACATTCCACCATGGGCACACAATCTGCATTACAAATAGGTGAGATGGACGTGAGAAAACCCTTCATAAGACAAAAAACCAGGAAGGCACCAGGCCCAGATGGAGTCTCACGGTCATGTCTCAAAGCTTGTGCTGACCAACTGGCTCCTATTTTTACAAAGATTTTTAACGAGTCACTGGAGCTGTGTGAAGTACCATCCTGCTTGAAACGCTCCACCATCATCCCAATTCCCAAGAAACCCTCCATCACAGGAATTAATGACTATAAACCGGTTGCCTTAACATCTGTGGTCATGAAATCCTTTGAACGACTGGTCATGACACATCTCAAGAGCATCACTGGCCCCCTGCTGGACCCTCTGCAGTTTGCCTTCCGGTCAAACAGGTCGTTTGATGATGCAGTCAACATGGGATTGCCCCTCATCTTAGAACACCTAGACAGCCCACGGACTTATGTAAGAATCCTTTTTGTGGATTTTACCTCTGCATTTATGACCATCATACCAGAACTCCTCAACCTCAAACTGTCTCAGCTCAGTGTGTCCCCCGACATCTGTCAGTGGATCACCAGCTTTCTTACAGACCGGACACAAGAGGTGAGGCTGGGGGATATTACCTCTGACACAAGAACAGTCATCACTGGTGCACCACAGGGCTGTGTCCTCTCTCCACTGCTATTCTCTCTCTACTCTAACGACTGCACCTATACAGACCCAACAGTGAAACTCCTAAAGTTTGCAGACGACATTACGATCATTGGACTAATCCAGGATGGAGACGAGTCTGCATATCGGCAGGAGATTGATCGGCTGGTGCTCTGGTGCAGTCAGAACAACCTAGAGCTGAACACACTAAAGACTGTAGAGATGACGGTGGATTTTAAAAGGAAACCGTTCACACTGCTTCCCATCACCATATTCAACAGCACTGTGTCTACCGCGGAGACCTTCAGGTTCTTGGGAACTACCATTTCCAATGACTTAAAGTGGAAGCCCAACATCAACTCCATTCTCAAAAAGGCCCAGCAAAGGATGTACCTTCTGCGTCAACTGAGGAAACACGGTCTGCCACAGGAGCTGCTGAAACAGTTCTACACTGCAGTCATTGAATCTATCCTGTGCACATCCATCACAGTGTGGTTTGGTTCAGCCACAAAACAGGAAAGATGCAGATTGCAAAGAGTGGTGGATAGAGCAGCAAAAATCATCGGTGCTCCTTTGCCCACCCTCCAGGACTTATACAAATCAAGGACCAGAAACCGGGCAGAAAATATTATCACAGACTCCTCACACCCTGGTCACAAACTCTTTAACCTTCTACCCTCTTGTAGGCGCTACAGAACCCTGAACACAAAATCAAACAGACACTGTAACAGTTTCTTTCCAAATGCCATCAAACTTATTAATAACAAAAACTAAACTGCTGTTTACTGTTGTTTACATGCCACACTGCACTTTATACATGCTGTATAATACTGTAACTGCACCTTAACTATTTATCTTACACTACTTTTATGTTTTCTGTACATATGCAAACTCTGCTGAACATGTAAACTTGTTTATTGTCTACAAAGTCTTGTTGTATATTGTGTTGTTGTAAATTTTAGAGAGCTAACAACAGCCGGAAACAAATTCCTTGTGTGTGTAAACATACTTGGCGAATAAAGCTGATTCTGATTCTGATTCTGATATCAGGATTGAGTTGCTGCCATGTGATTGGCTGATTAGTAATTTGCATTAACGAGCAGTTTGATATATATATATATATATATATATATATGTAATATATATATATATCAGAGGTGTGGACTCGAGTCACATGACTTGGACTCGAGTCACGAACTTGGTGACTTTGGACTCGACTTGAGAAATATAAATAGACTTGCAACACGACTTGGACTTTAACATCAGTAACTTGTGACTTTACTTGGACTTGAGCATGTTGACTTGCAAAAGACTTGCTATTTTTCTCAAAAACTCTTAGATTTAAAAACTGTATTTACTCGGACCGCTCTCTCTTTCATCTGTGATTACTATGTGCCGGCAGCACAAAATCTAATCAGATTAGATCCACGTTATTTTGAACTGACAACCAATCAAATTCCAGGGCTAACGACGAAGACAAACTGTCAAACATGGAGTCAGCTGTGCCCGCCCTGGACTTAAAGCAAAGTTTTATAATTGTGTAGTTTTTTTTCCGTCAGAGTAGCCATAGTTCGTTAGCTGCCTCAGAGGCCAGCTCTCCTTGTTGTCATTCACCAGGACAGATGTGACGTTATGTCGATTCGCGTTTCCCCATAGGTTGTTGCTTCTTCTGCTGGTGGTCTAATTAATAATATATTCAATAATATTATTATAAGAATATTTATAAAGCTAATATATTATTATATATGTAATATAAATAAAGCAAACATTATCTGTATAAATATAATGTGTTGTTGAAAGGACTTGAAAAGACTTGAAACACAAATGTTAGGACTTGAAACTTGACGGTTTACTATGAACTCAATGCTAGACCTACAAAATAGGGAACACTGTAGATGTTTTCAACTATGACGGCAATGAGACACACTAACCCAGTGTGAACTTCAACATACTGAGGTATATTTGGTGTTTGAATTATTAAGAGAATTCTTAAAGGGCATTTTTGTTATTTTCTGAATGATGGTCCCTCTCCCAGGAATTCCCATGGGGTCCATTTAAATTCAGTATTTTACAGAACAGTTTTTGTCAGTTACCTCTACATGGATAGTTGTTCAACCTTTGTCATTGTATTACAGTGCTCTCGTAACACCTCACCCGTCAGTCTAAATTAAAAAGGTAATAAAGTAAAAACAGAAAAACGTCTTGGATTAAAGGCAACCTGGAATGCATCACTTTTCCTCTCTTACCCCCTTATTATTCTATTTCAGCAGACATGTGCTTGCTTTAGATTTTATATGTTGGGCTTCTATCGAACCAATTATCTGTTTGTTTACTCTCCAAAACAACACATTTTTACTCCTAATTCACTTAGTTATCCTGATTAATCACATAATTGGATCGTTGAAACTTACCCAGGGCATTCGGCTTTTCATTGCTGCTACACATAAGCAGCAACACAGAGGCAGCTACATAGCTTGCAGATCATTCTGTAAATGTTGCATTTTCCTACAAAGTACTGATGTTTGCTAATGTTCAGTATGGTTAGGGACACTTTTATACTTTGCTACTTTGTTCTGTTATGCTCCAATTTGTATCAATTTATTATTATGATTATTTCAACTGTTTAAATTTTGTTTTCTGTCAGTGTTTTTCTCTGCGTAGAAGCTACACCGGGTCTGGCATTCTGTTAAGTCTGACACCTTCCTGGAGGGGAGCGTCGACTGGTAATGCAGCCAGCAACTCAACGTTGATCTCATTTTTCTATTTTTTTTACTTTAATTTAACTGACAAAGTACATCAATATCTATTTCTTAATGGATATCGTACATCAATATCTCAAACCTTCAGTCGGTCATGGCAGATTCTCACTCCTACAGAGCCAGGTGCTAGTTATGGTTCTGGTGTACTTCCTGTTAAAGGGGAGTTTTTTTCCTCTCCAAAGTCTCCACATGCATGTTTAGTATGAGGGGTTGTTGTGAAGTCATCGACACAACACAAGCTATACTCTACTTTCTGCATGCCGGTCCAGGAGTGAGTGCTGCAAGTCAATGACTCCATGTAAGCTGCTGGGTTTAATAATCACGTTTATTGAATCTGAATAATAAATTATTAGGATGCAAAAAAACAAGACAGTTTGCATTGGAAATCAAACCTGAGCAATCTATTTCACTTGTTGCTCTAAAAAGGTTTTTCATAACCAAAAGAGGGTTTTCCAAAGTATTATGCTGTATCAGCATTTTTGTGCTTTAAGTTATTTCCTCATCAAAATCATACTTGAAGTGTTGGTTTAACTCTTATATATATTAGACTAATCCTTGAATTTCTTATGGAAGCCATGTAAGGATGTCTTTCTTTATAAACAGTGACAGTCTGGTGACTTAAGTAAGAAAAGCAAAAGTGTCCTTTTAAAAAGGTCCTTGTGTCATTTCGACAAAAGACAGCTAACAACTAAATAAAAGAATGCCTATCAACTACTTGTTAATATGGTGTCACGCTAAAGGACTCCCCACATTCAAGGAATCTCACTGTCAGAAGTCTGGAGATGCACATTCACACTGGAGGTCTCCACTTGACCCCACCATAGTGAATTAATCAGAAGGCTTTCTAAGATCCAGAATGAAAAAAATAAACAGCCCAGTTTACAGAAGCATCTTTTGACTATACCTGTGTAGTGAGAGCAAAGTCTCAACATGGAAATAATTTAGTAAAGAGTATAAAATCAAAAAACCAAACCTTATTCATACTGTGAAGAACTTTGTTTCTTATCGTTTTTAAAGAGGGGCTAGACGACAACACATTTATTATCACTGTTGCTATGCATTGAGGTATTTGGTTCAAATCCCATTCTGAAGTGTTTCTGTGTGGGGATTGCTTTTTTCTCCTCTATTTTCTCCAATTCTTTCCAAGCATTCCAATTTATTGCAGCATTTTCCCATAGTCAAAAAAACAAAAAAGTACTGTTAGGTTGAGATGTCTCTTTATGCCCCCTGGGTGTAAGCCTGAGCAAACATGGCTACCACCTCCACCCAATGACTGCTGAAGATAACTACTAAAACTCCTTTCATTGTTGATTAAATATTTTTCTTTTACTGAAAGCAACCAAACAACCCTTATAGTCAAAATTCACAAGTTTAGACAAATTGACGATTTTTGCAAACTTTCCGAAACACAAACTGCAATCAAAATATTGTGTAGACAATGCATGTTGCTTAACTGTATTGCCTCTTAATAGGTCTCCATGTTGGCAGAGTTTGTAGAACCGTTTCCAGGATTTAAATCAGAAATGTTCTTTTCTAAAAAGTTTACATGTTCTCCATCTGTTTGCATGGCTTCTTCCAACCATTCAAACACACAAGGTACAGATCACTCAGAGGTTTCCTCTGTGTATGTGCATATTTCTCAAAACATAGGTTCCTGGCCAAACAAGAACCATCATGGATATTATGGTAAGATCCACCAGGTATAAGACAATGGCAGCCTATCAATTTATTGTTATTAGATTTACATACAGATTTACTATTTATTCAATAATGTCCATACTAACTCAGTATTAAGCATAGATAGAGGAAGCGTGATTTGTGTGTGATGTTTGAATTGAGTATATATATATATATATATATATATATATATATATATATATATATATATATATATATATATATATATATATATATATATGTACCAGTTAAAATTGCTTCTTTATGCTGGTTTGGTTAGAGAGAATGGTACCAGGTGTCCAACCAGAAGCAGGATTTTGTTTAGAAATGTCCAAGTCTGCTACAAACAGGTTTTGACATTTATGAAATCTTAACCACTTTTTATTCGATTCTATAGATTCCTACAACCAACATGACTGTAGTAGAAGTCACGGAAAGACAAGGAGACAGGGAATGGTTTCAGTAAAAATGTGCAAGACTAAGGTCCAAACTGAGAACATCAGAATAGTCCAAGGCATTTTAGGTTTGAAGGAAAAAAGAAACCACACAGTGTGGTTGGATGTTTTTCTTTAATTAGCCTAGTGTTAACCACCCAACTTCACGCAGATCGACAATCCCACAGCTCTGTAAGAAACTTTCCACATCTCAGTCAACAACGCTAGACTAACTTTATTTTTTGTTTCTATGGTATTTCAGGAAATCATCAGCTTAAACATGTTGCAATTTAGAAACACAGCAGTTACAGTTGATGCGTTTATGACATTGTAAAAAAAAAAAAAATCCAGATCCAGTCTATGACACATTCTGGTAAAAAAAAAATGCCACCAAGTTTAGTCTATTGTTTTAATTAGTAAACGTTTTCTATCAAATGAAACCCAGTCATCTACATTGAGTTGCTAAAATTCATTCCTCTAAAGTACCTCCACAAAATGTAAACTGTAATGGAGGACAAAGAGAAAACCTATTTTACTATAAATACTATTTTACCTCCCTTAACACCAGCATTCATGGTGATCCTAAAACAAGCAGAAAAAGTCATTAATTTGAATGTTCCTCCCAAAACCCCTCATGCTCAGATGGAACACAAAAAAGTCCATCTTTTTCTATTTACCAAAAAGAGTTTATGGAAAAACAAAAACCTTGACGATTCCCAATCCTAAACCCTTCAAAGAATTTCCTTGATCTAACAGGGAAAAAGGAAAGCTTTTCAAAAGCCAGTGTAAAGCTAACAGCTTTTCAGAAAATAAATATTGCCTATTGTCAAACACGGCAGAGGTGGAGTGATGCTGCACAAACACAGGTTGGTTTGTATAGTGTTTTCCTCTCATAAGAAAATAACTATATTTCTTTTTCAAAGAGGTTACCATTCTCTTATATTAGCATTCATTTTATGATGTAAGAGTGTAATGTAATTTATTAGTAATGTATAAGCATGTAAATAATTTATCATGTAAGAGTAAAATGTTTAACGATATCTGTCTGCAAGAAGCCAAAATAGCAGCAGATCGTCAAGTTCACTGCGCAACATTTGCATTTGAACTAAGTTGAAGACAAATTTAAGTGTCTCACTTATAAATCTTTCAGTTAGCTTGTTCTTTAAATCAGACTTGAATATGAAAGCTTCTGGCTCACAAGCAAAGAGAGGAAATAGAAATATTTCTGTTTATTATTACAGCAAAAGATTAGATCCAGTTCAAAGAGAGAGGAAAGGAAGGATGGATGGATGAGAAGGTTGTCCTTGTACATGTCTGCTGATTTAGCCTGATTAGCTTAGCCCCTCAGCCTAGTGCAGCTCAGAGCGGCTCTCTCTCTGCAGGGGAACCTCGAGCGTCTGGCCCTAAGTGGGACGCCAACCCCGGACAGCCAAGCACCGTCCTGCTGGACCACAACATTCCCTGCCCTGACAGAGGCAGTTTGTCTTTTAAAAATACCGAAATGACTTTTTAAAAGCCTCGCCAGCCTCTTACCTGGTGGTGTCACCGCGCACGTGCAGAGGCGACGCGGTTAGCGGCTTGATGCCGTGGACGTCAGACGTCTGGTCCGCCTGTTCTCCAGCGGTGTCGCGTCTAAAGCTCAGCTGTCCTCCCGCACTACACGCGCCGCCGACAATGGCGCTTTGGCGACACCTGCTGGTGGCTATGAGGTACAGCAGCAAGGGGAAAAACTACCAGCAAGCTCGTATGAAACTGAAGCCTCCCAGTTGGGAAAATTCATTGTCGTAACATTAAGACTTGATGAAACAAAACACTGTGCATTTTTGTAAATAAAAAAACAAAAAAACAATTACTTTTCTGTTTTTATATGAGGAATAAAATTATGGCATGCATTTTAAAAGGGAAACTATTCTCCCACGTCATTTTAATAATGTAATGCAGTTCTCAATTGCTGACTGGTCATTTTGTCAGGTTAAAATGGCCCACCTTATCATTTATGTACCTTAAATCCTGGTTTTCAGTAGAATCCATATGCTGCCAAGTGCCAACTATGAGAAACATCCAGTTCTCGTTTGATCAGGTTAATGAGGATTGAACAGAAACATGTTCCTTTTTTTGCATTAATTTCATGCAGAACCAATTTACAGTACTACCTGCTCTACAGTTTTACAGACTTATTTCAAAATTGATATGTTCTCCCTTAAAAGGGCTTTAAAATTACCCAAACATGACAAATGTATGGTGTGCAAGATTTATAAATGCATTATGTACACACATGTGCAAAAGAAGTTAAAATCTCTTTTCCCATAACTTTGAATACTGTTGAAGCAAGCTTGGAAGCAGTTACTGTTTCAAGTCATCATAGGTAAAAGATGCCGAGTTGGATATTTTCTGTCATGGCAATTTCAGTCAGAATATCTTTCCGGTTGTCAACCAGATTTAAATACAGTCTCTTGCTGGGCAACTCAAGGACAATCACACACAGACGCGGAAGTTGCTGCTATCTTAGCTGTGCTTTTTTTTAGACGTTGAATTGCTATCTTAAGCAGGTTTTCTTGAATAAACAGTTTTTTTGGATGCAGTCTCAGAAAAAAAAGAAAAAAAACCTATAAAAACTAAGAGATAAGCATTGAATTATGCAACATTGTGAGGGAAGACTGTTACAAATAGTGAAATAATTAAAGAGGTGAGTTTATTTTTGAGATGCACTTAGATGAAGTGGTTACTGGTTACAAACAGGAGAACTAATAAAACAATCACAAAACTTTATTTAAAATGTTTAGATACGTACATTATGTTACATTAAATAGTGCAAATTGTCAGAACTTCGCCTGGACACAACTTCTAATAAAATTACAATACGAGCCGGTAAATATTGGCAGACATTAGTGTTCTACTGCCAGTGTGGTTCATCCAACAAGTTAACAACACATGCTTGATGAAGTTTGCACACCTTCCCTAAGGCCAAACCAGCTTTTGAGCTCATTATGAAAATGGAGCCAATGATCCCCTCAAGCACTTTTGGCAACTTGCCTTGGAACCAAAATAAAAGCAGCAAGAATCAAATTCACTGTGGCTGAACAGTGATCGATTACATTTTGCCATGGTAACCATCCTAGGCAGATCTGGCAAACTGTTCAACAAATTCCCAAAAGGAAATTTTTTTTAGCATGTAATCGAAACAATGAACAATCATAATGTTACACTTAGCTGCTTTCATCTAGAGCAAATTAGATGCAGCTACACAGGTTTGGAATCTTATGGTTGTCAGCACAGGGTCCAGATAAAGCTCGCTATACAGGTAGTCTTTAAATGGAAGAAGAGTCATCTCCGTGAGAACCAATCCCAGTACAAAAGTTTGAAAATCTGAAATGTCTAAATACGTGGAACAGATGTGTAAAAATAAAGAAATTCTAAATACAAACATTCTCCAACACCTGTTTTACCATCATGGTCAAAATAACGCAATTTACTTTTAGGGACACGTTTCATTTAATATTTTCACAACTTAATGAGCGGAAGAAACAGAAAAGGTCAAAACAATGTAGCTTTCCCAAAACCAGAACTGTTGCAGTAATGTTGCCAAACAGAAGACAGACACTTCCCTGTGTGACTGAAAGGATCTCAACTGGTACTGCCTCTGTTTGACAGAGGCTGTGCAAACAACAATGACGCCTTGTGTTGTAACTGAAAAGGATAAGGCAAACACCCAGCCTTGAGTGACAAGACCTCCCACCTTAAAAAAATTAAATAAAAAACTGAAAAACACGGTGGCAGTTTATTGGAAGCTGGATACGGAAAAGCATCGCTTTTAATTCATATGAAAGATTTGCAGTTTCTTTCCTTAGTGTTGCTTTCATCAGTTCCATCCAACAAAAGGAAGAACTCAGGGCAAGGCTTCACCGCTTAGCTGGACTACCAGACTTCCACTTGATTCTGATTGGATGAGCAGCAAGCCGGTGTGTTTCCCGGCTGTAGTGGGCTTGAACTGGACAGGCAACTTCACATAATGCTGTGATCTAATGGATAAGGGGGGAAAACAGGCAGCATTAGACAAAGTTTTGCCATTGATAAAAGGCACTCTAACAAATAAATCATAAAAATCACCGGCAATTTAGAAACGGCAAAATAAAAGCTTTACTTCCCCTTTGTTTTAACTTTTTTCCCCCAGATGTTACGACAGTGGAATGACTTACCAACTGAAAATGGGATGTTTAATTTTGTATATGGTAAACGGTGCCAAAAAAGGTTTTACATCTTGTCACATTACGGTGACAAAATTAAAGAAGTACATATTACAGCATAATAAAGTAGAAAACTGGGATTGACTCCTGAGGAGCCACCTTAGTTGGCTGCTTAGACCCCGGATAGGTGGAAGAAAATATTCCATGGCAACAGTTGAATTTCCAGGCTAGCAGACAGTATTTTACACTAACATGTTCTGGATTACACAGCCAGGTACTGCTAATCTACCTCATTTGCTTTTGCTGCTGCCCTTTAAATGTTTCTGGTCCTATGGCGAGAAAATCAGGCAGAGGACTCGGAGATTTGATTATCGCCCTTGTTGATGGAAGGCAGAGATGGTTTTAATTTATTTCTAACGTCTGCTCTTTGTCCCTGGTCTGCATCCATGCATCCTTCTTTTTAACTCTTCTGGGATTTAGGGTCAGAGTTCTTGAAGTGCCAGTGCTACTTTGTGTTAGTTGGAAACAAATCACTAAACTTTTGCTCTTGTAATGTGACAAAGGGGGAAAAAGATCAGGGCATATGCATACTTTTGAAAAGCACTGCTAGTTGATGGAATACACGATTTCTGCAGGATGTTTCTAAGTCAACTATCAAGCTCAAAAACAAGTGCAGAACCAGTATTTTTTGGTCTGAAAGAGAATCGTAGGTCAACTGAAAAGTCTTTATGCAGAAACATGAAGTGAAACTGGCCTGGCCTTGCATGACCTGCAGAGATCCTGGTGAGAGAGAAAGCAAGCGGGCAAACAACGAGGCCATCAAAAACAAGACGTCACACCAAAAGCAGCAGCAGACATGTTAAGCTTGTACCAAACTTTACTTTTGCAATGCAATGTAGAAATGTATGACAATGCTGTATGTTTTTGGGAATGCAAGGAAATCCTAGGAGTTTCCTTTTCATGCCCTACAGATCTTAATATAGACTTAAAAAAGAAAAAACATATTCTGAGATAAGACCCTCCTTAACTAAACAATATGGTTGGTACCTTTAAACAGGGGGGCCCTCTAGTAAAAAAACTGTATTCTTTAAGGCCTCAGGTTTATCACATAAACAGTATCATTACCTTCCAGGACCTCCATGGTGAGCATTCGCAGTTCAAAAAAAAGAGACAAGGTAGCCGTGGCGAGAATTTCAAAGTTAAGAAGTCAAGCTACAAATCTATTTGAACAATGGAGGTATATAGCCAAGAGACTCACCTCAGGAAATACTCAAAATGTTTCATGTGGAAGGGCTCCTTAGGTTTTACAAACTTCAGCTGCAAGTTAATTAGAAAAGCCACACGTCAAATACATGCAAAACACAGAGATAAATGTTGGGTTTTGGTGCCTAAGTCACTCAATATGAATAAAACAAGTTAGTCATGGGGGTTCATTGCCAATCCATGGTTGAAAAAGAAAAGCATACAGTAAGATAGTATGTAAACTGGTGCATGCATGTCTACATACAGTCTGAGTCTGATTAGGCAAGATCTTAATTCACGAATATTAAATAAAGACTTGCTTGTTTTAACCCTTTCCGAAACTTTAAGCTTCCTGTTAAAGAGCCTGGAAAGGCTCACCTCATGTGTGTCGGGGGAGTTGTTACGGACGTTGACTTTCAGCGTGCTGGACTCTCCCACCCGCGTGTCTGGGAACGTATACAGATCCTGAGGGGAATAAATGCCCCTCTGCACCGCCTCCTCCTGGCTGAAATTCAAAGGTAGAAGTTACACTGCAATGATATTCTAAATGTTTAACTAACAAGTCAAACCTAATAAAAGACTCTAGTCATTTAGTAGTCATAGTTCTCACTGAGAATTGTACCTTACTACAAACATCCCGGCTGAACTCACCCAGCTTTGCTTGAGGACATATCAGATCTCTTCCTGCCCTTCACTGTGGCTTCAGTCCTAACCAGAGAACAGTTTCCTTCCTGGGGTCCGACTGTGGGTCCAGATTTTACTCCCTTTACAATACAAGGACATAATTTAAGTATAGCTGTTTAAATATTTAACAGAATTCATTATTCAGGAAAAAAAGTAAATTTATTAGCAGAGCGTTTTCAGTACTGCTACAGATGTTGCTGTGTAAACTCAATCGTTCTTTACAAAGGTTCCAAAAAATCTAAATGAACATACAATGAAAGCATGTACAGCTCTCAATGGAGTGTTGGTTTTTTATATTAAGGAACCAAAACACAAAGCTGAAATCTTACAGTTTTCAAAGTCAATACTGATGAAAAACCAGCAGCAACGCTTCATTCTAAAAATGGTGTGTCAAAGTCTCATAAGAGTTAAGGTGTTTCAGTCCCATTTATCGTATGCTAGGGAGTGAATTTTGAGGTATCAAATCTTTTTTCCTAGGCGACTTCCAGGCTTCTTTTTTTAAATAGCATGCCCTTAAAAGATAAAATTTCCCCAATTAAAGCTGGTGCATCAACAAACAGACAATTTTCTTTCTGAGTCGCCGCTCCCAAAAGACTTCCAGTATGCTTTCTATGATCTTCGCATTTTCTGATACTTTTCTTGATGTTTTGCTAGATGATCAGAGTTTCGGATATTTCTTAATGATCTTCACTTCTTTGTTTCTGACCAGGAAATAGTTGTCCTTCTTAATTATGCAGTGGGTTCCTTGTTGAAGGCTTCTGGGAACTATAACAGAATATATATAGGATATTCTAAGATCATGTAAAATTGGAAAAAGGTCAACCTTTGGCTTAACTACCTAAAACATGAGTGAAAACTATAAAACAGCTTTGCCTTTTTGTATTTCTTTTTAATTAAATGAAACAAGATCTCCCAAATTTTAACTTGATCCATTTACTGAAGACTGAAATTTCGATATTGTATCGGAAATGACCCAGCTCCTACAAGCAAATGTTTTAAAGAACAAAAGGTCACTAAACACAACAAGGGTTGTCTTTAGTCAAACAATATTTAAACTGGTCAATAATGGGATTTGTAAAACATCCATCCATCCGTTATCTAACACGCTTATCCTTTGTAGGGTCAGAGTCTGCCGTTCTGTTCGCAAATGTCATTGGTCAAGAGGCGGTGTTCACCCTGGACATTTCAAAAGTAAAAAATGAACAATGACATGTTTTTTCCCCAAAGACTCCACAGGAAAATAAGTAGTTATATTATTTTTGTAAGACCAGTCAATACAATTTTTTTCCTTTAGCCTCAACATTTAGTCTGTCTCAAATTAAACCTAAAGATAACAAAGTAAAGCACATTTTAAGTGTCTTTGTTTTGTTTTTTAAGGGTCAGAAAACATGATTGAAAATGTCTTCAGCTCATCATTTCACAATTGTTGACTGCTCTGCGCTTTATGTGTGGCATTGATCATTTAGGCCAGTTTCAGCAAATTAATTCAAGGAAACATGATTAACCCCTGCGCTAAATCCCTTCAGGAGTGATTGGAGACTTCTGATTTAGTTAGCATCTATTTAAGCATGTTTGTATTTCGTTTGTGACCAAGACATTAAAGTAGTCCTTACAGTTCCAGATAGTTGAAATCGGATTCTGGATTTCTGCTGAGGCTCAGACACAGGGTGGCACTCCAAGTCCCAGAACTGGACATACGTCCCTTTGTCTCTGGGTAGGAAGGTAACTGGTACCTGAAAAGCATTAAAAATAATAGAGCCTGTACAGTCAACCACATAACCAAACTCTTAACTATGCCATTAAATTAACACTTAACAGAGTAGCCAATGATATTTTTATATCTAGAATCTGTAAAGATGTTTCACAAAAAAATATTACCCTCTGAGGTTTTTTAGTTACTAAATAGCTAATTTTTTCTCTTTGTAATCAACCTGTGTGTATAAAAAGACAGTTCTGTTAACAAATATCAAATATCTGTGGTGTTAAACTAAAACTACCTATTAAAATACATCCTACGGGTTGGAAGCAAGTCACTACCTGCATCTTCTCTTGGGGCCCCAGGGTTCCAGAGATCCTGGAGCATCTGAAGGCGGTGTAGGTGGCTCGGTAAACATCTTCAGTGTCGTCGACTCCCTTCAGAGCAAATAAAAATAAAAAAAGACACTATGGTTTCATGCTGTACAGACAGAATGTAAGTTGTTACAGCATGATTTTCCAGATAGAAGAGTTGTTTTTTTAAGCAGGACAAACGGCTGGGTTTTAACAATAAATTAATAAAAAGGTGACATGACAGAAATGCATCCTTTGGGAGAAGAAGGAAGAAAATGATAAACAGGTTTCTTTTTGTCCCAAGCCTGAACAGTTCTGAACTAGATTAAAGCAGAGAGACTGCTACGATTAATATAAGCAAGTACCTTAACATATGGAGGAGCAAATGAAGACAGGTACCATCTCACTTCCACTTCACCATTCTCCACCTCCAGTAGGGCCTCTGAGGTAGAATTGGCAAAAGGAAGGTTTTAGTTTCCAGCAGAACTGTGAACCAGTAAACCCACATGAAACAGCCTGCATGATAACACTCAACTGTTAACATAATCATTTTAGGATTGTCATATTTGATTTTTGCCGTGTGCCAACTGATTATGCTGCATGACCAAATCCTTAAATAAATCAGATTTTCCAGTAAAATCTTCACGTGTCTTAAGTAATCGTTGCACAGTGTACAGTTCATCTTTACAACTCCCCTAGAAAGAAACAAAATAAAGATACATTCCAAAACAGATTTAATACAGGCTCATAGATACTTTAGTTTAGAACTTATTTATCTGTAAATATTTTCTGATTTTAAGTGTTTAGAATCCCAAACTTTGCACACAATTTTATATTTATGTCTGATATTATTGTAACATTTTAAATCAGATGTTATGATAGGCTACTCGGTACTCTAGTACATTAGTAATTTAATTTAGTAATTTAGTGGAGAGCTAATTTTTTTACTTTAGCTTAAATTGAATATGTTTAAATATTGCCACCCATAGCGGAGTACAATGTTTGGCTACTTTAGCCACCTTGATTTTCAAGGATCAACCGAACCGGCTTTAAAGATTTGCGATCATCTAGATAAAGTAATCAAGTATGGCTTCCACACCTGATGTGTTCCCTGAAGGAGTGGTTGGAAAGTTGATGTTTTTGTTGCGCATTTCCACCAGGCTGGGAGTTGCCTGTGTTGTCACAGATGGCTTGATGCTGGGTCGGGCCACAGGCAGCACAGGAGTAGCAGCCAGAGCAGGCAGCGCTGACAGAGACGCATCTGCTGGGGCTGCAGACACATCCAGAGCCAGGTCTCTACGGATCTGGACCTTGATGAACTACAGTAATGCAAGGAGGTGAAATCTCTGAAGCATTTCAAAAAATTATAATTTTCAATGACTAACAACACAGCTAGTGGGCCATACCTTTTGCTGCCCGTCACACTGGACGTAAATTTGTCCGCTCCATGGGAGCAGTGCAGTTTTTGTAGCTAGTGAGGGGTTGGGGCTGATCAAAATCTGCAGTTGGCACCTGAGGTTAAAAAAATAAAACCGAAGTGAAAATAAAAAAGTGGGATACACTTATATGTAGAAGAGGGCCAGTTACTGGTACCTTTTCAAAACCAACACGAATGATGTTCATGCTAATTTATGTTTATTAACTAAAACCCCAATTAAGAACTGAATGGTTGACGTTTATCTATTTAAATGCGTTTTCTTGTACAATGCTTATAAAAAATAAAAAAAACATTTAAAATATATTTTTGGAGGCTAATTAAATAAAAAAAAGTGGAGTCACAACTAAAGAAGAATTATAAAGAAGACTTACTGTGGCTCAATAACGCCGTGCTGTGGAGTGATGGTAAGGCAGTGAGCCGGCCATGAAAGATCAAAGGTCAGCTCTCTTGAAGTGTTGTTCCGAATCTGGACCTGGCTGGTGCTGGACGGACCATCTAAAAAAAAAAAGAATATTTGACTGTTGTTTCCCGAACTACACTTAAAATAAATTTATATTTTCCAAACTCCTCAAACTCACTGAGAGCAGGAGCAGCGAGGACAAGCTGCTGTGGGTGGATGATCCACGACTCGGATTCCTGAGGGAAAACTGGTGGATTAGGTTGGTTGCTATGGCAATATTATAAATAAAGATTTGGGTTTTTAATACAGTAAAAATCACAATACATTTATCCAGAGTTGATGCGTACCTGTTATAGAAGAAATTTCAAACCTGTCTGCAGGTTTCAAGTTGTTGACATTTTTATTGCTTCCAAAGAATTAAGACAAAATCTTCACAAAGTTTGATTTGCGAACTGTATAAATGTGCTGAAGTTTTCAAAGAGAACTACAACTTAAAAAAAAACGAAACAAAATCATTACTTTTTGACATTAAACGGTCACTAATGTGGCCTCTGGCTTCCAACCGACAACAGCTTCAATAAAATATACAGGGATTAAACTTTGTGGAGATTTTGCGTTTGTTCTTTTCAATCAATTCAAAATATTTTATTTATCCCAAATGGAAATAAAAATAAATACTTTTGGAAGCAATAAAGCATTAAAAAAAATGTATGGTCTTTTCCTTGAAAATCAGTCATGGTAAATCCAGTGTTTGTATTGTTTCCAGTATTACAGAAAGTAGTGATTAACAAATTTTACGGCCCTGTCGACCAAAACCTAAGTGAGCCAGTAACCTCTATGCAACAAGCTGTTTAATAAGAGGAGAGGATGCCCTGTGCCGTTTATACTTTAAATGCCGATTGAAGTTCAGAGTGAAGTTTATGTTGTGTAAGCTTTGAAATAAGTTGCATTTTAGTCAATAGCTACACTGGAAAAAAAATAAATTCTGGACCAGTTGTTTCAGGTATGAAGTCTTGTAGCATAATATTTCCTGTCTTGCCCAGAATAAACAGAACTGCTGCTACTAAAAAAGAAAATGATCAAAGAATCTTACAAGCCAGAAAGAAGTTAAGCATTTCAGCCCCAATAAAGCTACACTTAAACATTAGTGCTCTTTGATTGCTTTGGGTTCACTGCCTTCCTCTCATCTGTGCAGTGAAGATTTGTTTGACAATCCCAAAACCTTGTAATAACATTGTGGTAATAAAACTTTTTTCATTTCACCTGAAATTTTAGCAATAACACTGTAGAAAATCCCCCTTTTAGACGCGTCTATTGTCTCTATGCTTTGAAAGATGAACACATTCCAGTCTGTAACAACCTAATGCATGTAGATCATCTACTACTACAAATTAGAGCTGCATGATATCAGAAAAATAAATTCTTGCCTGTGCAAAAATTGTACATGATTTTGTTTTCAGCTGACCATATATCATTATGCAGCTTGTGAATTTATTACATTTAAAGTATAATATCTCTTCCAGGCAGTCTTATTGTACAAACTGAAACTGATATTACTGATTTTTACAGAATTGCTCCGTTCTAGTCCTAATCTAAATACTTTGGCAAATAAATGGTGAAACCAGTACAACTTCAGATACCTTTGAGGAGGTTCCTGTAACGTTCAGCGCTGGACCTTGTGGACCTTTCACTGGCAACACATCCAGGGACACGCTACCATTAATAAAACCACTGAGGAAAAAAAAAAAACACTGTTAACCAACACACACAACTGCAACTTTAAATATATTCCCAAAGTTATGATCTTAGCTCAATACCCCTCTGTCTTCAAGCAGTGGCTGTCAGAGGGCAGCTGAGTTTTGTCATGCTCGCTCTCTTCACTGCCTGCGCTTTTTTTTCTGCCAAGCAACGACACCAACACTTTGCTCATGTTGCTGTAGAAGATGTGGGCCTCATTAGGCCGCAGAGGCAGGTCATAGGCTGCAGAGAAGGGAAACGATGGGAGACACCGGTTAGAAGAAAATCCCTTGGGCACAAACAGCAGCAGATTGGCAACCTAGACTTAATCAACTCAAATGAATGGGAAAATTACAATAAGTTGTCTTTTGTTTGTTCGAGAAACAAAATGCAACCATTAGCAGCTTAACAAATGCAGCTTACCTTCTTTAACAAGTTCCTCTCCTAAGAATTTTTCACTGAAGTCTATGTTTTTCAGCAGGCTGTTCTCAGACAGAGCCTTCCTCCCAGCCTCTGGTTTGCTCTCAAGCAATCTGCCAAGAATTTGGTGAAGGTATAAATTTCATTTATCAGAGCACAGTTCCAATTATAACTGCCTAGAAAAACATGTCCTAATCATCACAGGGAACCTTCATTGCATTATTGTCCTCAGAGGCAATTTGGATTTAATTATTTATAATTATTCAGTCCTGGTAGCTTTAATTGATTAAACATTTAATAAAAAATGTACACAATTTCAATTAGGCCGCAATCTAAGCTAAATGTTGTCTCACCTCCTGTATTGCTGCCTGGAGACCTCATCCCCGCAAAAGAGGCAGACTGTAGCCAGCGGTGTAGTCGCTGACTTACACAACCTGGTCTCTCTGTGGCTGGACTTTATTAGAACCGTGATCACCTGGAAACACACACATCGTCAAGAACGTCAAGAAAAAATGCTGCTTGAAGAAGGCACTCCACTAAGATGGAGACGTTGGCATCAGTAGCAGACAGCCTCTCACCTCCTGTGTCCTTTCCTTCAGTACGAACTGCGATGGAGCCAGGCTCATGACAGAGGGCTGCATGAGCGATCGGCTCGGGATATCGGAGAAGGCCACAGCTTTAATAAAGGCTGCTCTAGAGCCGGTGTTCCTCACGCACAAACACACTTTGCTGACACAACCGACAGAAACGTCAGGAAGCGTCGCCACGTAACCGTTGCCATGTTTCCTCTGGTCCTCCAGGATGATGTTACTGGTGCCGCCATAGCCCGACAGTGGAATCTGAGCAAAGGGAAATGAGCAAAGCAAGGCGGGGCTGTTCAAATAAGCAAAGTCGTACATCAAAGTCATTTTATTCAAAACATGCGACAGTAGGTCCCACATGTTTCTGATTTCTTAAGGAAATCATTGTCCTGATTTGAACAATGTCAGAATGAAGTTAGTCAGTAAGATTGAACAAGTAGTATCATCATGACGGGGAACTAAAATGCGATCCCTTTATTAGTCAAAAAATGATACAGAACAAAATTAAAAAAGGACTTAGTTTTAATTTAAATAAGCTACAAAGTTGGTGCCTATTTGGAGAAAGAAAAAAATAAGTGTGAGTTTGACATCCAAGCATCAGATTTATCCTAGAAGTCACTCTTTTACCAACCCCGTTCTCAATTTTTAGAACTGTAATGGCTTTCAGATTTATTTTATGGAATTAAATTAGAAACGAAGAGTGAAACATTAATAGGAACTGTTGTTTCCTTGGGCCCAATGGAAATGTCTCCACAGATTTGAGAAATTGTAACAATTGCCGTTTATGTAGAGCTAATTTTAATGTTTTATAAGACGTCTTACAGATTGTGCAGCTCTGCTGTGATACATTATGACGCTCATCTATATACAATCTGTTTCATTTTAGATAAATGAATGGGGGGGAAAAAAAAAAAGACAACTAGATCCAATTCAATACTCTATTACAATGAACGTTGATGCAGATCCATATTCATATTGACGAAGAAAAGATGTACACAAAGTGTCAGGTGTGAACAGGTGTATTCCTCTCTTGATATTCATCTTCTTCTTGAAGAAAATATATCACTGAATTAATGAATTAATTAATCAACAAATAGAGTTGTGTGGGTAAAATTGTGTCAAGCAGTCGGTAGAGAGCGATAAAGGTTTCATACTTACAATGAATTTAACTCCTGGTTGTGAGGACCGAACTCCAGATTGTTTAATTTCCAGCTTGGCTAACATACAAGCCACCCTGGTGGGAGCAAAGAGCAAGTGGACGGTTACGTCCTCCCGGGGCCGAATGGACAGCTCTCCGTACCGGGTTAGACACTCTTCTGGGCTGAACAGGCTCTGGAGCTAAGACACAAAGAAAGAGTTATCAGGTTAATAAAACAACTTTCAGAATTTCAAAAAACAAATGCAAAGAAATATATACAAAAGGGAAATAAACAGTTGATGCAATAATATGAAATCCAAAGCTTTTTAAACACATTACTAATATCTCCATGAGAATATCAGCGACAATCTCATTTATTATAGGAAATCAATTTGTTCACGGATTTGGTGCATTTGTTTTTGTTAATAATTATGACATGACAGGTTTTTAATGTAGTATTTAAGAAAAATATACATTTTAAAATTCTCCCTGTTTGAGCTGTATGTAATGTTTATATACTTTAAATAAAAAGTTTCAGTGAACAATGATTTTGGGCATTTGTTGTGGGATCTCATTTCAGCCTTCTGATAATTATGCACTTTAGCACAGCCATAATGAAGATATTTGAGATAAACATCACCTCGCCAACATAAAAGCCCACTGGGACTGCTCCTAGCATTGCTATGAAATGATTTTGTTGAACATCTTTTCCCCAATACTGCTTTAGGGGGCCATCAAATTGACACCCAACTGATTAAACACCTCATTTTATTCTGTTGCCTGAATAAAGGTTCGCATTTGCGTTTCGAATTCCATGAGACACAGTCGGGACATGTTAGACTCAACTTGGCCACACATTTGGTGTTCAGGAAAGATCGAAGTAATTTCTCAGCTGTTCAAACATCTTTAAATTATCTTTAGAACTGTAGTAGCTATATTAGTCTATGTATATAAGACCAGTTTAAAAATATATATTTTAACACAGAAATGCTGACCCATGTCAAATGTGTGTTTATGTACAATGACCTCAGTGCTTTGTCAGAACCCTTTGCATGAATTACTGCATTCATATATTATAATTTTGTATTTCTCTCTTTTCCTCCAATATTGGCATTGAAGTCTAGAACTTTGCTACTGAATCCAGCAGCGTCGATGAGCCGCTGTTGAATATTTTTGACACGTTCAGTGCGTGTTTGGTATGTGTGTGCGCCTCATAGACACCAGAAAAATGAGCTTTTCACAGACAAAAAAACAAAACAAAAACACGATAACCCTGTCGTATTTATGGAAAGATGCACCATGTTAATCAACCAAAAATCATAATCGGAAAACGGGTCATTTGGTTGCTACGGGAAAAGGGAAATTTGTGGGATTGACAGCTGCGAAAGAGAGAGACAGATATAGATAGTAAATTTAGAGATTCCAGTGATTTATGATATTTTGTGTATTTTGAATGTTTAGTTAGTGTGTAGAGGTCTAGTGTAATGTTTTGTGTTAGAGTTTAGATGGTTTTGTGAGATAAAACAATGAGGTGATGAATGTAGAGAGGGCAGTGGAGCTCATCTTCGAGCTGGAGGCAGCTGAGGAAGATGGGGCGGAGCGCAAATTGGGAGCCAGAAAGCGGTGACTTTGACAACGAAGGGGACGATCCTTCGTTATTATTGGAGAAGAGAGAGAGGAGCCTCCAACAAGTCAGAGATGAGCCCAGAGGACAGGATGGTGGGACATGCCCACCAGGTAGTGATCACCGTTGGCTCAGGCAGCAAAGCTGAGAATAAACTCGGGGACATTGCCATCATTTTATGTAGACAGTGTTTTAAACTTGGTTTGTTAAACATATTTGTGAGACATTACATTGTTTTGTAAATAGCTGTACAAAAAATGCCTGAGGTAATGTCTGCATTTTGTGCAAAAAAAAAAGAAAAAGAAAAGTCATAAATCAGTTTGTTCTGTGAAAGATTGTATGTTGGTTTTGAAATTTACAATTTATATTTGTATTCTAAGTTGTGAAAAATGTTCGTTAAACATATTTGTGGTTTTCACAGTAAGAAATATAATTTTATGCTTTATGTTTTTATATTTTTTGTGTGATTTTAGGTCCACTGTGTTAATATAGTATTTAAAAATGTAAAGATAACTGTAAATCCACAAAAGGAAGGCAATGCAGGGTAAACATTTTTTTAAAGTGAAATATAAAGATAAAATCAAAAGCAGTCAAAAACGACCATTTATACCCTGGACTCCAGAGGGTTAATAGAATGTCACACAGTTCCATCATGTTTTTTTGCTAATTTTTCCTACTAAAAGTCTGCTGGACCTGTATGGGGGAGGGGCGCTCTAAGGGGCTGAAGCTCAGCAGTTGAAGTTTCATGGTGGAGCTATGGGTAAACCGTGAGCACGCTGCCGGAGCAAACTGGGCTGCCCCCGATTATCCGCAGGACATGTTAGACCAGGGACATTTCTCAAGGTTGCAGAACACTGGACCCCAAAACCTGGATTATGGTGCGATATTCTTATTTGAGCAAAATTTTGGGTTTCAATTATTTGGCAGGCATGATCCTAGAAGCAATGAATAAAACATAATAATCAGTTATGAAAAAAATAAATGCTTATTTACTGAAATGCAAGGGGTACAAGACTAATAAAGTGCTAATTAGAACTCTTACCTTATAGCTAACACATTGTTTTATAAAGCTTAAGATGAAAAACCTGTCCTCTTTACTCTTTATTCTTGTTAAAAATAGCGTACCTGAAAACAGTCTTGGTCCTGACCACGGATGAGCAGGCGTAGCTGCTGTGTGGAACTGGCTGAGTTGTTTCTTAGGACCAGCTTCTGTTGACTGCAAAAGATGTAGGTTATTAGCCCTAAGTAAAATTTCAGGCCAAACCTACACAACTGTTCAGTCTAAATTATATATAGTCTAACAATATTAGTGCAGAAATGTATATCGTCCATTCTGTTTACTTTCGCTCACAGAGCAGAAATAAACTGTGCATCATGCTGAAATGGCTTCTGAGAAAAAGCGCTTCCTGTAGACACCCAGAAAGCCCCCCCTATCATAAATATCATTACACAAGCTTTAGCAGAATACGATTTTTCACTGTGCTTTAGGTTTTCTTCCTTCTAATTTATTATTTTCAAACAAATAACTGATACCTAGAAAGTATTGAGTCTGCACTGGAATTATTAAAAACTGAGAAGTTGCCTACACAGCTCGTCCCAGGGAGACGCCCCCCCAGGCCACAAACTGCTTATTGGAGAGGATTGGTGGGACGTTGTTGGTTAGCGAGGGGCCGTAGACAGGAGCAGAGGGATGTGCACGGTTTCCAGGGTCAGAAGGGATGACTTCTCCTTTCAGTGTCACCTCATACTGAGGCCCCGACGGTA
This sequence comes from Orestias chungarensis, assembly GCA_032876305.1. Classification (NCBI taxonomy): domain Eukaryota; kingdom Metazoa; phylum Chordata; class Actinopteri; order Cyprinodontiformes; family Cyprinodontidae; genus Orestias; species Orestias chungarensis. Next base: position 378,015 of record JAVLVB010000286.1, read on the forward strand.
GCACAAACACTGTGAGAAGGCTGAGAAAAAACAACAACAACTCAAGTGAGTAAGGTCAGTGTTGATATCCCACTCCATGAGTGACATGTTCACAAGTAAAATGGTAAAAACGCCCAGTGATTACTACTCTGCTCCTTTTAGAGAAGGTTGTCGTGTTTAAATCCTTAATATTCATTTCTTTCATAAACAAAATATACAATTATTCAAGTTATTACATTCCCCAATTACATATTTCAGTTTGTTCTCCACAAAGCCTTCTTGTTTAAAATCAAGAGAAAATGGTCATTGCATTGCACGATGTAACTCAAAAAAGAATCAGGTTTTATTCCACCATTCAAGGGGATAAGTAATAACCCTTGTTATTGTTTGTGTACCTTTCTTTACATTTCCTGTTGCTTTGTGCTTTAAATGACACAACAATGCCTTGTTCCTCTCCCACACTCAGCGACACTTCATCAGGTGTCACAGAAAAGCTATCGCCGTCATCACAGATCTGCAAAATAAAAAATCATAATAATAAAAGAAGGGAAGCTGGAAGAGAGCAACAGCAAACATAATTAGCAAACAAATGAAAACTACCTTGAGTTTCAGTCGAATATCGATGTTTCCAGCATTTTTCAATGGCAGAGTCTGTTCACTACATTTACCCACGGGTGCAAAAAGGCTCACAGTCTAATAAATTAACAAACAGATATGCTGCCATTATAACCTAGGTTTTAAAGAAATGTTGCATTTACAACATAAACAAAAACATATAAATAAATAAACAAGTCTTAACATTTTCTTTAACAACAGTTTTGTAAATACCGTCAAGAGCATACATGCAAATCTACCTTTACTTTGAAAGAAAAGCTAAAATGGGTAAAAGTCCGTTGTTCTACCTGCATATCTTTAGGAGCATGGACTCTTGCCGTTCCAGACTTGGCCTTGAGGGGAACACTTCTGATAACATGACTAGGACCTGGAGAGTCCACTTCAACGTCCACCCGAGCACTGTACTCATCACTTGGACCAAGATGTTCTTAAAAAGCAGTAATGTCAAGTAACTTGAAAATGAAACAGCGCTTTATTTTCATAGTAGCATGAAACCCTTTAAATATGATAAGCCATTTGATTTCGCTTAACCTCTTTATCAGAAAGTAAATAAATATATACACATTAATACCTGAAGGGGTTATGAGCTTCTGAGGTGCCTTGAAATGGACCCAGACCATGAAGCTTTCTAGATTCTGCGAAAGACAGTTTAATAGATCGAGGTGGAAGCCATATTTAAATAAATAAATAAAAATGAACTAATGAACCAAGGACGTTTCATCAGGAAGCTACATCCTGATATTCAGAAATCATTTAAATAACAGATGCCGACCTTTGAAGGACAATACTAACCTCTCCATTGCTGGCATGCATCACATGATTCAGTACTGATGGAGAGGAGACTGGGGCCATGTGTCCAGCCTGCTGTGCAGCATCAGTTGTCACGCCAACAGGGTCCTTGGAGAAGGTGAAGCATCGCCATGCTCTGGCATTCTGGAGCACAGATGTAAAGAGTAAGGAAAAACTAACTACAAAATAAATATAAAGATGTGATTTATAAGAATAGAAGTGTTGTTCGAAGGCTTAGTTGTAGTAAACAATATATTAAAGCACTGATGACAAGATACTGACATTTATTATCATGTTTTATGAACCAAAAAGTATTTCTTGATTATCTGTAAAAGTTAAGAGCGAACTTAAATTACATGCAGGTCACAGGTACGTGTGAAATGGGATTGCTAACCCACGTTTGATCTGTCCAGTAACATTGAACATTTTGAGTGGCTCCAGATGACAGGCTGTATTATTTGCTGCTATATAAATAAACTGAACTGAATTATAAAGCAATGGTCACAAAAGCATACAGCTGCACACATAGGTGGGTTTCAATTATAGTACCCAAAAAAATGTACACCAACAAGAGTAGCGCCACGAACATATTTTGGTAGTAAAAGCAACCTTCCAAAAAATTACTTCAATTGAGTAGAAAAGTATTTGGTAAAAAGTCTGCGAAAGTACTGAGCAATTGATCATAACACCTGAAATATTTTTTAGAGTGAGTCATCACACAGCCAAAAAAATTAAAAATGAAGTTAGGTGCAAATCCAGGTGTTTTCAAGACTAATGTTATTACATCTACACAAATAATGAGTTGGGGGCTGCAGGTCAGGGTTTTAGTCATACAGATTTGGCAAAATTTGATTGTAAAAAATAAAATAATAAAAATAAAATACAAAATAAAATAAAAAGGTTAAACGTCATCATCTGTGAAACGTGCAATTCCAACATGTATTACTTTGAGTGTATAGAAGGCAGAATATAATTTATTCCATTTCCAAAACAGTCTGGAAAAAGGTGAAAGATGAACCAAAGCCTGCGGCCAAACTCCTGAGCAACTGAATCCAACAGCAGTCGACCACCACGAGCTCAGCTTCACAACCTCTTCCATTCCAACAATTTGTGCGCCAGAGATTAGCTTAGCCTATGTTAACACTCTCGTGTGGACGGAGCGATCTTGCCGTGGCTCTGAGTAAACCTTTTTGTTCGCCAGAGGATTTCTCAGACTAGTATATCTGGTGCGGAAGCGTTGTTTTAAATGTAGGACGTTGACATAACAAGTCTTGATGACTCATAACAGCTGAACACCACCAACTTTGTAAGGTTGTGCTATTACACTGTAAAATTACATGAAGTCTAAACTGCACTTTAACTCTTTAATTTTAGCATGGTGGAGCCACACAGCTGCCACTAGACGTCCCTGCGGTACTGGATTACTACGGTGGAGGAAATTATTCGATCCCTTGCTGATTTTGTAAGTTGACCCACTGACAAAGATATTAACAGTCTATAATTTTAAGGGTATGTTTATTTTAACAGTGAGAAATACAATATCTAAAAATAAAAGCCAGAAAATTACATTGTATAAAATATATACATTTATTTCCCTTTTGCAGAGTGAAGTAAGTATTTGATCCCTCTAGCAAACAAGACTTAATACTTTGTGGCAAAACCCTTGTTGGCAAGCACAGCAGTCAGTTGTTTTTTGTAGTTGAAGATGAGGTTTGTATATGTCGGGGGGAATTTTTGTCCACTGCTCTTTGCAGACCATCTCTAAATCATTACGATTTGGAGGCTTTCGCTCACCAACCCATTTTTAATGTCCTGGCGGAGGGATGGAGGTTGTCACTTACAGTACATGGCTTCAGCCATTCTCCCATTGATAGGGTGAAGTAGTCTTAGCAGAGAAACACCTACAAAACATAATGTTTTCACCTTAATGCTTGACAGTGGGGAAGGTGTTCTTTGGGTTATAGTCAGGATTTCTCTTCCTCCAAACATGGTGAGTTGAGTTAAAGCCAAAGAGCTAAATTTTTGTCTCATCCGACCTCAGCCCCTTCTCCCAATCACTCGCAAAATCATCCAGGTGTTCATTGGCAAACTTCAGACGGGCCTGCACATGTGACCTTGCGGCCACTGCAGGATTTTTATCCATTACGGCGTAATCTGTTACCAATGGTTTTCTTGGTGACTGTGGTCCCAGCTGCCTTAAGAACATTAACATGTTCCTCCCATGTAGTTTTAGGCTGACTTCTCACCTTCCTCATGATCAAGTATACTGCACGAGGTGAGATTTTGCATAGAGCCTCTCATCAAGGTTGATAGACAGTAATTTGGTATTTCTTTCATTTTCTTACAATGGCACCAACAGTTGTCTTCTCCTCAACCAGTGTCTTACTTATTGTTTTGTAGCCCATTACAGCCTTGTGTAGGTCTATGATCTTGTCCTTGACATCCTCAGAAAGCTCTTTGGTCTTTCCCATGTTGGAGAGGTTAGAGTCTGACTGATTAATTTATTCTGTGGACAGGTGTCTTTTATACAGATGACAATTTCAGACAGCTCTCTACAATTAAGGTAACGAGTTCATTAATGTCTAACTTGTCTGTAGGAACCATACTCTTACTGTATGGTAGGGGATCAAATACTTATTTCACTCTGCAAAATGCAAATAAATGTATATATTTGACACAATGAAATTTTCTGGATTTTCTTTTAGATACTATGTCACTGTTAAAACAAAACCTACCATTAAAATTAGATTGTTTATATCTTTGTCAGTGGGCAAACCTACAAAATCAGCAAGGCATCAAATAATTATTTCCTCGACTGTATGCGTCTTTCAGAACTCACAGCGCTGATCACCAGGCGGATGGGTACTGTAGCTTGGGTTCTGTTAAGCAGTTTCAAAGGTAGAGATCTAGCACTCCCTCCTGGTAGATCTCCAAAGTCCAAACAGCCAGACTTGCTCAATTCAACCTAAGAATTCAGAAAAAATAATTAATCATCCTGTCAGAAACCAAAATCACACAATACTCGCTTGTAGGTCTTTTTAATTGTCCCTTAAGATGTTCATTTACAGAAAGCTGCTTATTGTCCTCAATATGGAGCCACTTACCTCTATTGCTGGGTTCTCTCCCACTGCAATAAGCACCACCCTTTTGGCAAAGATATTAGCTCTGGCAGCTAGCTCTGTCTCTGCTGAGGCAGGCCATGAGCAAACGCTGAGGATACATTGGTAAAGTCCAGGCTGAGGTGGGACAAACAACAGTTTCTGCTCCTCTGTACTTTTGGGGCCAATAATTGTCTTGCTTTTCAACATCAAACACTGGTAAGGCAAGCTATCCACCTATGGGGATTAGCATGAAAATAGAAGAAAAAACATACCAAACAATTGAAGAGTGAGAAATTGATGTATACTCTGTCATTGAACAAATAGAGTAATACAGACAAATTATTATTTTGTATATTGATTCCAATGTTTTTCTGTAGTTGGAGGAGTTTACAAGGTCTAGGAGAATCGAGATATCAGTAGTATTTGCTTATGTGTGCAAACTGTAAGCTGTACTACACAAATGACACATAACCTCCCGTTTGGTGACAGTATGTCAAATGCCAGAATAATGAGTACTATGACACACAAACGTCAGATGTTTTAATATGTTTTAAGTTTTAGGAAGCCCAAGTGATGAGGTCAAAGGTCAATTTAGAACAGAGCTAATTGAAGCACACTCGTGGGTGTTTGATGAACAAAAACACATCGGTTGCTTTGTGGCTTTATGCGGAGAAAACAAGAACCAGAACAAAAGAGTGGCAATAACAATGCCCTGATTTCCATTAGAACATTTGTGGTGGTAGCTAAAAACCAGACAGCAAGCAATTCTAAAGCTGAACACAACTTACGTTGTGAACTTAATTGAGAACAGTCAAAAACAAACCTTTTCCCCATCAATGGTTAGACTGGCGATGGTGATGGAAACTTGTTGCCATCTCTCAGACGGGTTGAAGAGGCTGAGGGTGGTCTGTGAGGCAATGCCGACACAGCAGGCATGAGGGAAGCGAAGCTCTCCGGGTACCACAACTTGTCCTGAGAATGAAACATAGCGGTAACTGAAATAAAATGAACAGTGGTTTTCTGCAATTCCCAAAAGTAATTTTTATACAGTTATTTTCAGTCAATTACTTTTTTAATTAACAGTACAAACATTCAGTTGTCACCGTCTCTAATGCTACCTCTCAGATCCTCCAGACCGCCGGTCACCACAGACTGTCCCCCATAATGACTATAAAGTTTTCCCATTATTCCCATTTCAGTCTGGCTCTGATGTGTTATAGCGAAATTTTGGGATCCAGGAGTTCCTGAAATTCCAAGAGGACCGGAAATGGAAAAAATTGGCTTATTCAGATTATTGTTAAAGATGTTGCATGCTTTTGTTGGTATATCTGAGAATTGCACAATCCAATTACTTAAATAACATCACTTTCAACATTGGATTTATCTTTAAATCAGGGATAAAAACAGAATATTTATATTTTATTAAAACCTGTGTATGAGTATTTGGTATCTCTAAACTACTGATTTTTTTTGGCTTAATTACAGTTTGTGCATTTGTAATATACAAAAAAAAAGAAACATACCCGTAGAAGATCCGTTGTAAAGACTATTTCCTGATAGTCCCATATGAAAAGCCCCAGAATGCAAATGAGCTTCAGGCCCCAAAGACTGGAGAGGTAACTGTGAGCTAACCAGAGCATGTCTACTGAGGACAGACTGAATATCTACTTTATGGGGAAGATCCACCATGCCTTGACACTGAGGCTTACAACTTGGGACCTGGACAAAATGAAGCCCCTCCGCTGTGTAAGGAGGAGGCATGCCAAGGCCACCAGTGTACAGTGATGAGGGCACAGATTGGATAGCTCCCCAGTCCTGGGTTCCTAGAGGAGCTGCAGAGCTGCTAGTTTGCTGGATATTCAGATTGCTGCTATAGCCTGAGTCCACTTTAGTCAACTTTTTAGTACTGGACTCAGAAACATTTGTGTGGCCTTTATATTCAGACAAAACGTCCCTAGGAGCAGGGTGGTTACGTTCACTCTGAGTACGGGAGCAGCTCAGATTAGTGCCGCTGCGTTGGATCTCAGGGCTTTTACACGGCGGTGCTGGAAGAGGGTCCAGACTTTTAGACTGCACATTATCAAGACGTTTAGGTAGGCCAGCAGTGTTCAACTGTAGATCTGGTTCCACAGGTGGGGTAGGGCTGAATCTGATGATGGTGGTGCTCAGTCCCATAGAGGGTTCCCTCTGTGAACAATAAAAATCAACAAATAAAACTCCACCAAGGAAGCCTTAGAAGAATCAGCAAGAATAACAAAAAAGATGACAGTAATTTAAGTGCCTCAGTGAGTAGTTTGAATAATAATTTCAAATAATTTCTTCAAAAGCCTGTTTTTTTCATATCACAATATATGAGGTTTTTTTTCATGCAGACTGGATCAAAATGTATTGTCCTTTAAAGCACGAAAAAAGTTGTGGGGTGCATGACGGACATTCGATCATAACTTCTTGACACGTCATCTGAAAAGCAGTAGAAAAAGCTCCGGCATAAACATTCAAATCTAAGGTACCTTTTGGTCCTCAGGTGTAGGTAGAACAGTTCCATCATTTATTGAGATGTATGTGAGCCTGCTAAGGCTGGGACTGGAGCAGACAGACTCAGGAGAGAGATCAGGACCTGGATCTTTGTTTGCAAGCCTGCCTTTGGATGAAGAGGGCGAACACAAACTGGAGAAGACATACGGTACATTTCTGGTTAAATATGAATCAGTGAAATGCATAGAGAAGAAATACGTAAACCCTTTTATTGATAGCAAACAGGTTTGATGCCATACCTATCAGCAGTGGGATTGGATGTCTGGCTTGGAGAAGAGTGTGTAAGAGGGGAGGTAGATGGTCTGAAGTTGCACCGACTCTCCTCCACAGACGGCTCAGGAAAATGTCCCTGCATGTCTTTCAAACAAATTTAAAACTCAGAAAACAGAATACATCGTTATCTCAAGACCTACCTTTGGGTATTACTCACCAGATAGAGGATCATGTAAAGGCTGAGATCTCCCGCCTGAAATCCCAGCCTGTTTCTCTGAGTTTTGGGGTAGGGGAGTTGCGGTTGAAGTCCCTGGCGTGATCTTCTGTGGAGAACATCTGGTTCTGCCCTGTGGTTCCTGAACTACACTTCTTTCCCTCTGGGTTGGGGGTGATGAAGCTTTGAGATCTGGCAAGCTTGACTGTGATTTCCTAAAGTTGTGGGAGGTTCTGATTGAACTTTTATCATTTTTACAAAATGGTTCTGAAGACCTGCTTGTTTTAGGGATAAATTCTCGTAGGTTGACCACAGTTTTTGTTGGGGATCTGGCTTTAGAGCCAGAAGACTGGGAGGAAAAGGCAAGAGTTTCTTCATTAAGCTTTGGTATATCTGCTGAACAAGTGAGAGGGGAATACTGTCCCAGGTCCACATTTAGTCCGGCAGAGCTGAGAGATGCAGGACAAGGAATAAAGCCCCTTTTAAGTTCATCACCATTTGCTGCTGCATTACAAAACTGCACTTCAGAAGAGCTTTTATTTCCAAGTGTCATATTTCCTCTCTTGTCTTCAGTTTTTGAGCTTGAAGGGATCCCTCTAGTTACACTCTCCTGTTTTGTGGCATTTCCTGGCTGAGGGTTCCTCTGAGAGCTTTTACGACCATCGTCCCAGCTGCTCAAGTCAAAGGTTGTGTGTGCATTAGATGAGTCGCTGATGCTAGACAGGTTGGCTTTTTTCAAGTATTTCTCGATATCAAAGGCGCTCATCTCTCCAGCACAGATGCTCCTCTGCAGACTGTCTGAGATTGGGCTCCGGTCTGGCAAAGAAGGCCTCTGTAAGGAAAGAATAACAACACATTTAATATCTTACTTATTTTAAAGCAAAAGACTTGAAACAACTATAAAATAATTAAATCAACTCGTCTGAAATAGTATTAATGTCCTGTTGAAGCCCCATCTCCACTTTTAGACTTCAGTTTAATTTGTTTCACTTTTTACTCCTTGTGAAACTTTCTCAGGTTGTTTATAGGGCTTGCTCCACAATTCCCTGTTGGTTGTGCACCTTTTCACTACACTTCTTCCCTCCACTGATCTTTCCTTTATTGGATGCAACACAATGAACAGCTTGCTTCTTTATCAAAAAGCCTGTTGTGGCTTACCCTACTTCTGAAGGGTGTTAATAACTGTGCACAAAAATAAGATCAACCTTCCTACACTTAAAATGATGTTTTATTGGCATGACACTACACTGCAGTTTTATAAGATATCAGTTTAATTGTTTATGTAGAATTACTAAAATAACTGAATTTTTCATGATTCTTTATTTTACTGAGCTCTGTTTGTATGTTTTTGCACCAGTTCTAACAGTCTGGCACTTTAAAAATCCATCAGTCTTACATGCTGAGCTGTGCTGGGTCCCAGTTTCTGGTTGGCAGCGGACTCTGGCCGACTTCTAGCCCCGTTTCTTTTTTTGGACAGATCAACAATCATAGCAGCCAGCTGTGATGGGTCGGTGCTGATGGATGCATTCGCGATTGCTGAAGCAATTGTGCTGATGCTGAGCATCAGCTGACTACAGTTTTCTGGAGATAAACCAGTTTGGTTAGCCATGCTTGAGTCAGATCCTGAGCACGGAGTGTGTTCAGACAAGGCAGCTCCCTTGCGATCCTGAAACGGACAAAACCATTTAGATCAGCACCTACTACATCAGGGTGCTTTTTACAGGAAGCTTTATGTACCTCAGTTTTACAAACGGATGGATCAGTTTCCCCTTTTGGTGAAAGTCTTTGACCAGGACCATTAAGAGTTTTGTCCAAATCATCTACTTGGAGATAATCAGTTAGTCAGACTGTACACACACACAATATTGATAAAAATAACAAAACGCATTTTAACAAACTCAAACTTTCTCTTTATTAAGAGCTTTATATTGTTTCCAAACATACCTGTGCTTAATGTTTTGTCCGCCTGACCAAGGTCTACAGTCACATTTTGAGGAAAGTTGTTTCCAAATGACAATTCAGATTGTTGGATGAGTGGAAACGGTTCTCTCTTTTCGGGAGAGGTGATGATGTAACCAAACGACGGCTAAATAGATAGGGGAAGTTATTAAGTTATAAAATAATACACACACAGAGTAAAAGCACCTTTGTAAGAAAACCTGTTGGGGTACAATATGCTGCATTAACATAAACACCATCTACCTAAAAAAAAAAAACACTTTAGAAACGGTGTTTACAAACCCGTTTGACATCATCCCCGTCCGTGCTGCCCAAACAGCCCAGAGCTTCAGATCGCTGCTCGAAAAACTGTCCTAAAGACAGCCGCAGGTAGCTTTCGTCTGCCTGCCTGAAATCTGATGAGACCTGTGAAGCCCTCATCAGGATGTGGCTGCTGGGGGGATTCTTCCAGGAGGAGTCACTGTGGAAGGTGCTGTTTCCACCTGCTGCTGGTTCAATCTGCTCCTCCTGTGCCAACAGAAACACTCGACAGTGGCAGATCTGTACGCTAAACCTCGAGGGTTTCAGGTATTGCGGTTTTTCATTAAACTGTTTAAACATAAAATAGATATGATAATAAAACCTGAATCATCCAAAACTTTGATATTTTAAAAGGTAACAGGTTTAGTGTTTTACCTGCATAAACTGATGCTCTTTCTCAAACTCCTCTTGATCCTTCACTATCTTTTCCATTGCAGCACCTGCAAATTGGTAAGCAGAGATAAGTGCATCAATGTACTCAACAATGGATCAGGTATGTATTCTTATTACAGGAATGTTACGATCATGTACATACTGGCTGGTACAAAGTCTTCATTCTCAAACTGGCTGTCATTCTCAGATTTCTTTTCATTAACCTCTTTCTCAAAGTTGGAATAATAAGCCAGGTCAGTCACCCATTTTCCTTCTTCGTTCTGGTAAACAACACCATGATTGGCATTCGCTCCTGAAGAGAAAACCATGCTTTTAGTTTTTTTTTCAAACACACCAAATAAGAATCTACTTACAGAATCAGAGAAACTGATACTATGAATGAATAAAATGCAGTACTAAGTTGCAGGTCAGTGTTTTAGTAAAATAACCCACCTTGCTGAAACTCCAGCTCCATGCTCTCTGGGCAGTTGTTCCACCCATCATCCGAGTCCTCTTGCTCCTGGTGGAAGCTCTGGGAGAAATACTTTGCTTCCAGGGAGTTGGAGAGAGGGTTGTCCTCTTCAATGGCACCATCCGAAGCTTCAGCAGTTGTCACATCACCACAGGGGCCTCCTCTGGGGCCCAACGAGTGCCTGGCCCCATCAGGCTCATCCACAGCCTCATAATCATCATCAGTGGTATCTTGGTTAGTGTCCAGCACCTACACAACAGTTTACCAGTAGAAATCAAGAAATTAACTAGAGGTGGGCAATATAGATTTACTATTCAAGCATTATGTCTCATAGTTCTACTGTTATAACGATAAAAATAATAATAAATAAATACACTAATTTAAAATAGGCATCTTCAGAAAACCAGTTGCATAGAGAAAGTGATTTCAATCTCTAAATATGCACAAAATTGCAAAGAGATTCAAATTCTCAATCAATATTGGCCAAAAGATTTTAGATCAATTTGACTGTAATATACAGAACCTGGGAAAGATGGAAACTCCCATGGGTGTTTTGGAGAAGAGGAACAGCCATGTTAGCCGAATCCTGAGGTCTCAAGTAGACTGAATCCAAGACACGCTCGGCTGTGGGACCAGTATCCGTGCTCTCCATGGCATCCTGGCATTTCAAGCAGAACCAACACCAGATCACATTCAGACTGTAACTCAGCCAGGTAAATGTTTATTTAAATGATACTGCTTGTGTTCAGCATATTTATGTTGTGGAAAGAAGATTTTTTGTGTGAGTGCAAACTATCCATCATAAAACAGCACCCATGGGAAAAACCACAGAACAATTTTAATTTTAAAACTAAACAAAAATTGCAGTAATCCAAGTCAACTTTTTGTGAACACAAAAACCACACATGCTCTTCCACAGCTAGTTAACATACTAACAGGATTATGTCTGTAAAACTCAACTAGCATCATGCATTCTTAAAAAACTGAACTGCTCCGAACAAACAACCATTGAATTACATTCAGTTGGATGGAAAATCAAAATAATTTTGATTAAAAAAAAGCGTCCTCATACTGGCACATGTAGCCATGTGTTTAAAATTAAACAGAATATTGGGTCTTACTGCTCAAATAAATATATCTACTTACTGAGATGTACCAACAATGCAACATGTTACAGTAGATTCCCACTTCTTGCCCCTACAGACTTACATCTTGTTTGTTTTTCATAATCTATGGTTTGCTAGAATTTATTTTCGAGAGTCTCTTGAGAATTTGCCGGTACTATCCAGTTAGTGTCAAAAAGCTTGTCTAATTTACTGTTTTGTTAAGAAATGGGGTGGAAAAAAGGAGACCAAGTACTACAAATTCTTGTAATAAGACCAGATCAGTCAATTCTTAAGGCTCTATATAGGATGTACAGTCTAGTTTGTACACTTACCAGAGCCTCTTGTCTGTCTAATGTCATTGTCCAGTTGACCGGAAGTCTCTGAGATCCCCCTGATGTCAGCGCAGAGGAGCTGGCTTCACCTGTTCCAACGGGTCCGACGCGGTCTCCCATCTGTATGGGGAAACGGACAAACATCATTTTGAAAGGCACTGATAATCAAAGAAATGGATACACAATATTTTGTGAATCTAAATTATACACATCGGTAATCCTTCATATTCTGAAATAAAATTTCGTCTGCCAGTACGATTAAAAATTTCTTGGGTCCTTAATTGTCTTAAGGGTTTCATTCCCACTGTGAAACAATTGCTTGCCTTTTTTTTCTCTATAATAAATTATTATTCCTGTTAATCTAATAACCTGAATGTTAGCTACTTAAAAGTAAAAAAGAGGTTATGGTTTTAAAGAAAAAAATGAAATGGCAACTACTACCACATTCATACTGGATGCAATTGAAAACTAAAAAGAAACAGACTGGATTCTGGGTTGTGTCGTCTATAGAAACCCATGCGCAGAAATTAATTAGACTCCACAATGTAGATCAGATTCAATTTTTTAAAACTTTTAATTTAATGATGTGATCAGTCAAAATTTTTACTTTTTTTAAATCCCACCTCTGGAAATCTTGGAAGACTATTCCTCCGATGCTGAGGAAGACTACTAAAATCAGCATCGTCATCCTCACTAAAAGGACCGCTCCCAACGATTCCTAGACCGCGCATCGCATCATATGTCGTCATGGTGACTGGGAAAGGAATGGTCGAAACTCCGCCATCATTCCCGCTTTCCTCACTGCCGCTGCTCCCATCTGCCCCACCTCCATTCCCTGTTGGTACTCATAGATAAAGTACAAATTGGAGGTTAAACACAGAGATACATGTGGGGTTTGTTCCCCAAATGTATACACTTTGGGTGAAACAAAGAAACCATAGCTGCTTCAACCTGATTACAGGGAATTAAATATTGAAGCTTTTATTTACTAAACACATGGCATGTGACAACTGTAGAACATATTTTGGATAAATCTGTAAGGCCTCGACTCTAGCCGCAATTATCGCCTTGTAAAAACTCGCCCAGACTTAGATTGGCTCCGGTTATCCTTTCTTCCACTCAACATTCTAAATAATATGCACTCTGAACAGCCAGCTGCTTTAATAAGGTCCTTTCATGGCTTATCCGGTTTCTAAAAGATACAAGCACTATGATACAGGGACCTTAAAACTGGTTTTATCAACGTTACACTGTTTGCTTTGTCTGTTCTAAAAACGTTCTAGCATATAAATGCTGCTATGAATTTTTCGTGTTGTGTTGTTTGATGGGAACATGGATAAAAATTAGTATCTTGCTAAATTCATTGTGTTTAATATACATAGGACAATATTATATGTTTAATAATATGTGCCGTGTCATTTAACTAAGACTGTCAGCTGGACGTTTCATGTGACTGTAGGAGATAAATTTTGTGCATCATTACTAAAAACTTAGTTTTATATAATGTTAAAAATGTGTTAAATGTATTTTTACTTTATATTAGCTGTTAAATCCCATTTAACAAAATCAACACTGGAAATATAAAAATGTCCTTAATCTAATAACTGGTTTTGTTTTTTACTTGAAATGAATTAAATAAATGTTTTGCTGATATTGTAAACGATTTAGATGCACCACTAAATATAAAAGTAGTAACTTTTTCAGGTGGGAAACATGAGCAATGATTGTTGTACCTGCAACAGGAGAGCTAATAACTCGTCCTTCAGCTGATCGTCTGTGTCCGATTCCAGGAAGCAGCGAAGGAGCACCACGACCAGAGGAAGCCTCATCATCCGAACTGCCTCCCTCTAAACCCGGCCTGAAACTTGGACGGTTACTTTCTCCAACCTGTATAAACGTAGATATTCACACACAGAACAGCAGTTGCTGAAAAACTGTTACTTGTGTAACTAACACTATCACAATTCACCAAAGCTGGGAGTCAGCCTTTAGATGTGACCAGATGTATGGGAGGGTATAAACCCTTCCCATTAAAAGCAGAGCCCCATCACTGATCCCAACAAATTGGAATAACTTTTAAGAAAAGAAATGTCATATTTTTTTAAATAGTTTTAATTCCTGACCAGCTGTCTAGAAGTGCTTGGCAGCAGCCGTGTCCTGGTACTGGTTCTTCTGGCTCCCTCCAGTTCATTCTCGGTGTCCTCGTCACTGGCTGGACACGAGTCCATACCTGTAGCAGCGAGACGCACATCTGGCATCCTGAGGTCCTCCTGGAGAAAAGATGTTACCAACTTAGAGGAAACACTTAATTCTGTAGAAACCATTCAAGTCTGCCGAGGCAAGTTTAAACCAAACTACATTTTCAACTAATAATTCAAGTCACTACAACTGTGTCTGTTTTGACCAAGCATCAGAAAGAACATGTAACCAGCAGCACCAACCACTCTCTGTGGTTAAGATATACATTTTTAAGTAACTTGAATTATAGGTATCAAGGGGTCCTTTAAGCTTTTAATTAAACAAATAAAAGAACAGCATAAACACTTCAATCCTTTGAAAATGAGTAAGAGTCTTACTGTTAGCGGAAGCTCCTGCCCCTCCACTCTGCCTCTCTGTGTTGCGGGAGGGACCAGTTTGTTGAAATACACCTCGAGTTCGTCATCAGGGAGGTTGTTCAAATCAATGTCATCATCTGGTGGCCAGGAACATTCACATATAAAGCCAGCATTTATGGCTCAGAAATTACACCTTAGCTCTGCGTTTCTAATGCCAGATCACATTTTGTTGTAAGACCAAGCATCCCAAAGTTAGTATCTGATTCAGCGGGATTGTTATGCAGCTCGATGGGCAGTTAGATTTTAGAGGAATATTCCTCAGGTTTTCAATGAAAGACTCAAAACTTAACGATACAGATGATTTTAAACCATATTTGGTATGATAACATAATTTGGCAACGTTACAAGGAACTCTGTAAATGAAAGTATTAAGGACACTAGAAAATACCTGTTACATCACTATCCATGTTGTCCAAAGCCATGAGCTTTTCATTGGCCAGAAAGCTGGAAGTACTGCAACTGAAGGGATCACTGTCGTGTACGTCGGTTTGCAAATGCTCCTCCTCAGATGCAGCAGCCTAAGAACATTTTTCAGAATTTAACATAAGTAAATCAAACCTACCCTGTATTATATGCATTTGCCCAAAGATCACTTCAGACCCGCGTTGTCACGCACGGAGAATTTCAGTTTACAACAGGAGTTAAGACAACGAAGAGTGCCCTGATAAATTCAGACATCAAGCCTCCAGTCATTCTAGCCAGATCCATGCATGTACTAAGCCAGGTTCTGCTTCCGATAGAGTTTTCTTTTTCTGATAAAGGAGAGTTTATCTTGTCCACTATAACTGCATACATGCTCAGTATAAGGGATTTCTGTAAAGCCAATGACACAACACAAACCTATCATCTACAGTCTCTGCTAGACCATGACGAGTTAAAGTGAAAGTTAGTAACTGGGATCAGCTGCGCTTTCTTACATAGAAAACCTTTTAAACTAGACTCTATAATAGACTGTCTTAGTTAATTGTCTGATGATTAAGATGGACTGGAATGTATGTATAAGTGTACTTAAATCAATTTACTGGTAAAGTGCCTTAAAGTGCTACAAAAAATAGTATACTATAAAATGTATAATATAGTAAAATTACAACAATCACACATGACAGATCGTTCATCAGAAACAGAAATTTTGGTTTAATTAATTAATTAATTACCTTTTTGTTGTTGTTCTGGCACAGCTGGGTAAGTGTCAGAAGACCAGATGAAAGATCTATTAAAAACAGAAAATTCTTGAATTTTTAGTTACAACCGACTTTATTTTACACCAGAAAATTAGCATTTACAAATAAAGCGATAAAAAAAGAGCCATTTTTCAGAAAATTTATGCAACTCTAGATGGAACTTTTGTGGTATGAATAAAATCAACAAGGATTTGCTTGTGCACACTAGGAGTGCTTTTACTTTTTTTTTATTTTTGTAGTTTGTAACTTTTAAAATCACAAATGAAACAAGATAGGAAATAGAATAAATTACACTAAAAAAATTAAATAACACCCCATTAGGAGGAGAGGAAATCGAGAAAGGGTGAAGTCTACAGAAACATAAAACTTCACCTGTCCCTAGCTCTGTTGGCCGACCATACGCTGAACCTGTCTGGGTGGGAAGTAACCCAAACACGGAACCTTGGTTTCTGGATGCACTCTCCTCCAGATTGATCTTAACAAGAATATCCGACAGGTGCTGGGCTGGAAAGAAGTCATCCGCATTATCGCTGTAACCCAAGCAAAGAGAAAAACAATCACAACCACAAAAAAAGAAAATTTCTCTAAGCAAAGTGATCTAGGTTTACCTTTCCTTGCTGTCAGACCAGTAATAGTGCTTGCCTAATGTAGACAACTGCTTTAGAAATGTAAGAGAGAAACTATGCACAAGCAACAGACAACAGCATGATTTTACTTTTATGTCTAATTGCTGTTCACATGTGTAGTAATTGATAAAATTGCATGTTAAAATTCATACTATTGAATGAATAGAGCATAAAATAAAGGTTCTTATTCAGGTGCTGGTTACCTTATATTCTCTAATAAAATAACTGCATTATTTAAGTGGAGTCAAAGACTTTCACCTGTTCTTTGGGTTAAAAATGGAGAAACTAACTCATACAAAAAGATATTGCCTAATGATTTATCCAGTTTAAAGGGCCAAAAAGTGTTTCTTTTCTCCATGTAAAACATCACAGGCTTTTTGTCCACTGTCTGATGGGTCACAACCATTTTTTAGAAAATAGAGGGATGGGCCATCTGTTAAAAAAATAAAATAAAAAATAAAAAAATAAAGCAAGAGTCGAAGTTCTCTCCAGATACGATCTAAAACGACGGCAGTCAAAATCAAATCCCTGACACCTAAAACCCATCAATCAATTATTTGTCAACCTAATTTTTATAGGGATAGGCGCTGACCAGCTGTGATCCTGCATGGAAAAGTCAGAACAGACCATTTATCTTTTTTGTTGTAATACTGTTTCAATCTGTTTTCCTGTCCATCACTAATACCAGGAGAAGCCTTGGGTGTCTGTGTATGGATTAGTTAGCAGTCAAATAAGCCCATTTAGAAGTTCTGGGCTACAGATGAGCGATAAGGACTTAAAATCCAAATCACTGTGATTGTTTGGTTCATTTTAGGATGATTACTCAACAGCGCGAGTACTCACGAGTCATTTGTGAAGCCGAGGGAAAACTTGGGATGTTTTTCAACAGATGACTGTGACTTGCCAAGATGTTCTCTGTCCTGCAGATATGAAGCCTCCTCGTGACTGCCTCTGCAAGATTATCACACTTTAATGTTCTCACAAAGAAACCCCTTTAAAAAAAAAGACATAACTACACCTCCAGCCTCTTGTAGGATATGATCAGAAGCAAGGAGGTCCCATCTTTCCCCACCTGCTGTCGGAGCTGGGTCGAACTTTAGCCACCGTGGAGGCAGCCACGGGCAGACCCGGACCCGATCCCAGGCTGACCTGGCCCAGGGTGGCCCTGCCGCTGGTGCTGTCCAGAGATCTGCCGAGGAAGCTGGGGAAAGCTTCATCCTCCAGCCTGTAGAAGCTCTCCGCCATGTTTCCTACTTCAAACAAACGGTTGTTGTTTTAGGTGATATGGTGATAAAGATTGAGCTGGTGTAAATGAATTAAGAAGTTTAATTACTTTCTCCTGACTATTAGAGGCTCTTTATTTGACATGAACGGTGAAAGTTTACCCTCGAACAAAGACAGAAGAGTTTTAGCTAGATGCTAAAAACAAGACTCGTTCCTTACACGATTAAAGTCCTGATCTGTTTAACAGACGAGTGTTAAAAACTTACCGCCAGCAGAAACAAACCACCCGGATGTTGCATCAAGCTGGACAATTCTTAATGAATCTCAACCAAAACAACAACCTACAGACGAGGAGGTTAAAGCGTAAACGTTAGTCTTCAAACTCACATCCACTCACCAGCACTTTGTTTCCCAGCTCAAACTTTGTCTTTTAAACGTAATAGAACAGGTCGGAAAGTGAAGTTAGGTTCCGAACACACATGCTGCTCGTTATTCACTAAAACAAGGCGCCTGAACGTTATTCAGTAAAACAAGGCGCCTGAAACAAACTCTGCTCGGTTCAGAGAGCAGCGCGAGACGCCACAGGAAGCCCGCGTGAGCGTCGCGTCAGGAGGGCGGGACTTAAAGGCCTTAGATGATATGATTGGGCAAAAAAAGACAGAGGGCGGAAATAGCGACTCATGATTGGTCGGAACAGGTGCCGCACTTTCTGGAGCAGTTTGGAAAAGTACCATTCAGTTTTAATCGTGACAAGAATAAAGGATATTTAACCGTTTAAACTTGTGTACAAAATAAATTATTATTATTATTACTATTATTAATCATTGTCATTAAAACTGGCTGATACATACAGAGTTAGCAGCTTGACATTAAAAGAAAAAAATATTTTTCTCAAATGTCAGTAACATCCTTACACTATATATGGTTAAAGACTAATATTTTCCAGTTAGTTTTAATCCTAAATGAAGATTTAAATAACTTGGTTTTAGGTTTGATTTGAACAAACTCAGTATTGTAGAATTTTTTTGGTTTTCTGGAAGTTTATTTCAAATTAAAGGAAAATGACAATTTAATTCTGCCTAACAATGCCTGGATTGGATTGTGGTGATGCTGAGTAGCCAAGAACCAGAAGATGTGATTCTTGGTCTGTAAGAATGATATAATCAAAAGACTAATGTATTCTATAGCTCATCCATTCAGTGATTTAAACACTATTAAACCTTTTTTTAAGTCTATTCTATGATCTATTTAGGTATAAATCTTAGATCTGGTGAGATGTGCTGTATTTTTCCAGTTTTAATGGAAAGGTGAACTGCAGCTTTCTGGATCATTTGCTGGTATCTGCTTGGTTTTTTTAAAGCAGATCTGGGATGACATTTAATCAGTAATCAGTCCAACTGAAAAGAAATGTATAGATACATGGTTTTAAGATCTTGTTGGACATTAGTTCCTTTAATTCTGGAAATGTTCTTTGGATGATAAAAGACTGATTTTTGAGGTTGTCTTTATGTGTTTCTAGGTTTTCGGAACTGAGTTCCTCTCTAGTCACCGGGAGGCGTTGTAATGCATGGCCTTGTTTCATCTGCTTACCTACTAACTGTAACTTATCTTAATATTTGGTATTGTCTGGCTCAGTGAGATTGTGTAGATATTAAAGTTACCCACAGACTCGAAGAAGTCCCTGACCTTAAAAGAAGACTCAGGTACCAATCAGGTACCAAAGTCCAGCACAACTTTCCTGTGATTTTAATAAAACATCATAGTCAACAGTGTCAAATGCTGCACTCAGGTTCAACACTTACAGGAGCACGGCTCTAGCATCAGTGTTCATGTGGATGTTATTGAACACTTTCAAAAGGCCAGTTTTAGTGGTGATCATGGAGACAAATTTTGATAAGCTGTAGGAGGAGCTTAATTTGTTTACAATGTCTTCTGAGCTTTTGTGGTTGACTTTGTTGAATTGCATCGATTTCTTAAGATTGTTGTTGGGCACAAGGTCAAATTTCAATTCTACAGTTGTATTTTATGTATGTGAAGCCTCTCCTTAGAAATGTCACTGTGAACCTGAAGCCCAGTCTTACAATACCACCTTTTCAACTCTCTCTTTTTCACTTCTTACCTTTGGAGCATTTCTCCACTGTGACTTCTTCCCACCCTTCCTAAGCCTTTACTTCTGTTATTTGACAAAAACTTTCACAAGGTTTTTTGTACTATTGCAGCAACTTAGTGTAGGAAAATGTTTAAACTAGAAAAATATAGCTACAAATTTCTATATATATATATGATAGTTGAAGGAAAGGATATTGAATATATATACAATCTGCCCAACTTAATAAGTAGTTAATAAATCTGCTAAACTTCTATCACAGCTGTAGATTAGCCACTAGTTGATCTCATTTCCCTTTTCCATTTGATGTTGCTTACAGATAGCTCAGTCCTGACCTGATCTGAGGTGACATAGCCATGTTAATAAAGACTTTGTTGTCTATTTAACAGGGGAAAACTTCTCCCACTGCTCGTTGACATCTCCAGCTGGGCGATTTTATTAGTTGACTGGTACAGAATGGACCCAGCAGCTAAATGAGAGGCGAACCATGTGTCCCTTGAAAGCAGCTGCAGGAATCACTGGGACAGCCAACAAATGCCAAGAGAAACTTATTTTAACTGATTGCACCTTACTTGTTTTGAAGGCAAATACAAAAAATTGGATGTTCAATTAAATAATTTAAAAATGTAATCATGAAAGTGATCTTTGTCAGAAGAATCACCATGATTTCATACTCCTGACATTTCAGGACAGCTGTTCAACCTCCGCCGCCCCTCCCAGGGCTTCACTGAACCAAAGTGTGCGGAGTCCATGTCGGATGATGAAACCGAGGCTTCTACACATTCTAAGTTTAAAATTCTATACTTTTCCACACTCCACAATGTTTTAGGAAAAAAATAAATAAAATCACAATCAATTAATCAGGAAGGTCAAGACTTGGAAAAAACAGCTTCAGGCTTAGACCCCCAAACGCCTGTAATCCTTCTACATGTTTCATTCTAGTTATGGGATACTTTCCATCCGGTTTGTGGCAAAAGCAGTCCAACTACCTTTGTTCCAGAGGTTCTATGTAGAGTAAGCAGGCTGCTATGTGGGATTTTTGTGCCATCAGTTTTTTTTTTTTGTGTTAAATTTTCAAACTAAGCCAGTTTTGTTCATGGTCAGACTTCAGCGTAAGTTAATTATGGGATTATCTTTTCTTTTGGATTGTTTTGGCAATAAGGGCTGAAGGTTGTAAGTCTGTCAGACCACGTCTTGGTTTTAACGCTGCTGAAAAGAATAATCATTTCCTTATTTGAATTATTTTAGTTCTTTTTAAAGTCCAATAACCTTCTCTAACATTTTTCTTTTATCTAGCCAACACGAGTCTCTGGATGAAACCTGCAGGTTCTGTCAGGCCCCGAAACTCACAACCCTTTTATACACCCACACTCATTAAAAAATCAGATCCCATGTAACTTTTAACCACCAACTAACATAGGCATATTGTCGTATGTTTGTGAACCGTCCCAACAATTCAAAGTTATCCTTATCTTTATTCAGGTCTTTCAAGAGTTAAAAAAAGTGAATAGAATTGGTTGATGCTCAAAGGATTCACCTAAAACACTTTTTAATGCAAGAAATGGATTTGTATTCAGATTCTCAAATAATCAGGGTATGATTATGAGAACTATACCTGCATGCTATTAACTCAGAGCCATTCCCTCTGAAGTGTTTCACATGGAGGTCAGTTACTCATACGGAGATCCTAGTTTTGTTAGAATAAAGGGGAACTAGTTTAAAATGACAAACCTACTTCCACAGTATTTGAGAAAAACATAAATAAAAATAAGATCACTCCATTCTTAGCATGTTGTCTTTATTTTATTACAAGAACAAAAGAGACTTAAAAAATGTTTGCTACAAGTTATTTTCAACAGTAAACACCAGCATTTTTTTATTAAATTTCACAATAAAATGTCAAAAAAAAAAAAAAAAGAGTAAATACAGCTGCACGGACTTTGCGACTTTTTCCCCATGATAACAGATGACTTGAATAGCACCAAGGATATGATGCACTCCTGAAATATTAACAAACAACCCTGCACTGATCCGACTTCCTCTTACTTTAGAGCTGCTAGATATTAGAAAATCTTGCGTCCGAGATGTTTGTGATGAACCCACAAGTTGCCATAGTGCCCGCTTTCATTCTTTCTCATCCCTGCCTCCAGCAGTCTGTGGACGCACTCAGTGTCCAGTGTGAGCATTTGGTATTATACCTATTATATTAGGGTGTGTAAAAGATTTCAATCCAGTCATTTGTGATGTGAATGTTGCACAAACTGATACAGTGATGACAATTTGAGATGAATTGTGCAGCCCTAATAAGAACCATTCTAAAATCAAAATTCATTGCTCTTCAGCTTCTGGGAGGGATAACAGCGCCCTAGAGGAGCGCGCATGAACAAGAGCGAGCTGCTGAGGCTGGACAACCGGCTCCACATTACAGTGATCTATGAGGGATGAAGGAGGCAGCAGGTGACCATGCCTGGTTCCCCCTCTAGGAGGATCCAGAGGAGGAAAGAAATACCTGAAGCAGTAAAGAGTGAAGAAAAAGGACAAACACCCCCCCCCCAAAAAAAATGGAACACAAGATGAGAAGCATGTAAAAGAAGCTGCGTAGATTAAACTGAGAAATGGAAAACTGGATGAGAACATTGGTTTATTTATACAAGGTGGGCATGAACAAATAAAGAAAAAAAAAAAAGTAACTCAAGTTACACATTAGAAAAACAAAGCATGAGTACATGCGTGCAGAAACCACAAGTACTATGCAGCTTCCAGCTCAATGTCTGGCATTTCAAGCACACGGCCGGTCGTGCACAAGTGTTATTAGTAATATATAGGACTGTGCTTTATCTGTGAAGAAGGCAGCTGCCGCGGGGTAGGAGCAAAGGAGGCTTGCTTGGGAGTCCTGCATGCAACAACATACATAAGAGAAAAATAACTTTAACACATCCTTCTTTGTCAAGACAAGGTAACTAGAATCCTACAGGACGGGGGACACACAACACATCGGCTTCAACACTGGCAGATTTTAGTCATTTTTTAAACTAATCTACCGCTGCGATAAGTAAAACTGGGCCGATATTAATAGCATATTTCCATCTTGTTGCTGCTGGTGTATACGTTACTGCATAGGGAGCAAGAGGGTGTTGGCAATGTCGAATAGGTTTTGTCATATGATACTGATGTAGGATTGCGGGGGGTTCAATTGAAGCGTTACAGAAATGTCAGCAGTATTTTTTGTTTTTGTTTGTTTTGGGTTGTTTTTTTTTACACTGTGTTGAAAAGATTAAAAATAATTAAATATGGTATAATATTGGTAAGTATCATTCCCTGGCCACTATGACAATATCCAACAACAATACTTGCCCAGATTTACGTATCGGTGCATCCTTCTCTAGGATGTACAATGTTTAGATTTCTGTCAATCAAACCTTTTAGATCCATTTGTAAGAAAAAGACACACAGTTACATTTCTGTTACACGTGTTAGATGTGAATCAAGAGTTAGCACTACAATAACAGAGTAAAGATTAAATTGAACATAAAGACAGCCACGTATCAGTTCAGTCAGAACTGCTTAGTCCGGACAATTTCTGCCGTCCTCGTCATCAAATCATTCTTAAAATATTCACACTTTTCAGGCTAGAATATTATGCATTTTTTGATGGAACTCTGGTGAAATTATTCTTGAAGTAATGGAATATTTTAACAGTACAAATTTACATAAAAGCACTGTTGAGTTCAACATTCAGCAGCACAATTTCCACGCCGAGTTGTACTCCTTAACCAAAGTTTTATAACTTAAAATGAGAATTACAATGGCTGTATTTATACTCTCATTCATAGTTTTAGAGTTGGTTAAAGGCACTCATTAAAGCTTTCTTCTCCTCAGCTAAGAGTTTGGCACGACTTACTCAGCAATAGTTTATTTGTACAGAAGCATTAGGAGAACCTGGAGAGATTCTGTTGCTCATGTCATAAAGGAAACTGTCCTCCGGGTGCTGGGATACTCCTCATAGAAAAATTTGCTTCACAACTTAACCAAGATCACACAGTCTTGTCAAGTAAACTTAGCAAACAAAATAATAGCCAAAACTCAAATTTATATAAACAGATTTATTACACTAGTAGATAAACAGTTTGTCCTTTAGACTGACAAAGCAAAAAGGAAACGCAACACCGCTCACAACATGCACCAGTAGCAACTGCCAACACCACACACGGCAACTCCACAGGCTGTATGCTGGAGCCCATGAGCCAAACTCTTTGCCTCAGTGCAGCCTGGGTAAGTGTGAGTCCGAGATTTCTGTCAGTGGTCAGCCACACTCCAAGTCAGTGTGAGGCACAGTAAGGTTAGCGGTTTTGTCTTGCTCGTCTCAGGCTGGTTGAGTGGCGCCAGACGCACGACTCCTCCTACCTTCCTGCTGACATCCCATTCAGGATGTTCTGAGAGTTCTGGACGGAGGAGCCCATCACTGTGCTCATGGCCGTGGGTTGACCAGACGAGCCGGTCAGCGGGCTGCCGTCTCCCTTCAGGATGCCGGTGCACTTCCAGTTCTCCATGTAGTTAGCTGCAAGGGGAAAAAAAACACAAAAAAACATAACTGGTATCAACTCTTCGGACACAAAAACATAGGCTTGCTTACTCTGCCCCCTACAGGGGAAATTAAAATATACATTAACAAGTTGCACATTAATCTTTGCATTTTCAAAGCATTCATCTTCATAAAACCTTTCCATATTTTTACAAATATAACAGATTATTGTAAAATGAAAAGAAACTGGCACTTGTTTTTCTAATTTACTACAGAATGAGTTTTTGTTTGAATTACATTTATTCTAATTTTTCAAAACTAGATCCAGTTCAACAAACTGCTTTTAGAAATAGTCTGGGTGTAATTTATTTGTATTTTTTTTAATGTCAGAGGTTGGTTACAGAACAATCAGCAGTATAAAGGCCAGAACAGCACAGCAGGCAGGCCATAAAGAACATTTTGAAAAGATTTTAAACATGAAAAAAAACGTAAAACATTTTCCCAACTGTAAACATCCCACCTAAGATAAGGCTGAGAGAGAAGAGTACCCCTAAAGCTTAGCTGGGAAAACCTTAAAGGGTCAAATATTACAAGCTGCACATTAAATGCAACAAGTCTTCAGAGCCAATGAGGCAGGTGTTCATGTCAGGAGAAACCAAAATCCAAAATATAAGACAAAGCTGCAGTTGTTCTTAATGTCTCGCTGAGACAATCATTAAAAAAAAGAAAAGAAAAAAAAAGTACTTAAACAATCACAATATTGTAAAGTAAAATTAAAAAGGTTTTTAAATTGCTCTGAACTTTATTTGGCTTTATTGTAATTGGCAAATACAATAGAAATACAGTTCTAAAAGTCCCACCTTTCCACAAGCGCACGCAGCCGTCGTCGCCAGAGGAAGCCAGCAGGGTGCTGGTGATGTTCCAGCTCACACGCCACACTTGGGAGTTGTGGTTGTCGAACTGAGCCACGATCTGAAGTTCCAACTTGGTTGGTCCTGTAGCTGTGCTCTCCCTCCTGACGGAGGAAACCAGAACAAAGTTGTTGTTGTTTTTTTTTATAGACATTTCCATCCTCTGCTTAGGTGGGTGCAAATTTTTGACTTATTGATGAAATAAGTATCATTAAAAGTATCAAAAACAACAGTTCAGATTTTACCTCAAGGGAACCAGCTTAAATATTCGGACGTCTTTTGTTGCAATGGCGAGCACATGGAAAGATCTCCCCAGGTTGGGGGCGAATGCTATATCATGGACTGCATCGGTGACGGACATCAGTGTTTCTGCTTTGCTGTATTTCCTTAAAATAAAACACAATATGACTAATTGCTGCTGCACGTTTCCTCCAAACTATGACGCACAAACTCCTCAGAATGAGATTCTTACCTTGTGTTTTCATTATATTCATAGATCTGAACCTTCCCACCGTACGCAGCAATGCTATCATCGCTACCTACAGCGAACATAGGGGGGTGTGCTCGAGAACTGCAAGAAAACAGGATAGACGCTTTTACAGTAGACTGATTTGTGACGCGCGATGTTTCTTTAATTCAGTAAGTCTTTTAAAGCAGAGATCAGAAGTAGGCTCAGTGTATCCTCCCTGTACCAGTTCACATTTTTAGTATATTTTTAGCAGATACATAGTTTGGCTGCCATGTGTTAACCACGTTTTACTAAGTGAGTACCAACACAGCTTTCAAAGTAAATAACATCAAACTCCAACTGATCCCTTCGCCTTCCAAGATGTTGAAACCTAATGCAAACTTGTTTGCCCAGGTCTGACTTAATCATGGAAGTCTGAAAAACACAGTTTAGATGTTTTTATACAAAAAACAAACAAAACATCTGATTTGCACGAGTAACATATGCAGTACTACATCAGATACATACTTGATAGGTTTTAAAGTCATGTCAAAGTTCTTCACTTTGAATTACTGTATACCAACAGCATTTACAACAATGAGCCCGTATTCTTTTTATCCTCGTCAGTAAAAGCGCCCGACTAATACTGCTATGCGAACTTAAATATGAACAAAAATGGGACAACAGAGTTAACCCAGACCTTAGGGCCGCAGCAACTAAACTGACATAGTGTTTGACTTTGTAGGCTTTGTTCACACAGCAAGTCTTGATGATCAACTCCATGTATTTGATTAAATCCAAGTTTTTCTGTGGTTGTTCTTTCTACCTATTAAATGCAATCCCCATCAGATTTCTGTGTGAAAGGTTTACGACCCCCGAGTGATCCGCATGTGCAGAAGATGAACGTAGACGTCCCACAGCGGGGATCGATTTTAAAGTTGTTGAGGAACAGAAGCAGACTGTGTCGTCAAAAGTTCATAACAGAACTTTAGACACTTTGTTACTATGTTTGGTTTCTCCCGGTGCAGAATCACAATCCACGTTGGCTAAAATACAAAGCTTTGTAAACTTCTGGATTCAGACTTTTTTTTTTATGTAAAAAATGGATTTTAAAATACAACACTGATAATATAAGCATCTAACCTTGAGGGGTTCCACGATATGCAGCTGCAGCTAAGCTTGCAGGAGATCTCGTGCTGCAGCGACCACTGGCTCAAGTTCATCACATCCGGAGCCTCATAGATCCTTACCACTCCGTCCGCAGAGCAGGTGGCAAGCATCAGACCCATGTGTTTAGGAGCGAACTTCACGTCAGTCACCGACGTTCTGCTATCCACAAGTGTGGTTCTCTTTATCTGAAATGCAATAAGTTTAACAGCTCGGCTGAAAAATCAAAGCGACAGAAATTCCATGGAGTTGGTCTCGTTTTGCTTGCATTTGTACAAACCCAGTGGCTCAGGCCTCTCTGCTTGTCGTTGGACTCCCCGACGATCTCCTCCCAGACTGCGGCGGTTCTGTCAAACGAGCAGGAGGCCAGAACTTGGCCAAATTCTGGATGAGCCCAGGTTACTCTCCACACCGATCCACTGTGTGTCTGCGCTCAAGAAAGACGAAAATTTATCAGACTAACAATCAGAAAGCATTTTTACACGAGGACATGAATTTGTGCTCAAAACAGAGATGTAGTATTAAGAAAAAGGGAAGTTAGATTGATTATAGGGCTGCCACCACAAATCATTTTTTTCTAATCAGTTAATCTAAAGTTGATTGATTTTTATCAATCCACTAAGAACTATTTGATTCATTTCTTAAAAGCCAATTTTCTAGTGTGTAAAGAGGATCTTTCCATAACATGTCTGAAAAAATTAACTGTGGGTTTCTCATGTTATTAAACATAGGTATTAGGCCTGTGTGATAAACTGGTTTATACCACAGACTATATGAAGTTTTTTTAAACACAGCTATATTGGTAAATAGCCTAAACGGCAGCCGGGACGTGCGGCTGGTTACGATGAAAACAGAACACCTTAGGCACAAAAACAGTATTTGGCCACATGGTGACAACAGAGTTGTCTGGACCCCACCTGAGACATTAAGGGCCTGACTGAGAGAGCCGAAAGCTCGCCAACCCTCTTTGCAAAGACTATAGCCACCAAAAAGGCAGTCTTACAGGAGGGCCACTTGAAATCTGCCAGTGCAAAAGGCTCAAGCAGGGTACGGAACAGAGCATCAAGAACCAAAGGCAGATCCCAAACCGGTGCCTGTTGAACCGCCAGTATTTACCCTAAAGTAAATTACAAAGTTCTGAAATATGCACCCACCCGGACTACAACTATTATCATTTTAATACTCTTACTTCAGTAATGTAGTTTGAATCAGTTATGCATTGACCTGTATCTGCATATAGAATGAACAACATAAGAAATCCTTATGCCAGTGAGATTTTGATACTAAAAGACACATTTTCACTGTGTGCATAAATGCTTTTTTAATTTTAGGGGTGTCCAGATACAACTTTTTCCCTTCTGATGCCATATCGATATTGCAGTCTTCAGTATTGCCTGATATGGATACTGACTCAGAACAATATTGGCAGGCATCATACATACTTTTATTAGTTTTGTAGAGGTGACATTTTTCCGAGGACCTGAATAAGTGATGTTACTCAAATAGAGAACAGTAGTTTACAACACTCGACATCGCTCCAACTCTTAGCAAACAGTTTTAGTGATCACGGCTGTGCATACTGAATACAAGCTTCTTAACAGAAATGGTGGTGCATATTAAATGCTGGAACAGACTGCTTGTGTTGAAGTGCTTACATCTGAGATTTTTTAGATGCAGGTTGATATAATCTGATAATGCGTTTTTCTGATATCAGACCGATATCACATCGGAAAACTCTGAATTTATTGAAACTTTTTTAAACGATTTGATGATAGCTTCGTACAAAAATACTGCTGACAGCTCTACGTATCTACAGGTGACTTACAGCCACTTTCAGAAGTTAAAGCGTTCAGCAGCAAGTTTTAAAACAACAGAAACCAGGAATGTTTACCTTCCAGCTGGCTGTGCATTGCCATTCTCCATTCTCACTTTTATCCCACACCTGAGGGGAAGAAAAATCAGCCATTACAATCCCAGAGAACATTTACAATTCTTAAACACATTTCTGTTTCTATTTAGTGAACCCAAAAACTATAATAATAAAAAAAAAGATTGCTTAAGTAAGAATAAAGCATTCAAATAAAAATTCAATTCAACACACTTTATTCCAGGGTGAAATTAAAATGTTATAATTCCTTCTTTTTTTATTATCTTAACCCCATTGTAACCCCTGTTGTTGCCACATCAGACTCAGAACACAGAAAATACAGAAAACGTTAACAAAATGTTTGTTTCTGCATCATTTGTTCGTTTTTATTTTGGAAAGTCTCTCACAGTTGGTGCATAGAGTACCCATAAATGTTACTACTGTGATTGTGGTACTTCAACGTAATATTAATCAAGTAAAAATAGAAAACTACTGCTAAAAAAAGAAGTTTACTCTAGTAAATCGAACTAGCCGTTGTTCAAACAAGCTTTCTGAACTGGCAGCTCGAATAAGTTAATCTTCTGAAGTGAACCTGAAGTGTGAAAGTTTAATTTTTACAAAGGAAGCAACGAATTTAGGCAGTGACTTAATTATTGAGCTAAAGGTTTCTGATGCGGAGCATGCTAGCATGCTAGGCTAAGCCTAATAATAGTTCCGGCTCTGCGCTAGCATGCTAGGGTAAGCTTCAGTAATAGCTCCGGCTCTGCGCTAGCATGCTAGGCTAAGCTTTAGTAATAGCTCCGGCTCTGCGCTAGCATGCTAGGCTAAGCTTTAATAATAGCTCCGGCTCTGCGCTAGCATGCTAGGCTAAGCTTCAATAATAGCTCCGGCTCTGCGCTAGCATGCTAGGCTAAGCTTTAATAATAGCTCCGGCTCTGCGCTAGGATGCTAGGCTAAGCTTTAATAATAGCTCCGGCTCTGCGATAGCATGCTAGGCTAAGCTTCAATAATAGCTCCGGCTCTGCGCTAGCATGCGAGGCTTTAGTAATAGCTCCGGCTCTGCGCTAGCATGCTAGGCTAAGCTTTAATAATAGCTCCGGCTCTGCGCTAGCATGCTAGGCTAAGCTTCAATAATAGCTCCGGCTCTGCGCTAGCATGCTAGGCTAAGCTTTAATAATAGCTCCGGCTCTGCGCCCACCTTCACGCTCTGGTCGCTGGAACACGTCGCCATTCTCCGGCCGTGAAAATCATACGACACGTCGTGAATTAGATCTTTGTGGTCGGCGGCGATACTGCGAGCGATGAACATGATTCCAGCGGGTGTCGTCGGCGTGCTCAGCTAGGAAGCCCGTCATGTGTCTTGCAGCCAGGCAAGCGGCAGGAGTTTGGCGCCCGCGGATGTGTCGTGGACGCGTGTTCACCACAGCGGGGCGCCATTTAACAAACCTACAGCATCAGGCTGAACAACGGTTTTGATCAAATATGTCTTTCTGCATCTAAAGGGTTAATGCGAACAGCTACATCTGATCACCATCTAAAAAATGTTTGGGTCGTAAAGAATTGAAAACTTTCTCAGTTCGTTTGTTCAGGCAAAGGAGTTTAGTAGCAAAACCACAGAGCGTGAACTCTCAGGTTGCCATGTTTGCTCTAATGTGCACCACAATGGTTGGACTGTTTTAAAGTTCACATAAAACACATTATTGTTACATGAAAATTCACAAAATTCACTTCAAATGGTGACCAATTAATACAGATTTTGTTTTGTTGAATTTATTTTGCCTTTTTATTTTTTGTTTTTAGGGATGTATAATAAATAAGATTGGGTTTATGATGATCTAAACATATCTCTCACTTTAAAACTGCAACTGTTTTTGCTTCAGAAAGACCTGTATGGCTTTCACCAGGGTGGCAATGTCTGAACGCCTCACAATGCAAAACAAGTTATTTGTACCCTGTTTGAGTTTTCTCATGGGATTTTGGGCATCCAATCAATATTTTTGGGCACCCGTATTTTGTTGTTTTTTTATCACTGATCTTTATGTTTGTGATAAGTCTCTTATAAATTCATAAACAAAGGATTAATAAACAGCATAAGTGACAGAAGGTCTATCTAAATAGAAACCTAGAATGAATGTTTTTTTAATAGAATATTTCAGTGTTTTTACGGAGGGACAACTGTATTTGATCAGGCTAATCTCCAGTTCAACATGTTATATACTTGGATTGGGCAAATTTCAAAAAAATGTTCTGAACAGACATTGGATTCCTTAAAGTAAGGCTAGTATTAGTTTGTGTGCGTGTGCATGTGTGTTTTAATGTCATTCCCTCATCAAAAACATAGCTGGAGTTTTGCATTGGCTCATTCATGCATGTTTCTGGCAGAAGTTCTGGTGAGCAAAAAATAACCAGAGTTGCCATTTTCCAAAAATCAGATAATATATTCAAACATTTTTGCACAGCAAAAACCCAACCCTCGTTAGAAATGATTCAAACAGCATCAGTGGGATGGAGAAGCAGTGTTGTGATGATGTACAAAAGTGAGTGATGGTAAGGGTAGGAGTTTCTTAAAGAGACAATTTCTGGTGTCAGATACAAATAATGATAAAAAAATCTAGGCTGTTTTTTTTTTATATACACAGAATTTTTATGACTCAAGGAAATGTTGTCACTTAAGTGTGTTATAAAATGGAACAATATGCTTTAAAAATACACAATGCCACCACCTGAAAAAAAAACTATTTTGGACTTAATTCAAAAATAAAAAAACAAAATAAACATTTAAATTGCTTACCTGAGATTAGGCTTGCCTTAGTTTGAAAAAAAGAGTTAAAAACATAAATAAAATGGTTAAACCTGAACTGATTTGTGGCCAGTAAGCTCTTATAAAATATAAAAGATTGGTTCATAAATCCAAGAAATTGTCTGAGCTACTTTTTGGCTTCATAATATTTTTGTGACCATATCATGTTTTAACGGGTGCTAAATATGAGGTTATATGTGGTACATTTGTGGATTTTTTGGGGGGTTTGTATCGATGATCCCTTCACGTACCAGCCAGGCGTGTGATAAACTTGCCCAAAGAGTTTCAAAAATAAATAGAGAAGTGTGTAACTTTAGCTTCCGGAAATTATTAAATCTTAGCCTTTGTGAAAATATGGCTAAACAGTAAATGATGAATGCTGATAAATTGATTGTTGAAATAATCGTTGACGTATTTTGTAATGCAATAATTGTTAACTGGAGAACAGAGTCTACAACATGCCTCTTCTTGGAAGATCATAGAAAACTACAAACATATACATTTTGCATCAGTAATTAAAAGACTTCAGTTTGAACCAGATAATTTAAAAACGACTTTTAAAATTAGACACATTAATAGCTGCTGCTTTAGAGTTAATTTGTAGATATTTTTGAGTGTTTCTTTATTTACTGAAGCTAATCTCTATACCTGTTATAACTATGATTTTCGTTGTATGTCCAATTGTTCTTTTTTGGAAAAACGATAGAAATAAAGTTTATTTTTGCTGATTCCTTGATTAATTGAAGAAAAAAAAAAGAATTGAATAATTATAAGATATTATTGTTATAATTGTTAGTTGCAGCCTTACAATAAATGTGATCTTTCCACTAATTCTATTCATAGGTAAAGTTAAGTGAATTAATAATGATAATAATACACAGACACCTGTTTGTTCAACTACAGGATGTTGTTGAAAGTAGGCTGGAATGAAATGGCAACCTGGAGGTACAAGATGGAGGATCTAAAGGCATAAGTGACTGTACGGGTACGAAATGACGCAACTCGGTGGTTAACGACCACGAAATAACGGAAGTACAAAACGACCGGTGACCGTCACGCAACCTGGCAACCCGGGTGGGGGGCGGGGCGACTCCCCGCTGGGTTCTTCAGGTTCCACGCTGCTGCTCTGATGGCTCGCAGAGACCAGTGAGTTGGAGAGAGGTGCTGGAAACACCGCGAGGTCTCTGGACGGCTTTCCCCTCACCAACTGCCATCACCATGGAGCAGGAGTTCGAGGACATCGATTCGTCCGGGAAATGGCAGAACATGTACAACGTAAGTCTGAGGGCCTCTCTTGTTTCTATGACGATGACTTGCTAGCCGACCTAGCTAGCTAGCTAACTAGCTCGATTCTCCCAGTTGGTCTCCTCGTGTCACCGTTGTTTTTCTGTTAGTTTTTTTTTTTCTTGGCTTTTTCTGGTCGCGCGTGTGTTTGTGTCAACTAACGAGGGAGTTCGTCGCAGACCGGAAGTCACACAACGACAGGGTGACGGTGAGGAAGCCGCGAGCCGCGGTGGACTTCCGCAGCTGCGGGAAACGTGCGTCCGCGCTGCGCGCGCAGACGTCAGCTGCAGTTTCTGAGAACTCGCCAGAGAGAGACTTCCAGAGAAGCTCGCGTGTGTTTTATCACCAGCACTGTTGGCCCATCTGGCTCGTTTAGGTGAAGCTTTTAATACTTCCTGTTCAGCCTCGGATCTGACTTTTTGGTTTGTTCCTGTACGAATCTTTGTCTCGTCAGTTCCACTTTTATCTTTGGAATCTCGTGGTAGTAACATGACCTGGTCTGCCAGGTTTTTAGTCTTTGAAACATCCAGCATCCATCTTGCAGTCCCACCAGCAGCCATCCTCACTGATGCAGTAGTTGCCTTTCAATTAGATTACAGTCTCTCTCTCTTTGTAAGCTTAATCTTGTCCAGAACAAACCTGTTCAGATCATCACTAGAAAACCATCCACCTTTATTCTTAAACACCCTCAATGGTCAGCTGTAGAATATGAAGGGATGCACATGTAGTGTCAATAGCTCTCAACGTGTTGGTCTGATGAGTAGAACTGGACCGATATTTGTTTTTGCCAGAAAGGATTGTTGCTGATCCGAAGGTGATGTATTGGAGCGTTTAACTGAAGCTCAGAGTCCGCAGTAGTTGCATTAAAATTCAAACCTTAATAATCCCATCTTTAAATGAAATGTAACTGCAGCTTATAACATCCGGGTTTCTTTAAACATTTGTCCAAGATGCTGATGGTCAGAGGTGGGGACTTGAGTCTCATGACATGGAGTTAAGTTTGAAAGTTGACTTTTCAGAGACCTTGAACTGACTGAGTTTTACACCAATGACTTAGTCTTGACTTGGCATTGAACCGTCTTTCCTTGAAAAGTTTAAAACATAATTTATAAAGCGCATCCCATAAAATTGCACTCCTTCCATAAGCAGATCGTGTCTTTTTTTTATTTTATTTAAAAAAACGGTAGATGTTATTTTTCATATCCTCCAAGTGCATATAAGAATAACAAGCAGCTTGATAGCTCAAGATTACAGTTGTATGATGAACAGGAGTCAGTTTTAGTTGACATATTATTACAACATTGTGAAAATTAAGAATCGAAAGAAGTTAAAATTTCAAGTTTCAAACTGCGGCTCTAATTAACAGTTAGGATAAAGATTTTAGTTTTCCAGAACAATAACATGGTCCCTCCTCTGTTGATGGTCATAGATGATTTATTGTTTTCTGTATTACTACAGGTATAGGGCTGATTAAAAGACACTTTGAATAAGAGGACGCTCGGGGTTATTCAGAATAATTTTTTATACTATTGGTTCAAATGTTTAAAACCTACAAATATTGTATAAACAACAATATTCTGTCTTCTTCAACTTCAAAGCTCTCCTAAACCCGCAATCTTCGTACCACACCTATCTGTCTTGTTCTTTCTGCCTGCTGGAAGACAATGGGGTCCAGAGTCTTGGCTTGCTGAACATTCATGTTTGTGACTCTCTGTCCTCCATTTAAAACAAACTTAATGTCATAATCTTTTATACCAACATCTGTTTTAGATTTGATCTTTTTTTATATATTTCTTTTCTGTTTTGGGTGACTTGAAAGGCACCTTTAAATACAGATCAGCACCAACCTAACCAGCATGCTGCTACTGTGAGTGCTGATTCTTAAATAGAGAATAATATAAATAATATTTTGTTAGAAATTAAACACATAAATGCGATCCAGCATTGTAGTGTGACATGGATTACTGAAATTACATCATTTTAAAAAGCTATGTACAATACAAGAATTGTGTTAGTGTTTTAGTGCCAACATAAACCCATAGTGTAATTCAAATTTGCCGTTCTGCTTGCATTTTCTTCATGTTTTTAAATTCATAAATGATGATGACCTGATGGAGGACAGAGAAACTGTCTGTCTTAAAGAGTTATAAAGATGACCTTTATATCTGCTGCTTTGTTTTCTTCTCCCTAATAAACACTGCAATTGTTTAACTGCCATCCATCCATCAAAATGGCTTAAACAGGACTAAGACTTGTAGAAGCTGAGTCTGTAAAAGTATGAAATCCCTGCTGTTTGACAGCTTTTGCACTGACGACATGCTAAACTAAATTTAAGACTCTGATTTATCCAAACAAAACAGAGTGACTGTACCCAAGTCCTTTCAACTAACCTTCATTGTATGTTCTGGTCTGCTTTAGGACATCCGCAACCAAGCCATCGAATATCCGTACAAAATAGCGAAACTTCCAATAAACAGGAATTTTAATCGCTACAGAGACGTCAGCCCATGTAAGTGGTCACCTCAGATCTGTTATGTACAATATGCTGTTTGAGAAATGTTGTAATTGCTTTGTTTCCCTTAATTTTTCTCCCTTAGATGACCACAGCCGAGTAAAGCTTGAAAACTCCGATAACGACTACATCAATGCGAGTCTGGTGGCTGTGAAAGAAGCAGAAAGAGCTTACATTCTGTCTCAGGTATGGTATCCATTGAATGAATGATGCAACATGCGAATAATTTAGGTTTCATTGGAATATATATATAAATGATTTTGTTTCACTTCGGCAGGGCCCTTTGAGGAATACTTGTGGCCATTTCTGGTTGATGGTCTGGGAGCAATGTTCTAAAGCTGTTATAATGCTCAACAGAGTGATTGAGAAAGGATCTGTGAGTAACACCTCAGCACACACCGATTAGTGGGCTCTGATTCATGTCCTTGCAGCGGACAAACTTTTACATACAAGGACTAGTATATATTATTCAATACAAACTATATTTACTGTTAAATTTATACCTCTTGACAGTTTTAATAAGTTCAGTCTTTTACATTTTAGTTTAAATATGCACAGAATATTATTTATACCCTTTTAAGTATTCCGTAAAATAAATCGCAGTTCTTTGCAAGATAGCCTAAAAGTACAGTTTCTGTTGATTCCTGAGTTTGATCTATTAGTTTTTCTCACTTTCTTTCTTAAAAAGTAATTTCAACCAATAGAAAATATTTTCAAAAGCTTTGAATATTTCATGGGCAATTTTCCATCCATCCATCCATCCAAATGGAAAGAGTACAGCACAACTTTAAACCTACCAAGACAAGGACGTCCACCCAAAGCTACAGGTGGAACAAGGAGAGCTCTGATCAGAGATGCAACCTATAGGAGATTCCGGACCAGATGCAGAGATCCAGAGCTTGGGTGGGAGAATCTGTCCACAAGACAACTATTAGTTGTTCACAAATGTTTTCTCTATGGAAGAGTGGCAGGAAGAAAGTAGTTGTTTGAAACAACCATAAGAAGTCCTGTTTTCAGTTTGCCAGAATCTATTTTGGGGATGCACCGGAGTTGATGGACAGATGAATGTTGTGCAGTCTCTGAAGGGAACCTGTTGAAGTCTACGAAACATTGGAACCTCGGGCGAAGTTTACCTACCAGCAGGACAACGACCCCAAACATAAAGCCAGGGCTTCGATGGATGGTTTAAAATCAAACATTTTATATGTAAGAATGGCCCAGTCAAAGTCGAGAGCGAAACCTAATGGAGAATCTGTGGCAACGTCTGAATTGCTGTTCATAAAAAAAAATAAAAAAAAATAATCACTTCAGCAAAAGGTGCATCCACAGAGTATTTATGAATACTGCCACACTTCTGTTTTTAAAAATGTTCCAAGTCATTTTTAGTTTTCTTGAACCTGCAATAAGGCAGGTTACTGGTTAAATCCCAGCTACCTCATGTCAATGTACCCCTGGACAAGGCACTAAACCCCAAGTACCGATGCATGTATCAGTGATGAAGCGCTTTGAGTGGTCAGTTCAGTTAGAAAAGCGCCATATTAGTGAAGGTTTTTTTACAAAAAATGGAAAGGTTCAAAGGGTGTGAAGACTTTTGCAAGTCACTGTATTGATCAAGCAGAAAAGTGTAAACGTATAGCAACTAACGAGCTTAATTGATATCAAATGATTAGCTATGACTCTTCAATAGGTGCAAACTTGCATCAGGCATGAATGGAACAGAATTCCAGCCCCAAGACTCTCGTCACCTTGATCCCCAGACGTGTCCAGAGTGAATCGACCTTGATAAACGTTCGCCTGATTCAGCTATTTTTAAACCTGCAGCAGGCATCCAACCTGAACTGAGCTCATGTTTTTCATAAAATTGGAAAGTTTCAAAAATCTGTTAAGCGATAATGTTCTTTTGTGAATGAAATATTGACTCGTGATTTAAAGATCCTTTTAGTTTTTTTTTTATTCAACTTTAAAGAATATTGTGAATGTCTGAAATTCAGGTTAGGTTTCTGTCATTAGTAGAAGAATCAGATTTCCACAGTGCAGAAATGTTGATCGGCTCTTCTTACACTGCTGTTAATGTTCTTCACACTTTGCATAAGGAATATTT
This sequence comes from Orestias chungarensis, assembly GCA_032876305.1. Lineage (NCBI taxonomy): Eukaryota > Metazoa > Chordata > Actinopteri > Cyprinodontiformes > Cyprinodontidae > Orestias > Orestias chungarensis. The sequence continues at coordinate 415,367 of JAVLVB010000286.1, forward strand.
TGAATGCACCCATCTCAAGTCGTTTTTGAGGTCTGGGTCTTTTCTGATTTAATCCGGATTCTTTATTTCTTGTACTTTTCTGATCATGATCAAATTTCAGCCATGCCTCAGCTGACGGACAAGACAGTTGTACATTTAACTTTCGAAAAACCAAAGGCCATGGTTAGAAGCTGACGTGTGCCCAAAGTCCAAACTCGGTTCTCCAGACCTTTTTCCTCCCAGCCCACTTAAACGAGCTATACTGGTTCTGGGCAATGGTTTTGTCATGAACTTTGACAATCTAAAGCCTGAAGACTGTTTTTTTTTCTTCTTTTGAGTACTGCATGACTGACTTTCGAAGGAACTTTGTAAATGTTCCATTCTTGGGAAAATGTTCAACCTTTTTTCACTCACAAAATCAAAATCACGTGTTGTCTATTTTCTTTTTTGCAAATATCTTCATTTTGTCCTGTTTTAAAGGTATTCACATAAAAGTAACTTTTCAACAAGATATAGGAGCTTGTTTTATGTCAATAATTCTTGAATAATAATAATAATAATAATAAAGTTTTAGTTCCATTGACAGTTTTATCAGTTGTTTCTGCCAACAAAGAAAAAACAAAGAACAGAAAGTTGGAGATGCTTTCGCTTCCAGCAGATCAGGTAATCAGTGCATTTGATCTGAAGTTCTGGTGACCTTAGTTTGTTGGTGCAGCGTCTTGCCTTTCAGCTTAGCTTTGATAAAACACTGCAATATGATGTATTGAAACATTGTAAAACGTAGGGCAAATTTACATGTATAGCAGATTTCATGTACTCCACCTAGAGATTAAAAAGCACATTACATTTTTCAGTACTTAAAACAGCCTCTATTCTTTCATAAATCTTATTTCTCAAAGCCAGTTACTTTCAATAAAAACAAAATTTCTTTACTAATTAAAAAACAAACAAAATGATGTGCTGTGCTAGACGGTGGGATTCCTGAGGGTTTTAAAAATATCCAACTGATGCCATGTGCACACCTCTGGTCACACCTGCTGATCTGTCTATGAACCGTCTGCAAGCCAGTTCTCTCTAAGGCTGATCGGTTGCTTTTCTTTCTCCAACAGGAAAAGTGTGCGCAGTACTGGCCCACGAAAAACGAGCTGCAGATGTCCTTCACAGACACGGGTTTTGTTGTTCGACTGTTGTCCGAAGAGGACCAATCCCATTACACAATCAGGGTGCTAGAACTAGAGAACACAAAGGTGAGGATGAGAGGGAGCGTGTTAGGCAGGAATCAGACATGTCTGTTAAGCTTTCATTTTATTTTTGGGTGTTTCAGCAAATCTTTACACAATACCTGTTAATTTTTTCCATGTAAAGCAGAGTTGAGCCTATTCAGGTATGGATGTCTACAAGAAGCCGGCGCAGCTTAAAAGTCCCAGAAACTATTTTTTATCTTCCTCTACTTGCCAGGAGAAATGTATGCGTCAGATTCTGTTTTTTTTTTTGTTTTGTTTTTTTTTGACCCCAGTTAGCTTGTTAAGTGTCTCCATTTTCAGCATCACATAAATCATGGCACCATACAAAAACAAATTTTAAAAAATCTGGCCACCTTGAAGCTAATGTTTTGGTAAAATGTTATTGCACCTACATTTTTTTTTGCTTTACTTCCTCATGCATTCGGTTCTTTCTTTTCTGTTAAAGTCAGTTGTCTTGAAATGTATATTCAATTCTTTTAATTTCTTTTATTAACGCTCTGGAGTCCAGGCTATATTTGGCCGTTTTTGACTACTTTTGATTTTATCTTTATTTTTCACTTCAAAAAAATGTTTACCCTGAATTGCTTGGTATCATTTTTTTCAGCACAACCTTCCCTTTGTGCATTTACGGTTCTCTTTCCATTTTGACATACTATATTAACACAGTGGACCTAAAATCATACAAAAAACATAAAATCCAAGTGAAAAAAAACACAAAAATGTTTAAAGAACCCTTTTCACAACTTGGAATACAAATATAAATTGTAAATTTTAAAACCAACATACAATCTTACGGAACGATGTAATTTATGAATTTTTTTTTTGCATATAATGCAGGTGTTACCTCAGGCTTTCTTTGGACTCCAGACGGTTAATCCCAAAGAGATTAATATTAAGTAATAACCTAAATATGTGCTGCACATCATTTTGTATATTTGCCAGACGAGGGAATCCAGAGAGATCTACCACTTTCATTACACCACGTGGCCTGATTTTGGTGTACCTGCATCTCCCGCCTCTTTCCTGAACTTCCTCTTCAAGGTTCGGGAATCTGGCTCCCTGGGCTCGGATCACGGGCCCTCGGTGGTGCACTGCAGCGCTGGGATTGGACGCTCTGGGACATTTGCCCTGGTGGACACTTGCCTGGTCCTGGTGAGAGAGCCTCACTGTTAATAAACGGAGTGATAAAGAAAGTAGATGCTTAATGCTGATTAAGCTAAAAGCCAAACCACTTATGTTTGGCATATGAGAAAGATGAGTCATTCATGTTAAGACAGATTTGAGTGTGCTGATGGCTACAGAGAGCAGTTGTGGCATGTTGGTTATGAACTTTTCACAAGACATGCTTCACCGAGGCAGTAAACCTCAGTTACCTGGAAACTCCTTCCCACATTTAGATTCATTGAGTGCCTTTATGCTGTTTTTTGTTTTTTTTGGGGGTGGGGGTTGGCTTAGTTTGTTTGTTTTAAAGCCTAAAAGTACAAACAAACTTTCACTTAAGCCCGCCAATTGTTCTACTCACAAGTAAAAGCTATGTAATCCGCAACAACATGGCTTTAAAAGTCGACTACAAAGTATTTTCTCTTGTATTACAGCGTTTTACATCGACTGTTCTTTCAGACATACATTGTGACATCTCCTTTACTCTCATAGTATTTAACTATTGACAGATCAACACTTTATCCAAACTATTTAACACAGTGCTTCCAGAACTTTATATCTTCCTAATCACAAAATAAAAACTCCAGATGCTCATCACTCCTGGTTGAGCATTAAGGCAGTTTTACTCCTGTACCTTAGGTCTAAAATGAGAACAGAATCGGGACCAACAGCCAATATGTTGCTTTTATTTATTCATCTTTCATTGAATTCATTCATCATTTATTCACACAGAAATGAGTACAGAAATGACCATGTGCTGATATTATGAGGACAGGATGTAACATTAGAAACATGAGATTTAAGCTAACAATGAAGTAATATCACCTCACTTTTAAAAAGTTCTGCACTTTCCGTATAATACACTGTATTATATAAATTTCGGTCAAGAGTGATACTCAAGTGTCTGTAGTGTTATTTGATTCTGTCGTTCTTAAGATGCATGCAGTCATTTTACATCATTTGCATACAAATGTGAGAATTTGAGGTGTGTGCCATTAGTATTTCAAAATTAGTTTGGGTCCTCGACAGAAAACGTAGAACCAGTCAGCCAAACATGCTAACGTTATTCCCATGCCTTTTACCATGTAGGTTACATTTGGGAGGGACATATTCACATGTGTGACTCCACATGGGGTCCTGACCCTAGCGGACAGAAAAGTCGTTGAGTTTGACAGTTTTCAGACATTTATTTTGTGGCTTTTACAAAAGTTGAATAAATCTACTTTTTGTGTGTAAACATGTAAAAACGGCTCACTGGCTTAACATGGAGCAATGACAACAGCTCCCCTCACAATGGAAGTACCTCAATGTGTGTAGTAAACAAAAGCCCTGTTGTCGTTTCCTGTTATCAGACAGGTTAGTTTTACCCCCTTTATGATCTGTTGTTGCAATAGTAAGCCTGCTCCGGAGCCATCTTGGTACTGAACTCTTAATTTATTTCCATACAGATAAAAACACATTTCTCAAAAAGATATTGGAATTAAACGGAATATTAGTTTGTGAACTCTTGAAACCCAGTTTAACAGCCAGATATGTCTCAGTGTTGCGTAAAAACACTGGATTAACTGCATAACCTTGCCACCTGTGTTTTCTAAACAGATGTATCTGTTTTGCAGATGGACAGGACTAAGACCCCGGCGTCGGTAGGCATACAGAAGGTGCTACTAGGTATGAGGGAATATCGCATGGGCCTGATCCAAACCCCTGACCAACTGCGCTTCTCCTACATGTCCATAATTGAGGGAGCCAAGCTCATTCTGACCAACAGCTCTGCAGAACAGGTAGCTACCAGTCTGATGCTAAATAAGATGTGCTCAATTTCTTTTTCCAGGTACATGACAGTCCACTTAAAACAAAAGGTCAGGATATCCCAAATGTAGAACATTAGTGGTACTTTTGTTGAAATTGATCCCAGAGAGAAAGTGATCAATGGTAAAGCCTGAACATCATGTGCCCAAAGGATCAGCTGTAATGCGTGATGTTTTTGGACTTGATTGTTTTATTATTTCTGAAAGTGTGAAGTAGTTTTCTAAAAGTTTACACACACAAAAACGAAAATCAATAACAACGTGTTAGTATAGATCTGACTACATCATATATATAGGTCTCTAAATGTTGAAAGTTTAATGACTTACTCTTATGTTCCTGCTTATTTTCTTCCTGCTCCCAGTTGCCCATGCATTTGCTGCAGAACTCACTGCAGGACCTGCTCAGAAATGACTCTGAGCCAGATTTGCCACCTCCAACACCTCCACCCAGACCTCATCTCAATGACAGCAGGCCAAACGGACCATGCTTGGAGTCACAACCAAGCACAGCAGCAGACGACCTCTCAGAAGAGGATTCATACAGTTATTGTGGGGAGGACTTCTCCGTGCGGTAAGTCATTGATAACATTTAAAACGGCTGTCCTCACAAAGAAAAATGTTAATAGAACTTTATTGATTTTTTAGCTGACATCTTTTTAAAGAACTAATAAGCTCCTGGCTAAGTCTGGCACTATACATGTTCATAAACTATAAATAAACCAACAACATATGCACATATTTGTATTAGAGATGCACCGATATGAAAATTTGGGCCGATACAGATATCCAATCATGCTGTAGAAGCCGAACATTTCTGTTGTGGGATTCTATGCTCCATCTGGCTGTGGTTAACTAATTCCTCTTCCCACAGTAACAACTTCCACACAACAGTGTTCAGATTTACTTGGAAACTGAAATGTTGGACTGTTTCCCCCCAAATATTTAAAAACAATTACTTTCATTCCGGAATTTCTGATAATTTACTTAATCTAATTTAATCTAACTCTTTTTTTCGTTATTTTATATATATTTTTCCACCCTTGTTTAGTGTTGCTTCATACAGTGCTGGGATTGTTTTTGAACTGTTCAGACATTTTTCTCACTGACTAACTCTCCTCGTTGTAACAGATTGAGGAAGATGCAGCGTGAGAAGAGGATCGCCGGCACAGCACAGAGGGTCCAGCAGATGAAACAAAAACTGACTGACTCAGAGAAGAAACAAGAGAAGTGGCAGTACTGGAGGCCCATCCTTCTCAACGTGAGCGCTGGGGCTGCCGTGGCTGTTGGCGTAATGTTTTGGATGTACTTCCAGTGAACAAACTGGTTCCCCCTTAAGAAACTGACTCCTATTTTGCACCAGTACCTTGGATTAGGTACTTCTTTAAGTAGATGTAGATGGTAATATGTCCGTAATTGAGGGTATTTATTATGGTCAAAATGCAGGAGCACTAGATCAAATGAGTCTGTGTATATTTTTCTCATACGATCTCAACAAAATTGTAACATCTCAGGATCCTGGTGCCAGCACAGTGATTTTTTTGTTTGTTTTTCCTCCTCTCTTTTTCACTGTTCAAGAATGTACTGTGTCATAGAAACCTTGCTTTGAATGGAACTTGCTTAAAGATGCAGTACATAGAAGAAAAAAATCACAGGTTTATTTTTTCATTTTTTGTTTGTAATGATCAAATGTGTGTTTATCAAATTTGGATACATTTTTGCATTTCTTAGTCATTGTTAATGACCGTCTATCCAGCCCTTAAAATGTAGGAAAGACCCAAAGCCAAGAGGTAAACTTTGAGATATTTTATTTATGACTAAAAGCATCTTTTACCAGGTTTTCTACAGAACCATCAGTTCTTCCACTGTTAATAGGCAGGGCATCAGTATATTTTTTTGTTTTTTTGTTTTGTTATTTGCATCTCTCGCCTCGCTTCTAGGATGCATTTTAGTTGTGTTGGATGTCACACAGACTGCCAGGTCCCTTGCCATTTACTACATGTATTTACCCACTGGTTGGGTCCAAGTTTTCCTGCTGTTTTGTTGAGAACGCCAAACCAAAGCGAAGCTGTATCTGTTCAGGAAATTAATAGCCAGGCCAGCTCATGGATGACGAAGCCTTGTACTCCCAGGACGTGGAATGTATTTTGTTTTTCTTCTTAAACCTTTGGACATGACTCACAGCTGTGTTACTAAATGAAACTACTCATGGTACCCATGAAGTATTTTGTGTGTGACTCCTTTATTTTAATCGATACCATAGCAAAGTTGCTTTTGAGTTAATAGAGACCACACTAAAGCTATAGCAGGAATTGTAGAAGCGGGAATTTCGCAATTGAATTAAGTTTGAAGTTTGCAGATATGATCACCAGTTTTTTTTCCAAGGTTGCAAAAGTGATAGTCACAAGGTACCTAAAAAGGGTTATTCCCTAATTTAGAACAGTATCTTTGCAGTAAAGTAAAAAAAAATTAAAGAATGTGATGGGCAATATGAAATCCATTATTTTCCAACTAAATGTTTTAAGCAAAGACACCACTGAAGTAAGATCTCTGATTGGCTGCTGCAAGGTCTCTGAAAACTGCACACCCTAGATTAGAAACCAGTTTTTGTGATGTAAAAAGAAAAACTAGCATTGGATTAATCATTTCCAAAATTGTTTTCACAGATAATCGGGTACAATTTAACTGAAAACCAACTACATTTATTTGCAAATGGGTTAATTAGTGTTCGCATTCCTTAACTATGTGGAAGCACCTTTATGACTTACATGAGAACGGTTGCCAACATTTCAAATCTATCCGATTCTCCGGACCTCCTTCTCCTGGCTGCCACACAGATTTTGTCGAATGAAACTCGTGGGTTGACTAGTGCAGTTCCAAAACCTTAAATTTCTTTTGGTTAAGCTGTTCTTTAGGTGGTTTTGATATACTGATGCTTAGACTCCTATTGATGCTAAGAAAAACTTGGATATAGCTGAAGATATTGGGCCAAAGCTCAGTAGTATTTGAAATTGGTTCCATCTTGATTAAAAACTCAAGTGCCGTGAGGAAAGATACTTATAGCCCTTAGATGATGAGGAAAATACAGACGACATTTTGCACTGTTAGCCTCCCTGACCAAGTTTCATCTTGATAATATTTGGGAAGAATCCAGATATTTTTCATGTAGCTTTAGTCCCACATTTTCTCAAATGGCTGTCAACTGTGCCATGGTAACAATAGAAATAATACACAACTCCTTGCATCTTTCTTCATTTCTGTTTTACATTCACCAGGATCACCAATTTTCAGCTACATTGCATGGAACGCTTGTCACATAGGTGAAAAACGGTTTGAAATGGTTTTTCATTTCATCACAAAATCGGACATTTCCATGCGTGATGGAAGGAGTCCATACTCATGACCAGATGGGAAGCATGTGGCAGCTGAGTGTGTTGAGAAAATAAGTTGTACTTAAACAATAAAAACATTTTTTTATTCAACCCTGTGTTGTGTGAGGCATTCCAGCTCACAGTTCATGTTACAGTTTCATAATCCTGCACCCAAAAATTCCAACTCTTAATTATGTTTTTTTTGTGAGTAGAAATACAGTGCTGGCCAAAAGTATTGGCACCCCTGCAATTCCGTCAGATAATACTCAATTTCTTCCAGAAAATGATTGCAATCACAAATGCTTTGGTATTAATATCTTCATGTATTTTGCTTGCAATGAAAAAACAAAAGAGAATGAAAAAAAGGTCAAATCAATTATTTTACACAAAACTCCAAAAATGGGTCAAAAGTATTGACACCCTCAGCCTAATACTTGGTAGCACAACCTTTAGACAAAATAACTGCGAACAACCGCTTCCGGTAACCATCAATGAGTTTCTTACAAGGCCCTGCTGGAATTTTAGACCATTCTTCTTTGGCAAACAGCTCCAGGTCCCCTAGATTTGAAGGGTGCCTTCTCCAAACTGCCATTTTGAGATCTCTCCACAGGTGTTCTATGGGATTCAGGTCTGGACTCATTGCTGGCCACTTTAGAAGTCTCCAGTGGTTCCTCTCAAACCATTTTCTAGGGCTTTTTTGAAGTGTGTTTTTCGGTCATTGTCCTGATGGAACACCCATAACCTCTGAGGGAGACCCAGCTTTCTCACACTGGGCCCTACATTATGCTGCAAAATTTGTTGGTAGTCTTCAGACTTCATAATGCCATGCACACGGTCAAGCAGGCCAGTGCCAGAGGCAGCAAAGCAACCCCAAAACATCAGGGAACCTCCGCCATGTTTGACTGTAGGGACCGCGTTCTTTTCTTTGAAGGCCTCGTTTTATTTCGTTGTTGATGCCTTTTCACAAAAAGCTCTACTTTTGTCTCATCTGACCAGAGAACATTCCCTACCAAAACGTTTTTGGCTTTCTCTGGTAAGTTTGGGCAAACTACAGCCTGGCTTTTTTATGTCTCTGGGTCAGAAGTGGGGTCTTTCTGGGTATCCTACCATAGAGTCCATTTTCATTCAGACGCCAACGCATAGTATGGGTTGACACTGTTGTAACCTCGGACTGCAGGGCAGCTTGAACTTGTTTGGATGTTAGTCGAGGTTCTTTATCCACCATCCGCACATTCTTTCGTTGAAATCTCTCGTCAATTTTTCTTTTCCGTCCACATCTAGGGAGGTTAGCTACAGTGCCATGGGCTTTAAACTTCTTCATGACACTGCGCACGGTAGACACTGGAACATTCAGGTCTTCGGAGATGGACTTGTAGCCTTGAGATTGCCGTTGCTTCCTCACAATTTTGCTTCTTAAGTCCTCAGACAGTTCTTTTTTCTTCTTTCTTTTCTCCATGCTCAATGTGGTACACACAAGGACACAGGACAGAGGTTGATTCAACTTTAATCCATTTTAACTGGCTGCAAGTGTGATTTAGTTACTGCCACAAGCTGTTATGTGCCACAGGTAGGTAACAGGTGCTGTTTATTACACAAATTAGAGAAGCATCACATGATTTTTCAAAGGGTGCCAATACTTTTGTCCACCCCCTTTTTTATGTTTGGGTGTGGAATTATATCCAATTTGGCTTTTTGACAGTTATTTTTGTGGTTTTCCATTGGAGACAAATGAAATGAACATTTTAATACCAAAGCATTTGTAATTGCAATTGTTTTCTGGGAGAAATCAGAATCAGAATCAGGCTCTATTGGCCAAGTATGGTCACACATACAAGGAATTTGTTTTTGGTTACACAGATGCTTGCAGTGCACGAAAAATACAGTAAAGAAACATTTGTAACATTTAGCATGTGTAATTTATATTGTAAAAAAAGTGCAGTTTTGTGCAGTATAAAAACTATAGAAGTAAAATAAAATATATAAATAAATTGTTCAATTGTTCATGAGAATAATGGAAGTTGGAAAAAAGCTTCTCTGTAGCCTGGTCGTACAGGTCTTCATGTGGCTGAAGCCTCGGCCTGATGGAAGGCCCCGAAACAGGTGACGGCCAGGGTGAGAGCATCATCTGAGCATTATCTGACAGAATTGCAGGGGTGCCAATACTTTTGGCCAGCACTGTAAATCACTTGTCAAGCAAGAAATGTTTGATACAATTTTATCTCGCAAAACGCCTGAGATAAAATTGTTAACTGTATAGCTCTTTTTTCACAATGGCACATAATAGTCTATCTTCATTCTTCAACAAGGCATCGTTACATTTTACAGAATTTAATCATACACACAACAATTACTGATCAACCCTCTTTCTGCAAACTCCGGATAAATAATACAATTGTTAAGTAATACGATTTATAGTATATATACTATTTATGAATACGAAAGTAATTATTGACAGAGAATGGATTTTGTTTGTCATGTCAATGTTTTGAACTACAAATCCCACAAAGTTCGTGTTGGGTCCTATTTTCTGGCGGACAGTTAAACAAGGTGAAATAGTGAGGCGACCGACAAGAAACCTGAACGAAATTAATTTATCTCAATACATCTTTTTCTTAAAATAAAAAAATTGCACCATACATAAAAAAACCATACGCATAAAAGTTGCTTTACTGTTTAATGTATTCAGTTTTAAAATATCATTTGTAAGTATTTCGATGTTTTCTCTAAGGCATTAAAAGGGACGTCTTTCCTTTTCCTTCTTCGCTGTTTTTGTCAAGTTTGAAACTGGCTGTTGGTTGTCTGGCCAAAAAAAAAAAAGATACCAATAATAACAACCAGAGCTGCGCTGATAAATAGCACTTGTAGCTTAAACAAGAACGTATGAATCTGTGTAAAACTGCTTCGTTTGTATGTTTGCCGGACAGAAGCTAAAGCTAAGCAGTCATTATGTGTCTTCCTCCTGAAAAAGCTTCCGAGTTGAAACAGATCATACACAATCACCTGCTCAGGGTAAGGTAAAAGTATCCGGAAAATCCATAGATGCTTGTTTTGATTCTGTTTTAACGATTACACTTTTGAATAGAGCAAACAACCATACACCTATTTTGTTTTAAAGAAAAAGCGATTCATCATATTTTCTTCATCTGTCAATGCCTAGTTGGGTCAACTTTTAGATCCGCGTGTATGAATTGTGCATGCAGGGTTCTGTACAAACACAGATACACTTTAACATCATTTTCTCACCACTTGAAAAGATTCAGAGTTCCGATGTCAGCTGTTTTAATCCAGATCTTTATGCTCTGGTGTATTTTATTGCTCCATCATCCTGGGAAATCCACCCACAATAACTCTTACCTTTTCTGGATTGTTAGAAGTCAGTCCTTGAGGATATGTTGATTCCATCAGTATTCATGGCAGTTTTAGACATTTTTTTTTGTTATCTATTTTTTAGAAAAAGCCTGGAAAAAAAAGATAGAAATTGGTAACTGGATTTTGTAGTAACAAAAGAAAAAGTAGATTTTATTTGTAGGTCCATATGTAAGTATACAATTTAATTCCAGCTTTACTAATGTTTAATGCAATTCCATTCCCTTTCTCGGTGCAACACAAAATGTTAGGAGTATTCTTTCTTTCTTCCTGTCAGATGGATATCCATGGAAAAATCCGAGAGGTCCTGGCAGACACTATAAAAGATGATCAAGGGTCAGCGCAGCGACCTCTGTCTGAGGCAGACTTTGTTCGTGCTCTTCAACGCAGAGGCATTATTGACGATATGATGAAAGACCTCCACTTCACCCAGGTTTACCGCAGACCTCCAAATTCACCAAAATTTTAATGATCTCTGGCTCTGCTACTGTGGATATCATTACCTCACATATTTCTGCTGTCTCTTTTCAAACATTTAAAATCACCGTATTGTGAATTCCAAAAATAAAGGATTGAATTATTTTTTTTTACGGTAGGGAAGAGCTGTTGATATTCCCTCAGAATCCTCTCCCAACCCTGGTGCTCATTATGTTGACCAAGATTTCACTCACATTAAGAAAGGTAAGTACCGTAACATCACTCAAATCGTCCATTGTTAACTAACAGACTAAATCCTTGGTCTAATTTGTTTCTTTTCCCTTTAAGCTAATCTTGATCCATCAAGGCGATACCTTTACCTTCAAGTGCTTGGAGGTAAAGCCTTTATTGAGCACCTCCAGGAATCAGAGCCTTTACCTGGTCAGGTGTGTTCTACCTTTACACTCTACCTGCACTTCCGCAACCAGAGGTTTCGCTCCAAACCGGTTCCTTGTGCCTGTGAACCTGACCTGAAAGAGGGGTTCCTTCTAGAAATTCACGGCGATGGCTTTGGTAAGAGGAAACCCCATCTGCTGGATGAAATCCTGAGGAATCTACCTCTGTAACAAGTCATCTCTTTTCCTGGTTAAACAGGGGATGGCAGTAAGATGATGGATGCGACAAATATGCTGTCAATTTGTGACCCAGTTCACCTTGTGCTGATCAAGACAGACACTTCCAGTGAAACAACACTGGTGTCGTCTTACTTTCTGGACTGGAGGACAGTCCTCAGCTCATCCAGTTGCAAGAGTTGCTTTGCAGTCGAGCTGATGGGAGTCGGTGAGCATCAATGGACATTTTTGAATCACATTGTTATTTGTGACCTTGTTCTAAAGCCATGAGATAAAATCTTTGAAGATTTGATAACTAAATAGTACATTTTATTAGCGTGCGTATTTGGTTTCACATTAAAAATCTACAAAGACAAAAATACATTTTTTTTAAATTAAATTATTTGTTTGCATACCAAATTTATTGCAGAAAAAGCAAAACTTTGCTCTCCTTTTTTTTAGCCATTGTTTATGTCTAGATTTAACACATATGGCTTCTTTTACACAACAATAACCCATTTGTAAGTCAGTGACATAAAAGTCAGAATAAAATTTGATATGATCTTATACAACGAAAACAAAATCTGATCTGGGTCCAATTTCCCCTCTCTAAACATAGCCATAGTTGATTCTTCATTCATTTGTATGTCAGGTTGGTGTTTAAAAAAGAAAAGAAAAGAGAGGGTGCTCAAAGTGGCAAATTGAAAGTACTCATGTTTTCGAGCAGAGTCGAAAGCAGGAAATGTTTTTATTTAAAAAAAAATTATCTTTAGATCTATTGCATGTTTACAATAAAAGATAGCGACATATTTTTTTTTTTTAATGTAGCTTAGAGTCTGAAAAGGTTGAATTAAATCTTCTTTCTTAAAAAAACAAATTTCAAAGAACTTTAATCCTTTGTTCTATATAAAATCAAAAATCTCTTATAAGACTGTTTAGTGAACTTGCTCTCCTCTTAAAGGTGTTGTTATACCAGAGGTCAAACATTTTGACGAATGGATGTTGTATCTAAAAATTAGGCAAAGCAGCAATGAGTAGGTTCTGCGTTTCTCTCTTTTTTTTGGAAGCTGTTAGCTTTCAGCTTTTAGTGGTTTGTTTGTGTGTCACCAGGAAGTGAAAGTAAAATCCCAGTGGGGGTTTTGACTGTCAGTCTAGAGCTCTTCCCTCCTATCCCAGAGACTTTGAACGCCGATATCATCGGCACACAGGTAAGAGCATGTAGAAGACAGTAGTTGGCGATTGGTAAACTAAACCATAGCAATTTTATTTATAAAGCACTTTATACACCAACAGGATCAATGCGCTTCACACAATCATAGGACTAATAATCATCAATAATAAAACAATAAAAGTAATACTAAAATAAAGCACATTAAGACAAAGTCAACCTTCTCAGGTTCTGTTAAGAGCCAAGGAAAATTTAACAAAATAATTTAACAAAAATGATACATTATAAGATAGTTGCCAACATGGGATAAGTCACTGAGGGTGATAAGTATACCTTTTCAACAAAGGTTTGTGTTGACTGGATAAACCCTGGGCATCAGGCTCCATTGAGATTTTGCCTCACTCAATCAGGGACTTTTTTTAATTTTATTTTTTATCCCTCTCTTTCTTTATTTCTAAATGAGCATATGATTAATTATTACCACGGAATTCCATTATTGCTGTTCAGTCAGTACTCCCAGGAAAATGCCTTGCTGTGAAAGAAACATAAATGTTTTGACTTGAGGCGCTGATGTCACTGTGTACTCTTTATTCAGCAATCACTGGAGAGGAAGAGGACAGCAGAGAAGGAGAGGCTCTTCTTGGTGTACGCTAAGCAGTGGTGGAGAGAGTTCCTAGAGATCCGACCGTCTCACCAATCCAAACTAGTCAAGATCTTTGCTCAGGTTTGTTTGTTTTTGAAAACAAAAAAGTTATTTTTCACTAAACAACCTTTTTCTTTACTTATTTTTTCCCCCACCGCTAAGTAATTAAAACAGAGAGAAACTGTCACCTTTTATTATTTCAGCCTCAGTTAGTTACAACCTTTCTGCTACGTCTACATACCATTTAACTGCATGTCTGCTCTTCTGCAGGATGAGAATGGCGTGAACAGGCCTGTGTGTTCCTATGTGCGTGTCCTTCGGGCCGGCCGACTGCTGGAGAGCCCTCGACAGGCGGCCAGATTCGTCAGCCTCCTGGCCCATGAAAGGGCTCCAGTGGTGGGAGGAGGGGGCAAGCTGGAACAGTGGTGTACGTTAATGGCTTTCCTGTGTAGAGGGAAGGTGAGTTTATGGCAGCACACTTAATGTAATGCTATTTCATTACAATCAGAGTAAGACTGGCAGATTTACAGGTTCTTTAACCAAAGTTCCAGTTCAATGTTATTTATTTTCTAATTTTAGGACTAACAGCAAGATTACTTTAGGGAACCATGTTTGTTTTTTGCATATCTAATTACAAACTCAACTTTTTTTAGCCTTTAAATCAAATTTGGTGTGAACAATTGTAAAATGTTAAAGAGGGTTGATAGGAGAATGTTTCTTCTCTTTAAAATATCTAAGAATGATTAAGGACGACTTAGGTTTGCAAAGCTGTGTTTAAATGAACCACCAGACCAACACAGATGAGACTGATGTAAAGTGTAAAACAGCATATGAACAAAAGGACCTACAGGCATTTAGTCAACCATAAACTCTGATTAACACAATAATCTAAAGTCAATCTTGGGGGTTTTTAATCTTCAACACAGCAGCAAACCGACAACAGAATGGTAGAAAAGCAAATAAAGAGGTTACAACAGCCTAGTCAAAGTCTAGATCACAGCATCATGAAAAAGCTGCTGAGTGGTCTTTATAAAGCTAGAGGAAAAAAATGCAAACCTCAGTTTAGAAATGTAAATTTTTATGTAAAATGGGGATAAAAAAACTCAGATGTTAGACATAAAGTTATGAACCGAATTCCACCAAGTCACTATTGCCAAGTCAGTATATTTTCATTTTACTTTCATTTTGATTAAAATATAATAAAAATGTGGAAGCAGAAAGTTTTTTTGTTCTGGAATTATACAACATGAAAAGGCATGGTGCTAGTACAGTCCCCTGTGGTGCTCCTGTGCTGGTCAGACACACAGTCCTTAAATCTCTCAAAATTTGGACTGCCAGGTAGTCACTGGTCTGACTTCTAATTCGTACTTTTACTTCTATTTAGGAACAACATCGTAAAAATTAGATTACTATGAGCTTAAATCTGTATATATTTTGTAATAACTATACTTCAAGATGCAAACACACAGCATGGGAATGTTCAGCCAACATACACTGGATGAAGAAGGACATGGGATAATTGTTACAACTAATACATTTATGCAAAAACAATATCATTTACTTGGACAAACGATGACAGACTTTATTCTTGTATAACTTTGGTGTCTTGTGGAGAAAGTTATTGGGTTTAACTGCTACTTGGGACAAGATGTCCTGCCCTAAAGCTAAAATGATGTTGCGGGAGTCAGAAAGCGTCACATAATCTCTGCTCCGGTGCCTTCACACGTACCCCATTTCTTAGTAGGGCGGATTGTGTAGTTTCTGAGGAATAAAAAATTTGTGCAGGGTTGACTGGCTGCCGCATTTGATAGTGGGGAATTTCACAGACCGCCACAGGATAAATGCTCATTGCCTCTCCTCTGTGAGAAGCGGGCAAGATAGACAGAGTGCATTTCTCATAAAGTGGCCCTTGTCTACTGTGATTTATGACTTTCATTCCAGGGAAAATTTATTTAGCCTCATCAGACCCCGCCTGTTCTGATTCTACCGTCCATATTAACACTTCTGGGGAACATCTATCATCCTGACTTACCCGTAGCCCTGCAGAAGCAGCAGCCCCCTACTCAACCTAGACTATTTTACTGGAAAAGTTGCAGAAGTAAAATTAGAGTTGCTTACTGTCAGAGGGCATTTGATGACTACAGAGCTTATTTCCTCTCTAGAAAACTGTTCTTCTGAGTGTAACACTTCCCAGAAAACGGTGGGACGAGAACAGGATATTGTTTTCTCCAAACAGCGTGTGGAAGTAACATGATGAAGTATGCAAGCTTGTTAAAACAACGTTCTTCCTGTTGAAATCTGCTACCAGGATGGAGTCACATTAACTTGTGCCGTTTTTCTCACCACGGATGATAGAGTTAGTTTGTTCTTTCACATCTGGGTTTAAAGTGATCTTCCAATATTTAAAATCACAATCCTTAATTTCTGTTATGCAAACATTAACAAGCTGCAGTACCTTGTAAAATGTCCAAATCCCCATTGACAGCATGGTTTGTCTTCTTTTAGGGAGACTGTGAAGACCACGCTACTCTGCTCTGCAGCCTCTTGCTGGGCTTCGGGCTGGATGCGTATGTGTGCGTGGGCACCAAGTCCAAGGGGGGTCCGCACGCCTGGGTTCTTACCCGTGGTACTGACGGGAGCATCACTTTCTGGGAGAGTCTAACAGCACACAGGTTTGATTTTATTTAATGTCTTTACAAACAGAAAAATAACAGACCGTGTAACAGCTGCAGATTTCTGTGCACCCGTTGAATGTCATATAAATATGAATTATATATAAATATCATCTCCTGTATATGTGATCAGATATCTGCACCGTTCCATTGATCCAGACGCCCCACCTCTTGCCCCCCAACCCAAACCCTCTTCCCCTTATCGCACCGTGGGCTGCGTCTTCAACCACCAGGCCTTCCTGGCCAACTGCCAGCCCTCGGATGCTGTAGAGCTTTGTGTTTTTGATTTCCAGGTAGGATACCTGTAAACCTAACAATTCCTTAGGAGAAACGGCACACATGCCTTTATGTGCGAGATAATGATACCCAGGTTATTTTTTTGGGAATTGGAGCTCATATGTGTGACAGACCTCATCAAAACGAGGAACAAGTCTCCCGGGGTATTGTGGGTTATTTACAGATTTTGAAAGGTTGGATTCTGAGCTTTCTGATGCTTTTAAACTCATAGAACTATCTGCACTTTATTGTAAGACTTTTTTTCTGAAACTTATTGCATGCTCTCTGTCTGCTACTACAAAATCCATCCGCGTGAGCAGCTGTTGCCAAGTTTGATTAAATTTAGAATGCAAAATTTAAAGCATGTTGCGGCATTGACAAACAGGCTCACGATTTGACACCAATAGGGGATAATTAAACCCTTTGCAGAGCACTGGGACTGTCTGATACAACCAGACAGACAAACATTATAAAGGAGCAAATAGGTTTGGGAGGTTATACTGGTTACCCTGTATTTATTTTGTTATTAAACAACTAAAAAAGTGAAAATGGGGTTACTGCCTAAAATAATAAAAAAACACACAAAAAAATAATGCATGAGTTAGCAAATTAACTTTTTTAACCATTGATCCGCCATGGCTGCTTTAATCTCCAGCACCACAGTTTGGTAATCCCTGCTCTAAAAAAAAGTTTGTGTTGGGCCGTGTAGTGAATTTTTTGTTGTCTTTTTTTTTTTTACTTCTCTTGTAGACTGCCAGCAGAATGCATCTGCATCAAACCTGGACAAGGGTCTCTTATTTTCAATTGCGTTGTTAAACAACCCCGTTTTTCAAACATTCACGTTATTGACCGATAACCTTGAACACAAGTGGCTGGATAGCCAATAAATCCAGGTGTGTTAAGTTACTGTCAGTTTCTGACACACCAACAGAAATACTCTGACAACAAGCTGAATGCAGACACAAAGGTTATAATAAAAAAAAAAAAAAATTCTATTTAAAGTATGGAGTAAATCATTTATGAATTGAACTGATATATTGTGCAAGAAATCCCTAATTTGCCATAGATAGAGGGTTTTTGGTGATCTCCATGACTGCTCTGGCAACTAGTTCCTAGTTTTCTCATGGCGGTTCACAAATGTCCACCAAAACCTTTGACAGATTATTCATCAACAACTTTTGTCGTTGTCATAAGAAAAGACATCAACTACTGTATGCTTTTTATGATGTTTTTTCCCCCCACATGTCTTCCCTTCAGAATCAGTCACGCTGGAAGGTGATGAGTGAGGAGGCTCTGAGGTCGGTCTGTGCCCCAGGCTCCACCACCTCCTTACCTGCTCTGCCTCCTCTCTGTGCGCCGTCTCTGGATCCCGCTGAGGCCAGCAACCATTTGGAGCTGGAGATGCGCTTCCTTGTCTCGGAACACAGGAAGGTAAAACTCAGTATTTTTGTGCAAGCATAGGGAGAGAAGGGTAGCAGTCAATTAAAAAAGTTGAAGCATCTTATGTTTAAAGGATTTTACATAATAAAAAATTGTGCCCATAGGAGTCATTTTCAAACCACCAATATCTAACTATCATTTTAATTAGTGGTAACATATTCTTGGCTTATGTACCTAGGATTATTGTAGAACCGTCTGTTTTTTCGGTTCATCTTTTCCAGGATCTCGACCTGGCTACAGTGTGGGACGACCACCTCTCCTACCTGCTGTCCTCGGCCCTGTCGGCCTATGAAATGGAGCGTTGCACCGGCGTCTCCTGTGGCAACGAGGAATTCCAGGACGCAGTGAGGAGGGCCGTGCCGGACGGACACACCTTCAAAGGGTTCCCCATTCACTTCCTGCACCGCAACGCTCGCAGAGCCTTTGCCACCTGCCTCAGGTGAGAGAAACATGATCTAACAAAAAAAGACAATAGAAAATACATAAATTAAATATAGCATAGTCAATATAAGTGTACAGAAATTTTCACAGTGTGTGCAACAGGGTGTTTGCTAGTTTTGTGAACATTTAAACCATACAAACTGTTTGTTTTAGCACCAGTATACTTTAGCTTTAGGTTTAACAGATTTTATGTAGGGAAGTCTCTGCATAATTAGGAATAGAGAAGTTATTAAAATGTTCAACGATAAAATGAGGCTCAGTAACAGTCAATTTATATACGGTGCATGAACACATCCTGTCATTTAATGTGACTTGTTTGTCCTGTAGAGTACATCTTATTATAAAATGTATATGTAGCATTAATGGCACCAAGCAACTGGAACCATACAAAAAGTAACTACCGTTATTCTGAAACATTAACTAGTTTATCATGATTTTTATAGGACAACTCCTTCTTACCCCAATATATTTTTAAGGAACATTTAATCACACGTTAGCAGGGATGTTTTTATGTATAATTTGACTATGTGGATGGAATAAAAGACAATGGTTTCAAACTTGCGCACACAACTCTTTCCTACTAAAGTTGTATTATGATTTCAGCTTTTTTTTCTTTTATCAACTAGTCTTTCAAGATATGTCCTGTTTCTTGCAGGTCCCCATTCTGTGAGGAGATAGTGTGTTGTCGTGGCGACCATGTAAGGCTTGCTGTTCGAGTTCGGCTGTTTGTGTATCCTGAAAATGCATGTGCAGTATGGATTATGTTTGCCTGCAAATACCGTTCTGTACTCTGACCAACAGGCGGATGAAGCGCCAAACTAATGCCTTATGTTGCACATAAACCACAGGGACATTTTTTTTTAAACAATCAGAGCCATTTCCCCAAAAACTTGATGGCCAACATAATCAGTGGATCCACAAGAAAACTGAACTGAAATGAACTTATGGAACTTGCTCTCACCTTTATTTTATATTGTGTTTTAGAGTCTACATGTGTGAAGACCTCGTTTTGCTATTTATTTTTGCAAATAAACAGAAATTTGTCAAACTCATTATGCACTTAAATAATGTTTTGAAATATTAGGGCATAAATATATGTATGCTCTAATAATATTATTCAGTTCATTAATTGTTGTGCTTTAGATTGCAATAGTAAAAAAAGCAGACTTGATAAGTCTCTCCAGCTTAAGTTCCTCTATTATTTAACACAACAGTTCTTTAAATTATGAAAAAAAAAAAAAAAAAAAGACAAAAAAACCAGACTGAAAACAAAAATAGTCTATTTAAATATACAGAAGTCCTTAAAGGCTTCCTCTCCTGCACCCTCTCTCTGGTATACCTCCCCCGCTCCAGCTGGCCTCCACCTGCTACCTGCTCTCACTACAGATCATGAGGACATATGCAAACATCATAGTCCATAGCAACGCCTCTCTGACTTTAATCTGTTTATATGTACTATATATGTCCTTGATGTAATCCCAACACCATCGGTCATTTTTATCTCACACCTCAACACTGTTTCACTGACACATGTCCTGCATCACGCTCCTATGTGTCTCTGGAATCCCCTATTGTTCTAATAAGGTATCACATTTCTTCTGTTGGCCTTCTATTATCTGCTTCATCAAGCTTTTTAGCTATGAAACATTTTATAAGCATTTAAACAGTTTTCTAAGTACTTTAAAGGATATTTAGAAGTGGTGTCACAACAGACATTATAACGAGACAAATGTGTTCCAGTATTATACAAGCAAAGAATGTTTTGAGGAAGAATAAAATTACTTAAACTACATTTATGCAGGTTGCTATTTCTGATTAAATTTTTTATTAGTAAGTATTTTTTATTTTTTATTATCTGACCAACTTTTTTTATATACTTTTTAATTCCTGTTCAAATTTTAACCTTTTTTATTTTATTTCAAACTCCTTTTTTTAAAAACATTTTTCTTGCTTTTAGTAATTTTGGAACTATTTAGACGTGAAAGTTTGCAGCTTGAAACTCTAAAGTTGATTAGAGAAAGGCGTTCTGGACAAAGAGCCTTGGTGGTGGCAGGGATGACAAGAACTGAGCAGGAGTTGTCAAGGAAGCTGACTGACATGGAAAGAAACCACAAACAGCGACGGACGAGCCACGTAGAGTCACGTACGACCATCGTTGGTGATTGCAGTCCTGTGGGAAGAAGGCCCGCAGGCGTCCATAAAACTGAAGTTTTCCACATATTTTGATGCGTCAGAAAACTACAGGGAAGCTGCCTGGAAAGCCACCAAATGCCTTTCGAATTGGGATACATGAGTTTCATTGTTCTATAGAAAAGGAGGAGGGCCAGGAGTTATGGGCTGAGTAACACCAAGGGCATCAGCATGGGAGAAACCTTATGCCAACATAAGATTTAAAGGCCAACCTGTAGTTTAACAAAGGTACGCATACAGTACAAAATAGTAAATCTGCAGTTATTTGGATCTTGTATCATATAAAAAAAAATTTCACAATCAGAAGTATACAACATCATTTAGAGAGTATGCTGCTACAGTGTTTCAGAGTATAATATGAAGTGTAATACATTTGTTAGTATCACTTGGACTTCACATTACAAAACCTCAAACTTACTATTCTATTCTATTTTTGATACAGAAGCATTCTTCACTTTCCTATAATTGTGTATACAAATTAGGCAAGACAAGGCAAGTTTATTTGTATAGCACATTTTCGTGTACAAGACAACTCAAAGTGCTTTACATAAGAAAAAAGATCAGAAAATGAAACAATAAAATCAGCTTTAAATTTAAAAGAAATAAAATTAAAATAAAATAATAATAATAGTAATAATATTCTCAGTTGCTATATGCACAGTTAAATAAGGCTGTTTTCAGCCTGGATTTAAACGACGGCAGAGTTGAAACCTGTCTCACCTCTTCAGGAAGACTGTTCCAGATTTTAGGAGCATAAAACTGGAATGTTCCACCTTCAGGCATTTGGAATTGTATCCAAAGATGAACTAGTTTTGATTTTACGTTGTGATCATATGACACAAGAAAAGAGTGTGCTTGTACTTTAAGATCCATTTACAGGTTTTTCTTACATGTTTCACAAAATGTTTACAGAAATAGTGACCTTAGATTCTGTTAAATGACTCTGGAGAAAGTAATAAAAACTAATTGTTCCCATTTTGGCATTTTACTGAAAGGAGCTATTTTAGTAATACTAGTAATAAAGATAATTTTTTTTTAAAAGTTGATGTAAACAGTTCGCATATTTTAACAAATTTCTTGGGTCAACTTAAAATCACTAGCCTCATGCTTGTATATTGTGTTTAATTATAAACAGTTTTGCACAAATTAACTTGTAATGCTCAATTATAACTCTAGATGACAGAGTAGTACTGATGATGGTGTTTTGGTTGAAGTTGCTGCTGTTAAACTTTACAGAATAGGCTGTAAGGGGTGGCAAAAAAATGTCAAAATATTCTGATGCTGATTAAGATTAAATAAATTATATATATATATATATATATATATATATATATATATATATATATATATGCACTGTAGTTTAGCCCTTTATCACGTTACTCAGTTAATACAAATTTGGCAAAATGGATGCCTATTTTCTAAGTACATCCTTTTGTTACTATAGACTTTTGGTGGGACAGTAGCAGTCATAAGCTGTTCATCAAATGCACTTGATCGCTTTATTGCCAACACCAGAGACTTGCTCCATAAACGCAGAAGTTTCATCACCTTGTTTTAGGGAAGCAACTGTTTCTGTAAATCACAGAAAAACAGCTTACAATCTCAGTAGTTATCTCATTCTACATGAAAAACACAATCCACAAGTAGTCAACAAGTTAGAAACACACAAATCTTCCCTAGGAGTAAATGTAAATGCTTATGATCAGTTCATGCATTGTTCAGGCTAACTGAAGAAAAACCTAAGCGGTCCCCTCAGAGCTGCAATAACACAGCAGCATGACTAAAGTTTGCACAGGTGCATCCTTAAGAACTTTTAAAATAAAGCAGTTTGATCAGATGAGACCAGAGACAAAGTATCATGTTTGCTAATAATAATAGGTTCCAATCAACCAAAGCAACCCCCTAACCATCACCACCACTGTTTTACGCCTGTTCCGCATCTAAAATACTCGTATGAGATGTCCAAAAACTTCGCTTCTGTTTGTGCCGTTCCAATCTTTTCTGAAAGATCTTCTCATCGCTAAGTTTAAAGTGAAATGTCAGAAATGTTCCTTTTGGTCAGTTTTTGTTTTTGTGTTGGAATTTTCGCATTCATGGTTTCTTTCTTGTCATTGAATCATGAAGATTGACCTGAACTCTTGCATGTAAGGCTTGCAATAACTCAATTAAGCAGTTTCGGTTTCTTTGTGACCTAAAGAATATGTTGTTGAAGCGTTCCTTTTGGATTTCAGCACAGTTCCAGTTTTCCCATCTCTAAATGATTCCCTTGGTATCACTGGGGTGCCAAAGCCATAGAAGAGTTTCTGACCATAAAAGTCTTTCTTAATAATTAAGGAAATGTTTATTTGGTTTTTAGAGCAACAAATAAGAATTCAGAATGTTTAATTTGGATTTGTGCATTTTTTCTTAAAGCATAATTTTGTTTATGTAAAATAATACCAATGCACATAAGTGAATGTGTTGTACAGACTTCAGCTGATTCATTTTATGGTTTCTGTATTATGACAAATTCAAAATGACCTTCAAGGTACATACAGTGTGCAAAACCTAACATGCTGGCACACAGATTTTCTGTCAATTCTTCTCATTAAATCACAATAATTTAATGCAGAGAAATCGTATTTCAACCGACCAGAAAACACATTATCAGCAGCTCCTGTGCAAAAGTTTTCATACCAGCGAATCAACTGCATATAAATTGTGCATTCACTCAGCACATAAATGTCTGAGCTCTTCTGGTCACTTCAGTAAGGAGGACGTCGCAGAACCAACTCATTATTTCATTGTCACTACATGAACCTAATTCCATGTCGCCCGTGAGCCTTGGGCTCTGTTTAAGTTTGTCTCCTAAATGAGAAGACTAATGGCGCATTTCCTTATCAGTGGTGTTTTTCAGCAGTAGTAATATATCTGCTGACAGGCACTGATGTATCAACTAATTACCGTATTTTGGTCGTTTAAAAAGAAGCGCTTAGAGGGTGAGCTTGGCAGGGCTTTTATGGTGCCTGATCATGTTGCCATTTCTCATCTCTGCCCGACACACAAACTATAAAAAATTATATTTGGAGCTAAGTGAATATAACTGATTTATTTTGCATAACGGCTCAAAACACATAAATGACTGGGAGCTGCTATTTAATAAAGCATCTATCTTAAATTTTCAGTTATTCTAAAGATGTCTCTTTCTGTTTTTTTTTTTCTTGTATTTTTCCTTTTTTTTCTTCATTTTGGAAATGTAGAAATTTCTGTAGGGTATAAATAGGAGTGGGAGTGACAGAGAGTGGAGCGCTGGGCATTGGATAGAAAAGCATTGCATGGCCTGGAGCCTTACGAGCAATAAAGTCATTAATTCAGCTGATTAAGTTGGCCTTTTGGTTAAAGAAAAATCACATCCGTCTCCCTTTGAGATGTGACCGGGGAAGCACAGAAGAGGGAGAAGTCAGCTAATTAGTGCTGAAAAACAGAAGGGGGGTCGGGGAGGGAGATGGAAGATGGAGGCAGAAACAGAAAGCAAAAGAAATGAGTGTGTGTGTGTGTGTGTGTGTGTGTGTGTGTGTGTGTGTGTAAGATGAGTAGGAGCCAGAGGAGGGTTTGGATAGGTGTATCGACTGAACTACTAATGAGGCATGTTTGGGGTGAGAGAGTGACAAGCTCATCAAAAAGCCTGCTTGCCAGGCATGCCATTTCTCTCAAAGAGTTTGCCCGGCTACCTTTGGGGCGGTCGCCGTCGCTTAATGATGTGAACAAGAGAGAGCGGGGAGAAGTTCAGGTGAAATGTCAGTTAGCTTGCAGTTTAATGAGTTTGTTGTTGGTTGCAGGAGAATAGAAACGATCCAGAAAAGAGAATCAGTAGAGGTCATCGTCAGCCCAAGATGCCCCTCATATTCCTGATGACACCTAATTCAGAAAATCAAACATTCTATTATTCTATAACTGTGTCTAAAGTAACCCATCAAAAGGAGGATGTTCTCAGCAGGATACTTCTCTTTGGTGGTATACCGGGTATCGTCTGGGTGGATTTCAGTTTCAGTCTTGGACTGATTTCAATTGCATGCGTCAAACAGCAGGTTCATAAAGCCCCACTTTAAGTTAATGTAGGAAGCCGAGCCTTAACAACTGAGCTGGATTACAGTACATGGGAAACCGTCAGAGGAAATGAAAAGCTAATGGGTAAAATGACAACGCCTCAGACAGTGGGATTATTTCAAGCCTTTAATCTCTGCTAGACTCATTAGACACTTCCAATTCTGTGCCATGAATAGTTTATATGAATACCGTTATGTATTAAGTTATGTATTTGGATACCTAATCAATTTAACGGTCTCACATTACAAGAACAAAATCCCAGTAAAACAAATTTGACCAAACCTTATTTTAAGATTATAATCATGTGTAGTTCATGTGTTTTTAAAGATATTTAACCCACACATTGTCTGAAATGTCATAATTTACAAAGATGAAATTATTTGTCAACTTCATCTAATTTTGCGCTCTTTTTATGCATGTTACAAAGATTGTGTACATCATCACAGTTACATAGTTTAGTCTAATAGAGCATTCTATTTGCAGCTAGCCGGAAATAAAAACAAAAACAAAATCTTTCTATTTTTCTACAATCCAAGCAGCAGAATTCTTGTTCCATGTTTCTGATCTGGGCTAAAAGTCGCAGTGACTGACAGACCAGGATAAAATAAAGAAATACTGATGTTTCAGTTTGGCTGAAAGTAACCTAAAAGTCTGTATGTATTTTTTCTGCTTTATAACTTTTTAGCTGATACCTATTTCCTAAACGGATTGAAATGATTTCACCCTGATATCTAATAGCAAATAAGAATCTAAAGATACAGGACTTTTTGACTGTGAGAGGAAAGTTTGGAAGCAGGAAAAATTCACATATGCATGATGACGAATCATGTATAAAACAATCGATAACTAAACTACCTACTTTCTCTAATCCAAACTGGTCTAAATAATTATTTGCCAGGATGTGGGAGGCAAATACCCAAAGAATACTTGGTGAGTACCTTGTTCTAGCTGCCATACAACTAGAATGTGCAGGAGCTACATATAGGTTAATATGGTAGCTTGTGTCAACATTTAATAAAGGTTTGCTAATACGTTTGGAAGTATTTTGAGCCTTATCGAAGGATACAGTTTGCAGAAAACCTTGGAAAAGCTGCGGAATATAGCTTTAATGTTGTATAGTAGAATAACTTTAAAGCTTCTTTAAGGTTAACATCCTGTTTACAGCCTGGGTACATCTGGTCTATGGCAAACTGAGAGACTCCTTTGTCAGCATCTACAAAGATAAAGAAGGAGAAGAAATAGAAAAGTGGACTCCTCTGGCTTTCTTTATGAACCGATTCAAAGGACTGTGTCTTTTGGAGTCTGTTAGAAATGCAGAGTGTCTTCTGTGCTGCAGAGAGGGTCAAACAAATGGGCTTTGCAGAGGCTGCTAAATAACCTTGGCCACTGCTATTGAAATCGTGGCCAATCAAAGGAGAAAGCAGAGGGCAGAAAGCTGTAAAGCAGCAGAGAGGGCCAAACGTGGCAGGGAGACAAGAAGAAAGGGACAAGAATTAAAAGCTGTAGAGGTGAAGATGGAGACATGGGTGAAGGAAAAGACTTAAAAAAGTTACGTTAACTAAAAAAAATTATTTATCTGCTACAAGCCTAAGTGAGAGATTTTAATTTGTTTGATGACGTGGGTACTCCACAAACTCTGTTTATGACCCGCAGGCATCAAAATTACCGAAGATCTAAACCTTACTGCTGTACAGTTATTTGGTTGACAAAATGAAAACAAAAATAAAGTTTCCTGGTTTTTAAAATCTTTAAAGGATCAGTTTAGTCATATTGAAGTTGAAAAGGAAGTTGTGGATTCAGAGCAGGAGGAAGGAGGACAGAGAGGAGGAAGTTCAAACCATCTCTACCATTGATCATAAATGTAAGATCGCTGACAAACACATGAGTACCCGTTCTCCTATACAAGTAAAGAACATCGTGGTCTACTCTGAGCATCCTGTTCATCAGCCTGTCACACAACAGCAGTGTTTTCAGTCAGAGGCTTCTCCAGATCTGCCATAATGCATCTTTGCCCAAGAGCATAAATATCTACAGGTTTTTGAAGACTACAATAATAGGATTTTGTATGGGTTAATAAAATATTTTTGAAATAAACATAATTTACATTTGGTGCTTTTTCTTTCACAAAAAACAGTTTTATCAGTCAACCAGATCTAAGGTGACTTGTCAGTCCATTCAACCTTTCAACAAAATCTACTTTTGGATCATATTAGTTGTGCAGCAACATGATAAACAGTAAATAAATAGGTTTACATTTATCACTCTACATATCTATATCTTACAGTTGTTGAAAATTATCCTGACAGAGTCACAGTTTAGTGGTTTAACCTAAACGAATTGTCATGGCTTTGAATAGCTCTGACCCACAAACAGGAAGAACTCTGAGGACCGATGCAAGTTTAAGGATTTGATTTAATCGAAGATGACAGTGCGGGAGGAGGTCTCTGGTCCGGAGGAGGAAGGAGGGGAACGGAGCGGGAAACCGGGAGCTCTGGAGGGAGACAGAGAGGTGAGAGTGGGTCCTTCCTGAGTGCGTGGAGTAAACTGAAACGGTCTTAGGTTTTGTGAGGTGAAGGACCGCCAGGGAGAGGTGAGCGAAAACGACGGAGAAATCAGGTGGTCGTGCGCCAGAGGGGCGTGGTTGTCGGATGGAGGCTGAGCGGTACCGCGGAGGGCGGACAGGCAGCGCAGTGAGATGGGTGGTGGAGTGGGTCCAGTCGTGGAGGTTTGACCAGTAAGAACCTCTGTAATTGTTGTAGATGGCGCAGGATCCTGAGATGGTTGCTAGAGTGAAGTACCTGGGCTGAGCACACGCGAGAGAGAGATTACTAGGGACGGGGATGAGCACAAGGAAACTAGAATCGTACAGCAATCTACGTGAGGAGGTCGCAGGAGGGCTAGAGAGTACCATGAGAAGGTAACAATCCCGCGGAAGAAAAACACAAAGTTTCTTGACACGAATGTTATTGAAATTTGGCACCAACTGGTTAAGATTGGTAATGGATTTCACAGTTTCACTACACTTGTTCAATGTTAAAGGTATTGTTTTCAGTTAGGTTGTGGTAATTCCCACGGAAGTAATTTTTTTGGGGGGGACATGTCCTCTGCACTTTCTCAAATGTCCGATTTGGTCCCCTGGATCTTTTCCTGTCCAAAAACAATGTTCCGCCACACTCCACCGATATTGTCAGCACTAGGACCAGGCGGGAAACAACCGCTCAGGCTGAAGCCCGCTCCTCTGAGTTTAGACCGCCCACCAGCACTTGATTGGCTCTCTGTTGGATCTCTTGTGTGATTGGCTGTCTCCACCGTCACTCATAAGATGCTAACGTTACAATCAGCGCCATAGAGAGAGAGTTCGGACACTCCCATTGACTTCCATAGGAAGAAGCATGTAGCTGCTAATAGCTCCAAACACCAGCATTGGACTTACTGTCATATCGGCTTTAAGGTTTCCGACCCACATATGCAGAGACACTCAGAAGATACGGAAAAGATGTTTTATTTATGGGGAAGTGACACGGGAAGGGGATAGGTCCAGCGATGAATCTGCTGCGGCGGTGAATGGTGAAGTGTGAACGGCACTGAGTGGCGGAAGTACACGGGAGGCTTGACGTGGGAGACCGGGAACCTCTGAGAGTGAGGACAGGTTTGGTGAGCAAATTGACACAAGTGAAATGAGGAATTGGAACGGTCTTACGGTTTGCTGGAGTGGAGGTGTCGCCAGGGGAACGTCTGGTTGAGTCCAGAGTGAGAAGTGGTCCGGGGGTTTGATCCAGCTGATGGGGTATGCTGGGGAAGGCAGATCGAGCAGAGTGAAGAGGAGTGGAAGTCACCTGTATGAAAGGCTGGAGGAGTTCTCTGGAATGAGGTGAGTTTATGGATGAGGTAACCTGGAGATGAAGACAAGGGATGGTTAGTCGGACGGTAGCAAAAGGTAGCAACTTGGAACGAGGAAAAACTTGGAAGTAAACAAGCGAATGATCGGAACTCGAATGGGCTCTTGTCATAAAGACAGATAGCAAACAACACTAGGAAATAAGTCCGTAGACTTTGGCACTGAGGTTGAGGGTTACCGGATAAAGGCAACACTCAGGCGACGAGTAGTTGATCCACACTCCTCTTATACTGCTCTGCTGATCAGTGCCAACCCGAGACACCTGGGAACCGCGGAGCTCCATCCTGGAGCCCCGCCACAGCGACCCCCGTGGCCACCTAGGAAACTACAAGAGAGACTCAACCTGA